>LR990059.1:15965847-16565847 GCA_905147135.1 Blastobasis lacticolella
ACGCGTTGCCGTAAAACCTTTTCACACCTTTCATAAAGAACTCCATGTTGTACTCTAAAGGGAAACCGCTCCAGGTAGTTCATTCTATAATCTTAGTATGTTTGGGAGAAAGTTGCTTTGGAACCGCACAGTTCGCGACCAATTTGGTTCCAAGGTGTGAGAATGAACTACCTGTCGGTGGTGCATGCGGTAGGTAGATAGCAGCCATAAATGAAAATAACTATGATTCTGATTAATATTATTCATAGCGAGTTTCCACCAGGGCAATTCCGCTCGCTCGCCACAATTGTTTCATCAAAACTTACCTACCTGCATTTATAGCACATCAGGGCTCCATATAGCCATGACAATGCCACTGTAAATAGAGCAAAACCCACCGCTGTGGAGGGATCGGCATCAGTTTGCGAGCGGCTGCGACATTTAAATGTGCTGGCGGCACTTTTGCGCGCCAGCATTTGCATGAGATCGACGCGATCGGCCATGTTGCTTTTTTTGCCGCCACAATGCTCGGAAGCTTGTGGCACACTGAGTTATATTCCTAATATTAAACGAAGAGTAATTAAGTACTTGGCCAGAGTTACTTATTTGCGGGGGCAGAGACGATGGGGTTCTGGGCGCTGAGTGCTCGAAAAATCATCCAGGTCTTATCTGCACGTCTGATAGAGACCACTGGAGACCCACGCATACCTTGCATTGGCTAGCGCATACATTATCTGGGGCTGCACTTGAGTTTGGCCATCCAAAGAGGTAACGGCGCAAGCCTATAGGAACACTTCGATCGAATCCCAATACACTTTGGCTAGCTGGTACATAGATCGGCTTGTCGTCGCAACTTATAAGAGGAGCAAATAAATGATTGACTTGATTTAGACTTACAGTTAGTACCTACCTACCTGCCTAGTTGGCAGTTTTGCTATAAACCTACAAAAAATGTACCTACTCAGAACTGCCTTTCTACCTAGCATAGACCCAGTCGTGAAACGTGGGACAATGTAATTATTGCACACGATTCAAATTAAAATCCAAATAAACAAGAAAACAGTAATAACCGCCGCCTATGCACATCAGCAACAGCAGAACCGTCACCAATGCATTTCCCCCCTTTAATGTGACTTAACAAAGCTATTGAAGAATCATGTCAGAGACCATAACCTAACCGACAAAAAAAGTCGGATAAACCCCGACAAAGTTTACTGAAACTCAAATATTTACTAAACTACAGAACCGGTTGTAATGAAACAAAGCTAAGAACCATCTCAATTATACTGGCTTTCAAACAGAGAAAACCGCATCTAGATAGGTGCATCCGATCAGGAGCTACGACGACACTGACAGACATACAAAGCCACACATGAACAGATACACACATCAAACTAACAGCACCCCTCTTTTTTCGTCGAAGGTTAAATAGAAACAGCGGCTCACTCCGCAACCATCGAAGTACCTACATAAATATTCAAATGCATTAACATTTCCCTCACAAACGTCCGCTCAGTGTACGACTTACCTTCCCACACAAAAATCTTGTTGCGCGTTTTTGCCGCTTCATTTATTCGGTAGCGGCAAAGCAAAGGGATCTTTCCCCGTCCGGTTTTGTTTGTCATACACCGCGAGGCAAAGGCTGGCTCGGTATTGATGCCTATCAAACATGATGCCCTATTTTAATTGGATTCGTCGTGCGTGCGTTCAATGCCCATTTCGAATAGGTACCTCTATAGATATAAGTAGGTACGACAATCAGACTTAGTAGGTATCTAACTAACTTACCGGCTCTTGTCGGAAAACCCCCGACAGTTTAAACTATTGAACAAATTTTAAGGAAATAAAGATAAAATAAGATAAGTAGTGCCTGTTGTGTCGTCTATATGTATGATGTTTCTCTATGTATTTTACTGGGGGCAATATAATGTTAAATAAAATAAATAAATAAATAAGACGATTAAACTGGCTTCCAAATGAAAAAAATTGCATCGAAATCGATCCAGCCGTGGAGATACAGCACCACAAGCATCCTGTGTACAGACCTATTAGCAAGTAGCCGAAATCAGAAAGAACGCCCCCGTTTTGAAAAGCTTCACGTCATCGAGTTGATGTTTGACTACCACGACCTCGTCTAAGTGCCAAATTATCCTTGTCTAGCACCGTAAACAGTTATTAGAAATTACTAGAATCTTTTTACGTCAGCCGCGATGTTTGTCTACGCTCTCGGGCCATTAAATTGGCCGTGTAACCAGCAAAATAAACTCCTCTACTTAAAGAATTTTTAAAGGTTTTAAAGGACACTAAGGTGGCAAAAAAGCTTATGGCCTGCCTGAGGGAAAGCAGTCACCGCAGCCTATGGACGTTTGCAATCCAGGGGCATCCCCACGCCTTGCTGACCCCGTAAAAACCTTTTCACCCCTTTCTTGAAGAACTCCATGTTGTACTCCCCAGGGAAAACCTCTCCAAGTAGTTAATTCCACAACCTTAGTGTGCGTAGGAGAAAGTTCCTTTGGAACCGCACAGTTCGCAGCCAATTTAGCTCCAATGTGTGAAGATGAACTCCCTGTCTGTGGCGAACGGATAAAGTACAAGTGTCTATTTCCTAGGTCGACCATATCGGACATAGGTAGGTCAATCGAACTAGGATTATGCATATAATTCGTACCAAATAGATTGGCAATCATCACCTTCCCCCGTCCCTGTCTTCATGTCCCGGTTGTGCTCTCGCGTACGAGGGCCCGGGGTCCGCCTTGACCATGATCCAGGATTTGGCAGATCAGATAATTACAGTGGAGCGACTGTCATCTGACCTCCGTGACCCTGCTACTCCGAGAACCTGACCATAGTGAATCATTGGTTACACATTCAGGCGACCAAAGGTTTCAGCAGGTTTCATCACGATGTTCTCCCTCATCGTACAAGCATCGGTTAGTATTCAACAATGAATGTAGCTATGTACATGGACCTTATTCTATTAGCAATACATTCCACTTTAATTTGCTCTCCCGCTTTATAACTCAGTTTTCTGAGTTGAGTCATTGATAAATGGCCACAGTGGGATTTGAACCCGGTAACTCTCGCTTACGAGTCGGATACCTTAACCATCCATCGACATTTTCTCATGTGATTATTCCCCAAATGAACTGCAAACCCTCCACAATGGGCCCCAATAAAACAAAAAACTTCCTTACACAGTAAGTAATTATATTTATTCCATACACTAGAATTTATAACCGATTCCCATCATCCAATAACACTGGAGTACTTGGCAACACTATCGCGGTAGAACGCAAATATCAGTGAGGACGCTGCGCGCGCGCGCTGCATCGCTTCCCGGTACGTGTCTTCGCTGAAACTGCCTTCTGTGAAACCTGTTGAACGGAGATTATTGATTAAAACACCATTTTCTTGTATCTAAAAAAGAAACAATATGTGATTATGTGACTAGCTTTTGCCCGCGGTTTATCCCGCTTAATATTCCGTTATAACGTTCTAGACTCGTTCCCGCGGGAACCACATTGATTTTCGAGATCAATTATTGCCTATGTGCTATTCTGGGCTATAAGTTATATTGCTGCCAAATTCCTTTCAAAAATCCAAATTCATCGAAATCCATTCAGTAGTTTTTGCGTAGCAAATATTCAAACATCCATTCTTACTTTCGCAATTTACAATATTATAAGATGTATGCAAATGGTTGTCAGGAGATTGCTATTTGCGATAAGACCGCCCTTGTACTTTTATAATCTTGCTGTGTCTGTTGTTGTCCTGTAAATGTGCAATAAAGAGTTCATAAATATAATAAGTATCTGCGAATGAACAGCCATGGCTTTTTATTTTCATTTACGATAAAACCTTGCTTTTCACCAACCTATAAGTAACAATCGCCACAAATTGGGAATGAGGATGTCTCATGTGGTATAGAACCCTACAGGTTGTTCAATAAAATGTGAATGGGTTTTCATAGAATTAAAACCCAGTAAAATAATTTTTGTAATCCATTTTGAAATGCTGAAGTTATAAAGGTTTGAAGGAAGTGTTAAGAGTAATGGAATATGTGCTTTATTAGTACAATAATAAGACACCTATGCTAAGTGAAGAATGACGTCATCGTTCATGCAATAATAAAAAAGTTCTAGTACATAATATATCTTCTTTGGTTTAAGAGATAATTGAAGATTTTTCTTCACAGTTATTCATCTGGTACCATAAGCTACAAAAAACATTACTTAACAAAGATTTTAAGATGTCCTCATTCAAATTAGTGTATAAAATAAAGCCGGTAGATAAAATCATATCCAACAAACCTGTGACCAAATACCGCTCTCTGCTGTCAAACACAAAGGTCATAGATGCGCGGGCATTTTCCAGCTGTGCTTTCGTTGGGTCTAGAATTATCTCTCCCGCTTCGTCCACTGCGCATGGCACAGCAGCAACCACACACCTCATGGAGAGACCAGAGTTGAGTAGCGCTAAGCATACACAGTTCATGCAGCATGCTAAAAGCTGTGGAAACAAATAGTTTTTTTTTATATGTTTCATTATGTAAGATTAGATTTAGAGGGATGTTTGTATTTGTGAGATGAGAGACCTAAAGTTTAGTAAGTGTGAATAGGCTAGCTAGATATTTAACAGGTTTTTAAGGGATCTATCGCATTCACACATTAAAGCATTCCACATTCGCGTTCTGCGTTCAAATATTCAGGTATTTATTTTGATTGACCTAAACACTTAAAGAAAATAGTATGTATGGATTTTTAAAGGTAAACCAACTAATTTGACTAATTTCTATGTTATAGGGAGTTTAACATTATGTATAACAAAAGATGATACCTATAGAGTGTAAATAAGAAATAATTAAAATGAAATCTCACCCCTCCATAATCCTCAAGCTCCTGTATTGTAACGGTGACTGCAGTTCTTGGGTAAAGAATACCTAGAAGCGCTGTTTCACATGTCTGCCTGATTATGTTCTCCTTATACCTAAAACAAATAAGTTTATAGATTCAGCTACGCGCTTATTTAAATTACATTAAATTTTTCTTATAAAATGTAATTTTACTTTTTTTTATATGCTTTTTGCGAACATGCGATCAGTCCTTAGACTATAAGCAGTTGTTATCAACGATGGCATGGCATGATAGGCTATCCCTTCCAGTGTTGGGTTGCCTTTATTAGCTACATAAGACAGGTCATATGTTATCCCATAAGTGCAGCCTCTTCAGGCGCCTTATTTCTTTAAACATTTGGGCAAGTTTATTTTGGTGAGATCTGATCCTTTCCCAGTAGCTCCTTGTTAGATTATTTATTTCCTCACGCACTGTGGGTACACCTAAATACTCATGTACGTCTTCCATTCTGGTAAACCAAGGGGCGTTCACAATCTCCTTCAGCACACAATTATGAAACCTCTGTAGTATTCCAGTATTTGATGTTTTGGCAGTTCCCTACAACTGGATGCCATAAGTCCAGACTGGCTTCAATATTGAGTTATTGAGATCAATAGTGAGTTGTGACCTTGTTCTCCACTGACAGACGAGATCTCCTACCGAGCAGCCATGACAGGGATTTAAATCTGTTGTTCAACTCTGCTCGTTTCTTTTGTATGTGACATTTCCAATTTTGTTTACGGTCAAGATGGAACCTTAAATATTTCACTTCATTGTTGTATGGCAATACTTCTTCACTCAGCTTGACTGCGTCACAGTCTCGTTTTCGAAGAGTTCACTCTTAGGTAATATGCTTAGATTTTAATGCACTTGCTTTGATCCACCAGTTCTTCATCCAGGTATGAACCTTATCTAGATGTTGTTGTAATATTCTGGATGCCTCTACTGGGTTCCCATCAGAGGTTAAAACTGCAGTGTCGTCAGCGAAGGTGGCCATCTTTGCACCCTCTGATTCAGGCACATCGACCGTATAGAGCAGGTACAATGCAGGTCCTAGCACCGAGCCCTGGGGCACGCCAGCTTTTATATCAAAGAATTTGGAATAAATAAAATATAATAATAAATTTATAATACCTATCTCCAACTGATGGTTTCCCGCCTTTACTACTAAACAGTACTTCAAGTGTGGACTTTTCTATACTCTGGCTTTGCATCTTAATGTCTAAGGGTCCGTTCACGCTAACTAGAGCCACAGTTTCACCTGAAAATGTAGAGATAAGTTCCAGTTATAAATTACAAAATTTTCTACTAAATGACTTAAAACAAATATCAAAATAAAATTATAACCAATGTTTGTTTACCTTGGGACAAAATTGCCGACCCATCTGATTTACTTAGGAAATTTAACTCGCACCTCATGGGTTTCATTTTAAACTCCTTCATTGCTGTTTCTTCTACGTCCATTTTTATTTATTTACAATTTAGAAAATATTCAGGAAATCATAACACAACATAACCTTCAAAATATACTGTCACTTTGACAACATGTTGTAAACGCAACATGCTAAAATCTGGAATATGAGAAACACGGAAAGCTCAGTGCATAATGCACAATAGGCACCAATATTAAGTTTTTCATCGAGCTTTTGTTAAATTTTCAATCAATTTATAATAATATCTTACACTACTTAAATACCTACGAATAGATATTATTAGCGTTAACAAAACGTATATTCCAAGACGTCGAATGTCAAATCACTTGACACATGACAGTCAATGTGGTACTATGATCTCGTTCTAGTTCTAATGTCGACCAAATGTATTTTTATCTCTTTTATTCTTTTGCAAAGAGAAAGTGAGAGCAAATAGAGCAATATCTCAATTATATTGTAGTACCACTGCTGCTAGGTTTTGTCATCAATAAATCAATTTTCATTTCATCGAATTTTCTTGCAACTGCGAGCAACGGGTTTGGATTAATGAAATCCATATGCGTGTCGAATAATTACTATTGTTAATTGATTTAAGCTGATGTCTTTATCATAGCCAGCAAAATGAAGACGCGTTTTAACACGTATGATATTGTGTGCATGGTCACAGAACTTCAAGGGTATGGAGACACTTTGATTAACACTGCAATAGCCATTAGACCACCGACACGCATATTCTTATTTTATCTTATTATTCTACTTAATGACTAATATTTGTATAGGTTCTATACAATCAGAATTTCACAACATTTCTTATTATAATCTTATCAATGGAAACCAACAGTAACTGTTATTGTGATTGTATGACCCTTGGTAATGCATCGTACATGGGGTGGCCAGAGATTTGCAAAGAAGCATACATCCTTATTTTCCTATTTATCAGCCATGCAACCCCTAAAAATACGGCAATGGGACCTATTATTATACCCTGCTGATATTTACACAATTTCTTTTTTTCAGTCTGGTGGGCATGCGAGTGAACCAAGTGTATGACATAGATAACAAGACCTATGTAATACGTCTACAGCGCTCTGAGGAAAAGGTTGTGCTGTTACTGGAATCGGGAAACCGATTTCACACCACACAATTTGAATGGCCTAAGAATGTGGCGCCATCGGGTTTTACTATGAAGGTATTTGCTTATAACTATGAATAAATGCTTGTAAAATGTTGTCATTGATATTGCTATCAAAGACCCCGGTTTTTAAAATGTTTTCTTTCCGTTTACAGCTACGTAAGCATCTAAAGAACAAAAGATTAGAGAAACTTTCACAACTGGGTGTTGACCGTATAGTTGATCTGCAGTTTGGAAGTGGGGAAGTGGCCTTCCACGTGATATTGGAGTTGTATGATAGAGGAAACATTGTTTTAACAGACCATGAATTGACCATTATGAATGTATTAAGGCCCCATGTTGAGGGTGATAAGATAAGGTAGGTTTTAATATTACTATAATCGTACAGATTTTTGGATAGAACGCCTTCAAGAGTTTATTTGCCCTATTAATAAACACGGAGTTACTTGGCAGATAGCATGGAAACCTTGTTTATTGATATGGGGAATGAGTTCAGAGTATGTATATTTTTTATAAATTTATGAAAATAGCTAGTCTGATAAATTTTTCATTTAACAGGTTTGCAGTGAAAGAAAAATACCCCCTAGATAGAGCAAAGACTACCTCCGAACCCCCTGACAGTGAGGCTCTACAAAAGATATTGTTGAACGCCAAACCTGCTGACAACTTGAAAAAGTTACTTAACCCACACCTAGGTAATGTCTACAACCCTTACTACTCATCTTTCTCATATAGATAAGCTACATTGCTCCACTTGTCATAGTCGCAATTTTAATTTCATTTATTAAATGCAGAAACAAAGACTCTGTCTAGTTAGTAAGAGTAATACCGGGTTTAGTAAATCATTTAAAACAATACAAAAATAAATAATCCATCAATAATCAGCACTGCCCAACCCCATGAAATCGAGCAGCACCGATTCTGGTAATGGCAGTGCAGATAATGCTAGGATGTTTATGTCTTAGTAAACTTCTTATGCTTCTTTCCACATCTAAATTAAATAAAAATTAAAAACTTAGGATAATTGGACTCTTTTACACGAAAATGACTGAACGGATTTTGATGAAATTTTGCCGTGTTATGTAGCTTATATATCATATGTACAAAGGATTAAGTTTGAGTTCAAGTGTGGAAAAAGGAGCCCATTAACCTAGCTTAAGGTGCGTATGAATTAGAGCGGCTCAGCCCGAGGCATGCTCGCCATGATTTAATATTATTGCCACCCATGTGGGTTCCCACATGGGTATGTGGGAACCCAGCATAACAGAATCAGAATTTAACACTGACAATGTCGCTGGCAAAAGCAAGATCAAAATAGAAATCAGTACATCAATAGTTTTTAAAATATTTTGCCTTTCAGAATATGGAGCAGCACTGATAGACCATGTGCTCCTTGAAAACGGTCTAGCTGGCAACATGAAGGTCAACAATCAAGATAAAGGGTTTGTGGTGGAACGGGACTTGGCTAAGCTGGTCGCAGCACTGGCCCAGGCCGAGGGGCTGCTGCAGGCAGCCAAGAACGAAGTTGCAAAGGTATGGAAATAAAACAATTTTGATAGGCTTTTATTTAACAAGTCGTATTTTACTTCGTGGTTTTGGGTGAAGCTAGTGGAAGGATACATCAAGGTACATCATCTTCGTCATCACAGACTTAGGGCCTCTCCCACGGGAAGGTTATTGCCATAATTTGCTGGCAATCGCCGTGTTATAAAAAATGGATGGAAAACACTGCCCATTTTCCAGTATACAGAGACACATAAAACATAAGTCGCGATGTACGACACCCACGAGTGTAAGGGGTTGGTGATATTCTACATTGCCGGACACCACATGGCCAGAATTACACTTGGCAAAAAACTCAGTCGTCGAAATTCAGAAGCAAAAAGCGCGGGTGCAACATCAAAGTGAAATGTAAAACGCCTTTTCTTTGATGCGTAAAATATATAAGTGATACAAAATGGACCTTATTCTATTTCACTTTGATCATCAATGACCCCTGTCCTCAACTTGTCACATCCAGCTGCCATCCACGGCTGCCGTGCTGCAGTCGTAAATTGTCACTCCATCAGGCCGGAAGGCCACGTTTACCGAGTCGCGGTATTCACTCTAGAACTCGTTTACCACAGCGGTTGTTGGCTCTTCGGCATATATAACCCACTGCCATTTAAACTTGCTAATGCTGTGCCCTTACTAATTCTGTTTTCTATCAAATTTTGTTGCGAACTTCTTAACCTATTAATCTATCTATAATCTCCCGCGTACCAGGGCTACATAATCCAGAAGCGCGAGTCCCGGCCGTCGCCTGAAGGCGAGTCGTTCCTGCTGACCAACCAGGAGTTCCACCCGAGGGCGTTGGCCCAGCACGCGGGGCAGCCGCGCGCGGAGTTCGAGACCTTCGACCGGGCTGTGGACGAGTTCTTCTCCGCTTTCGAGGGGCAGAAAATCGATTTGAAGGTTGGTGGGCAGTGTGGGAAAGAATTTGGAAGTCTAGAGCTACTAGGGTGTTTTGGCACGTGGACGAAGTCAGAACTAGTTGTATGTCAAAGTGTCACTTTAGACAGATAGCTGGAGTTGATGTTTGAAACCCACGCCCTCATCCAAGTGCTAAATGAACCTTGTAACACTACTTACAAATGCTGTAAAGTAGAAAATGTTGTATATTTGTCAGTTTATAATTTTGTGTGTTGGTGGTTATTTCCGAAACTGCAAAATCAATTTAGATAATTCTGTCACTAATTGGAAAATAATTCTTTGTTTATTTAATGCATTTATACATATAATTTCAGAGAAAATTACTAAACAGTAGTGAAAACCGCATCAAAATCCGTTGCGTAGTTTAAGAGGAGTTAACTGAAATACACACAGACAGACAGACACGGCAAGCGACTCTGTACTATATAACGATAAACCTCCAAGCGATAAGGTCGCCTGTTGTTTTCTCTATTGCTACCGATATGTACCGACTATAATCTGTATTTGTGCAATAAATTGTTCAATAATTAATTCATTTACATGAAACCACTGCTCGCCAGAGAAATAGTGTCAGTGTCAATTAAAAAATACAACATCCCACCGCTTGTACGATCCATTTGTTAACAGAGCAAGTTATGTTCCTCTGTAAAATTAAATTAAAAACAGATTAGAATCAGTTACATAGTGAACAATGTACAATATTGTAAACTAAGTTAATGTTTAAACCTAGATTTTAACAGAAATCCTTACAACAATACCTGACCTCAAATAATGAGGAGTTTTCCAATAGGTATCTAAAGCATTCTTAACCACTCACTAGATGGCGGCCCGACAATTTTGGTAATTGATAATCGCTTGAAAAAGGTTCTTAGCAAAGGGGATATAAACACTGGGTACGTTGTATTGGATAATATTGTATTTATCAATAGTTTTCAACCATTTAAGAGGTTGTAATAAAATGAACTATAATGCCTATTCATAAAAATATGTCTTTGTACATTTCGTTCAACCTTTCAAAGTTATGTTTATATTAATAAACATTTTAGTTTTAGGTTTAGTATTAAATAGCTGCATGATATCACTGCCAAAATCATACAGATTTAAAAATAATTACCAGAATTGTAGGAGCCATCTATTGAAGCTTTTTGAAATACCTAATGGAAAACTCCTCATACCGGTATTGTTGGAGGTCAGTGTTTCGAACCCGTTCTAAGCCATTATGTAATGTGTTTGTGGTGTTATTGTGTGTAAATATATGTTTTCAATTCTATTCTATTCAATACAAGCCCAAAATACTTTTATCCAGCAGCCGCACCGCCTATCTCCGATTGTTCGCCGCCATTTTGATGCAATTGAGTTTAAACCAATCGCAGCAAGGCAGCTCTGGCTCTGGCTTGCTGCGATTGGTTTAAACTCAATTGCATCAAAATGGCGGCTGCAGGCCTGTCAATTGAATATAAAAAGAATCACCACCGCCCCTCCCCAGACGATCCAAGTAGAGCGCGAAGCCCTGAAGAAGTTGCAGAACGTGCGCAAGGACCACGACAAGCGGCTCGGCGAGCTTGCGCGCGCGCAGCTGCACGACCGCCTGAAGGCCGAGCTCATCGTGAGGAACCAGGTCATGGTGGACCAGGCCAGGTCCGCTGTGCAGACTGCTATTGCTAATCAGGTGAGTTGGTACACGTATTTTTTTTATGTCATACGGTAGGCAAACAGGCAAGCGGGCCACCTAATGAAAAGTGGTCACCACTGCCTATAGACATTAGCAACACCACGTGTATCGCCAATGCGTTGCCCACCTCTATAACACGTTGCTCTGGCAGTAAAAAGGCAAATGCCCCTCCACTGCCAAAGCCACGGTTCCCCAAATCCCCACCCCATGGAGCACTGGAGACCTTACTCACCGGCAGAAATACAATACTATTTAAAAGAGTATTGTTTAGCTGCGGTATTCTGTAAGGTGGAGGTAAGTCCCCAGTCGGGCGGCTCCAATTGGAACGGGATACCCCGCTATGCCCTACCTCTCTTAAATAACGTATGTATGTACGTCATCTCTTTATTGCATCAATTTATAACATCACACACGTGTATTTTGTTAAGCCTCTCCCAAACAGGTTCGATAATGCGCCTTGCGATATATGTAAAAAACTTGTAAAGGCTTCTTTACGTGTGTGAGTGACGTGTTGGGATAGACCGCGCCCTGCGTTCTTGCTTGATATTTCTTTGTAGTACATTTTGTATTGTATACGCAAACTTGAAGTAGTGTTACAAAGAATAATAATAACGCAGCAAAGGTGGAAAGGACACGGAACGTATTATCACAAGAACGCATGCGATAATATTTCTCGTTATATCGCACCTGTTTGAGAGAGGCTTTATTAGCCTATACCAATCCATTAATGGACGCCCCGCCCCTTCCCAATGAGCGCCAATCATAGAGCAATTCTACCCCTTGTTCCCAGTACATAACCAAGTTGCGTGTAGATCGAATCACCACACGCCAAGGGCGACTTTTGCCATTACTTTATTACCATTTAGCTCACCAGACTCATCCTTTTAACCTTCACAGATGACCTGGGACGACATCAAACTCCTTGTCAAGACAGCCCAAGAGAACGACGACCCTGTAGCGAGCAGCATAAAGCATCTGAAACTGAACACCAATCACATCACCCTGTACCTCACCGACCCGTACTCGGTGAAGGACAGCGATGAGGACGACGAGGAAAATGAGAATTATGACGGTGAAGAGAAGTTGGAGCCAATGCTGGTGGATATAGACTTGTCGTTGACGGCGTACGCGAACTCGAGAAAGTAAGAATCTTGTTTATTTTCGTGCTGAGTGGTTTTTTTTTCATTTGATAGGAAATAGCTACACCTAAAGCAGCATTTCGGATGTTTCAATTACTGATTCCCATTTTTTTTACTTTGTGTGAGATGAAATGAATGAAAAATTATTTATTGCTTATACATAAAATAAAACAAAAACAGAGGAAAAAAAGAAAAGCAACCGGCGGCCTTATCGCTTAAAGCGATTTCTTCCAGGCAACCTTAGACATTCTAGAAACAGAATATACACTAGGATAGGTGGTAAGTCTGTTCTACTGAACATTACTGTGACATATTTCATTAATACTAATAAACCTATATCACTAAAATACAATACTATAAATACATAATACCTACTTATTAAACATCACAAAACAATATAAAGATGATAAAATCAAAATAAAATACAAATTTAGATTTTTATCATGTATCCGCCTATGAGTAAAGTAAGACGTTGATGATGATGGATCCCTATGTGACAGTTTCCCCTATGTGGCATGTACATGTTGAAAAGCAGTTTATTTTCTGCTCAGTGCACCCAACCAGCACTATTGACCACCCTGTCTTTTCTAACTGAACTGAGCTTATGAACAAGTCCACATCAAAGGAGAGGTTTTCAAATTGACAATCAAAGGAAAATATGCTTTATTACGTTGTTAATAGATGGCGCTGCACTAAACTCTTTATGTCAAGTTTGTCTTATTTAGAGTTTCCCTTACAGGTAAAAAGCCTGGCTACCTACTATGATATATTTCTTAAACTGTGCCATCTATTGCGGTAATGAAAATCTCTAAATCTTGTTGGCTATACACTTTGCAATCTACGCCCAGGAAAAAGGTGATATTTCACGTCCTGATTCAAAATAATGCAATACCCTTCCAGGTACTACGACCTGAAGAGATTCGCTGCGAAGAAAGAGCAAAAGACTATAGAGTCCTCGGATAAAGCCTTGAAAAGCGCTGAAAGGAAGACCAAGCAGACCCTGAAGGAAGCCAACACGATCAGCAACATCACCAAGGCCAGAAAGACTTACTGGTTCGAGAAGTTCTACTGGTTTATCTCGTCGGAGAACTATCTGGTAAGTTGTTGGCTGTATTTGGTAGAAATATTTTACAGCTAATGATAGTAAGGGAAATATTGTTACATAAGGTGGGGTATAGATGCTAAGATGATGATGATTATTTATAATAATGTGTTGTGCTCTCGCGTGTGAGGGCCCGGGGTATGTCTTGACCATGATTCAGGATTTGGCAGATCAGGTAGTGACTGCCATCTGACCTCCGTGACCTGGTGAACAGGGGAACCTGACCAGATTGGATCATGGTTAGGTTGGTTCAGTCGCCTGAATGCGCAGGTTTCATCTACGATGTTTCTCTCACCTTTATGAAATGAAATGAAATGAAATACATTTATTGTCTCAGGACACCACATCACAAGTTCACAATACACATATAATTACAGACAGTAAACAATACACAATACACATAGCATCGGAACTGCTGTAGTGATACCCCTGACGACAATAGGACCTCGCTCAGCGTATGCCACGGCCTGAGCCGCGGCGCTGGTCTTCCGCGAGTCCCGCGGAGTGAGGTCCGGATCATTGTGCCCTAAGCTCAAACTAAAATATATACCTATAATATACCTACTTATACTAAAATAATTTTAATTATAAATATGTGTGTAATAAAAAAAATATATATATATATAAAAAAAACATAAATGACAGCTCTTAACCATTAAACGCGTCGCGTCGGTTAGCATTCAACTAATGTACATAACTCAGAAAAGAGTCATTCTTACATGGCCGCATTGGGATTCGAACCTGGTACCTCTCGCTTACGAGTCGGATACCCTTACCACTCGGCCACCGAACAAAGGCGATCGCAAAAATGAGTCGTAAAGCTGGAGTCGCTGTATCAAATGCATTTACAATCTCTTACTACGCCCGTATGCTAATCGCTTCGGAAAATACTGGACTTGTCACAAAAATGCCCCAGTCATCCTCCTTAGGGCTAAAGTCTGATATCTTGACTGATCGGCCACCGACACTCCCGGAGGCGAACCTACCATAATATACTAATAATGCTTCAATAACGGGCACTTTTAAGCGTGGCACTACTTGGGGAGGACTATTACGAATACGAATAGTTTTCAACTTTATTTGACGATGTCTTATCACAGCAGATAATAATTATATTGCTGGTTTCTTTTTCCTCCATTTCTTTGACGTTCATTAATTACCCTCATTTCGCACGAAGCATGATTGTGAATTACTTTATGTTGACAGTTGTATTATTGACATTATTTTAACGTGACATGTATTTTTATTTATTTATTTATTAAAGCTGTATGCACAAAAGTACAGTGGCGGACTTAAAGCTAAAATAGCCTTATCTACCAGTCAACCGGGATAATCTAAGCCTGAGAAAGGTAGGCGGTGCAGGAAAAGAAAGACAAAAAAATACAAAACTATTTGAGTACTTGTATTAAATTGCTTAATGTTAAAAAAAATACTAATAAAGAACCCCCCCTCGCCCTCAGGTGATAGGCGGTCGCGACCAGCAGCAAAACGAGCTGCTTGTGAAGCGGTACATGCGGCCGACGGACATATACGTGCACGCGGAGGTGACCGGCGCCGCGTCGGTCATCGTGAAGAACCCGGGCGGCGGGCCCGTGCCCCCCAGGACGCTGTCGGAGGCCGGACAGGCGGCTGTCGCTTACAGGTTGGTACATATTGACCGCCCCAGTCATCTAGTCGTGACAGAAGCCGAAGTGACATCTGTACATGACCAATATTCAACTCGGAATAAGTCTTTATGCAATAGTGTTAAGATCTAATTTGTCAAAGGTATAGTTTGTTTCGTGGCACTTCTTTCATACTGTGGTGGTCATAATGTTAAAGACAAACTTTAGACAAAAATGTAAAAAATAAATAAGGGCTATGTCGTTTTTGGAGGCAGTGAGCGACGATGTGTGCCGTGACCAGGATTAGAAAATTTTGTGGCGGTGAAGCTTTACATTTGGCTGACGGACACTCACGCAACGTGGACCGAAGACCTGGTAAAGGTTGCTGGTACCAGCTGTATGTGGATGGCACAGGATCGGCCTTTGTGGAGATCTCTGGGGGAGGCCTATGCCAGCAGTGGGCATCTTTCGGCTGATATTTTTTGACGACCTGACTGCCACGTAAGAGGTCTCGACTTGGCTCCCAGCAGATATTGAAATAATCATTAATTATTATTTTAAATTTATGTTACGGGTCTTCTATGTATTGGTGTTCTAAACCCGAACTAAGCAAAGCCTGTACTATGCATCATAGTACAGGCTTTGCTTAGTTCGGGTTTAGATGGCGCTGTCTGAATCTATCCACGATTATTTATTTATATGCGACGAGCTTGTGGAAATCTCTGGCGATGGCCAATGCCCAGCAGTGCGCGTCTTTCTTCTCGATGATGTACTAACTCTCCCTTCCTATCCCCCCAGCGTGGCGTGGGAAGCCAAGGTGCTGACCCGCGCGTGGTGGGTGCACGCCCACCAAGTGTCGAAGTCGGCGCCCACCGGCGAGTACCTCACCACCGGCTCGTTCATGATCCGCGGCAGGAAGACCTACCTGCTGCCCGAGCATATGCAGTTCGGGTTCACTTTCATGTTTCGGGTGAGTGGTTTTTTTTGTTGTAGTTGCTATAGGCCATTCGCGTTAAGAAAATAGTCGGGGGGGTGTTTTCACAATGGAGTACAAATTCAAATAATTGATATTTAAAATAAATATTAAATTTAAGAAATAATAGCAACCGTTGCGCGTTGTAGCAATTCCGATAATATGTGTAATGAATAACCACAATAGGCTATACCTATTAAAAAGGTGAAGTTTATTAATGGATATATCTGAAATCAAAAATTAAATCAAGGCCATCCCTCTGCTTAGCAGCCAGTCTAGTATTTGCTATTTATTCCAACCGGCGAGATATTCATCTTTATTATTTTCTGCCGTCAACTGGTCACTGTGAACTTAGCTTTCTAATTTCTTGCGACCCGATTGGCCTAGGGGCGGCGGACAACGATACCTTCCTATTTTCTATCCATACATATAAATTGTTTAAATTCTTACTCCACTGTGAAAACAGTTACACTCCCTATTTTCTTAACGCGAATGGGACTATAGCATTATTCTAAGCTCGAATGCGACAGCGACGCCAAATGTCACTTCAAAATGACCGCATCTTTCTAATGTTAACATCTAACACCTGCCCAGCTGGAAGACAGCTGCATAGAACGGCACCGCGGCGAACGTAAGACAGTGGAAGCGGAGGACGCGTCCGACGTCACCTCTGTACAGGACCAGGAGGACCTGGAAATCGTCGTGTCTGATGATGGGGAGGGTGAGTGGGTTCTACTATATTTTTGTCTCCGTACATGGATTTTTATAGTGGGAGGTCTTTGCTTCCGGGCAAAGGTGTGGAAATTAGATTTTGTATTCTGAACAATTAATTGTACACAGCTCTTTGTCCATAGGAGGGATAAACTGCTCTGACAACTCAATTTTTTTCGTACACATTCTCATTTCGTTCTTGACACCTTAGCTTATTTTTAATAAAAACTGTAATTAGTCAAGGAGCGTCGGTGATCGAGTTGTTACGATATTCTACTCGATAGCGAGAGGTACAGGGTTCGAATCCCACTGCGGCCCTGTACCAATGACTCTTTTCTGAATTTTGTATGAATACTAACCGATGCTCTTACGGTGAGGGAAACCATCGTGATGAAACTTGCACATTCAGGTGACTGAATGTGTAACCATGATCCAATCTGGTCAGGTTCCCCTGGTAGCTCAGTCATAGAGGTCAGATGACAGTTACTCCACTGTAATTACCTGATCTGCCAAATCTAGAATCATGGTCACGGCGGACCCCGAGCCCTCGTGCGCGAGAGCACAACCGGGTCATGAACGCCAAGATAATTATTTATTTGTATTATTATTCAGTGACGCTTTACTATAGAGCCCCTTTTTTATGTCATACGGTAGGCAAACAGGCAAGCGGGCCACCTGATGGAAAGTGGTCACCACTGCCTATAGACATTAGCAAAACCAAGAGTATCGCCAATGCGTTGCCCACCTCTATAACACGTTGCTCTGCCCTACTGTACAACTTCATATAAAACTTATTCCACTCTAGATGACCAATCAGACAAAGAGGACGACAAGACAGAACCGAAGACCGAATCCCTCGAAATGATCTCGGAGGAAACGACAACGATAGAGATAAAGAGCGAAGAGCAAGAGAAAGGGTCGCAAGATGCACAAGATGGGGAGACAGACAAGGATGGGAAGGGAGAAGAAGACAGCGACTCGGAAACGGATGAGAGTTCATCATGGTCGATGCTAGACACTCATATTAAGGTAGGTTCTTTATTTATTTATGCTTGTGAAACGGGCGTGAATGTGTATGTAAAAACAAATAGGCTTGGACAAATTACACAGCGCCATCTAGCCCCAAAGTAAGCAAAGCTTGTGTTATGGGTGCTAGATAACTGATAAACTACTTGTATACTTTTAAATACATATTATTGTACATATAACAGTCAGACCCGTAAGAGAAATTAAAATTCGTTATTTCAATTTCTGCTCCGTTATTGAACCTGGGACTTCTGCATATAAGACCAACTGAACTCATGCCGTGTGTGTCTCGTCCATTGACTGATTTGTTTTATTTTCTGTGTTTAGGTGGACCACGGTACTGGTGCCGTGGTGATGCAGTCAAAAGCGAGAACAATTTCTGAAATGTCGGATAAAAGTAAGTAAAAATTGTCAAATGACTGTACTTATATTGGCAATATAAATATAGTTGATAAGATTAGGATACAATGTTTCGAACGAATATAGCTCTTAAGCCTTTCACAAACAGGCGCGATAATGCATTTTTGCGTTAATGCGTTACGCGTCCTTTCTACACGGGTGTGTTTTTATCGCAGCTAAATACAGTGTTTTGAGCAGCTCATGAAGAGTTGCTGATTTGTCTTGCATACCGTATTGTGTACAAAAATCTGTTGCGATGCAGCTGCGATAAAAACGCACGCGTGTAAAAGATGCTGAACGCATTATCGCACCTGTCTAGAAGAGGCTTTAACGTTGTCTTCCAAGGATCACAATAGTGACGCACGGCCCCCGGCTGGTAAATAGTCTATCAAGTGGTATCTGTCAGAATATTTCAACATTAAGGAATTACAGTAGATAAGTAAAGATCTATTTGGCAGCTATTCAAATGTATCATCATTTCCTTACGCCGACGACATATAGTACATTTTCGCGGTTGCACCTAATATAAAATGAGTTTTATGTCGTGGACATAAGGAAAGTCCAGTTAACTTTATTTGTTCCACGTATACCTGGTGTATAATGTGATATTTCATAAGTTAATATAGTAATATACAGTAGACAGATGTCAAAATCCAAAACGCTCTAACTAATTACTCCTATTAAATGAATGAATACTTTAACGACCTCATAAACTCTAACAGGTGGCGAAGAGAAGCCTCTATCTTTCCCGGAACTGCCAAAGAAGGGCGGCAAGAAACCGGCACAAAGGGGCCAGAAGGAGGAGCCGAAGGAGAAGTCGAAAGACGGACCCAAGAGGGGTCAGAAAGGGAAGTTGAAGAAAATAAAGGAGAAGTACAAAGACCAGGACGATGAGGACAAAGCGCTTATGATGCAGTTGTTGCAGGTATTTATGTTGTTTTTAATATATGTTTACAGGAGTTATTTTATAGTTGAGTTGCACAGACCTCTTTTTTATAATAATAGGGGTTATTATATAGTTGAGTCGGAGACCATGTAAGGGTATAAAAATCTAAAATATTAGTTAGGAAGACACCGTCCATAGCAGTAAGTTTTAGAAGTATATAGACTTCACAGTCCTAGCCCTCACGGGCGCCGTATGTTATCTTTGTTATCATGTACAAGAAAATTTTCACTTTGCAGCTATTGTAGAGGTTTAGAAGACCCACGAGACGTTGGTCTGCCCGTGCACAACCTGGCACAGAACAAAAACAAAATTCGCGAATAAAAGTCGAAGTTCGTGTTAATAAAAATACTAAACTCGCTAAGTCACTCTTAATTTTATTGCACCGATTTTGTGAGGTCTGAATGCTTAGGAAGATATGTTTAGGAGTATCTTAAGAAATCAACTTAAGCGTCGCCAAAGTTCAGTGCAATTGGACATAAGGCTGCCAGATCAATCCAAAAGGTGGATGCCAACGCCAGCGTTCTAACTAATCTATACATAGTATAAGTCGCTTCCCGCCGTCTGTGCCTACGTATCTATATAGGCTTACATCTTTTAGACTACATCCTTAGGCTGCGGTGACTGCTTTTTATCAGGCAGGCCGGAAGCTCGTTTACCACCTTAGTGGTATAATAAAAAACTACGCAACAGATTTTAATGTTGTTTTCAACAATAGATAGAGTGATTCAGGAGGAAGGTTTATAGGCAAGAAAAAATGGGGTAGGTAGGGGTTAAGCACACAAAAATTCGCGCCGGATCCACTAGTTCTTGTAATATAAATCCTCGTATTTATAGTAATAACCTGCAAGATTTGATTCAAAAGGGAGGTTTATAAGTTTAAAGTACTTTGACCCTTAATATAATTCCTCATCCTCCCCTCCCCCAGTCCTCAAACACGGCGAAGACCTCCAAGAAAGCCCAGAAGAAGGCCCTGGCGGCGCGTGGCGTTGCTCCGAAGAAGGCCAAGGGAGCTCCCAAGATCCCCGCGCCAGCACCACTGCTGCTTGAAGCTGAGTCGGAGGAGGAAGCAGAAGTTGAAGTTGAGGTGAGACTTTTATGCCATTAGGGCTCCTGGTTCTAGTGGTACCACCACAATATCTTCCTGCTCCTGTTGGTAGGAGAATGTTAAAGGGGCTGAAATAAGCTAGGAAGAAAATAAGTCGACACAGCTCGACGAATTTTTAAGCACTAGTGTAAGTGGCGGTGTCTAGAAATAGTATTCACCAAGGGTCCCCGTGGAAGGTCAAGGGAGCTCCCAAGATCCCCGCCCCAGCTCCACTGCTGCTTGAAGCTGAGCCGGAGGAGGAAGCCGAAGTTGAGGTTGAGGTGAGACTCTTATGCCTCCTGTTTCCACTATGTTTCGCAGCGGCGACACGAAGAACTCTTATGTGCCTGCCTAGGTAATATAAAAACGAGAATTTGTTTTTTCTTTCTTTTTTTTATGTCAACAAACAGGCAAGCGGGCCACCTGATTGAAAGTGGTCACCACTGCCTATAGACATTAGCAACACCGAGAGTATCGCCAATGCGTTGCCCACCTTTATAACATGTTACTCTGGCAGCAAAAAGGCAAATGTCCCACCACTGCCAAAGCCACGGTTCCCCAAATCCCCACCCCATGGAGAACTGGAAACCATACTCACCGGCAGAAACACAATACTATTTAAAAGAATATTGTTTTGGATAGTGACAGGAGAAAATTAGACGTAGAAACATAATATCTTCCTCCTATCGGTAAAAGAATTTTGAAGGAGCTGGAAGAAGTCGGGATGAAAATAAGCTCGAGGAATTTCCAAGCACTGGTGTATCTGGCGTTGCGCCAAAAATGGGGCACGCCTGTTTAGAAACTACATTAACTCTAGGAAGTTATGTGGCTAGTCTTTAACGACAGGCAACACGAAGAACTACTCAGTATGGACACCTAGGTATTTAGGACAAACTGAGAATGAGACGAGATGTGCATTTTTCTTTTCTTATTGTCTATAGGGACAGGGTTAAGTCATAAGACGTAGAAACAAAATATCTTCCTGCTCCTATCAGTAGGAGAATTTTGTAGGAGTTTAAAGAGGCCGAGAAAAAAATTAAGTCCATATAGCTCGACTAGCACTAGTGCATATGTATATTTTCCCCCTCTAACCCCACCTCTCCCCCGCAGCCCGAAGTGACCGGCTCCACCGCGGACTCCGAACTTTTGTGGCAGCTGACGGGCTGCCCGGTGCCGGAAGACGAGCTACTCTTCGCTGTACCCGTCGTGGCGCCTTACACTGCACTGAATAATTACAAGTACGTACCTCGTAGCCTCAGACCAAATGAGAAACAAAGACAGAATCCTGTGAAAGATATACTGACACACGCAAAGCACGACACATGTACACATTGACAACCAAACTACACCGTGGCATCATTTACTAAGTATTACGTAACTGGCCTCAAGTCACTGTTGACAGCACGCCGTCTTTAGTTTTTGTTTGGTCTGAACTCGTAGGTTTATGGCGGTAGACTGCCAGGCACGCTATTACAGGCATGAGGCATTTCGTCAGCCTTTGCTTAGCAGCCAGACAGATACCGTCGGCGAGGTATTCCAATTTATTATTTTCTATAGTTATTTGCGATCCGATTGGTCGAGGGGCTCTAGGCCGGCGGATAACGACGACTCACTATTTTCTTATCACGAATGAACTATTGTTGTGTTTTCGCTTAAGTTGTTTGCAACGCACATTATGTTGGCAACGCTGATAGTTTTGACAGTTTATTTAACATTGCTGTCTAGCGGCGATAATAAACAAGTGGCCGCGCACTATCAGATGGACCTTCTGACCGTGTACCCTTGACCAATGCCAATTCAAAAAAAAACATCACAATGTATATTAATATTACTTACTACACCCACAGGTACAAAGTGAAGCTCACACCCGGCACCAGTAAGCGCGGGAAGGCGGCCAAAACCGCCATCCAGGTGTTCCTTCGCGACAAAGCGTGCTCTCAACGCGAGAAGGACCTGCTAAAAGCAGTCAAAGAGGAGAACGTAGCACGCAACTTCCCCGGAAAAGTCAAGCTATCTGCCCCACAGCTGCATAAACATAAGAAATGACATTCGGCTAAGGTTTATGATGATACCCGGCCCCCAGCTAATATGAATAAGATAATTGATTGGACCACGGAGGGGCCAATCGTCGCTTACGAGGCAGAGAACGAATGGGTTGTTGTCAAGAAGTAGGGAGTGTAGATTTCGTCACGTGAAAATAAAGCCTGGGTGTGCTAGTATGCTTGTTAAAGGATCCTTAAGACGGCGTCATTCGTTCAAAGTCATTCGTTCCTATTGGTATTGTACGACTTTGAATGGATGTTTCGATTTGACGTCTTGCGGAGCCATGGCAAACATGTGTAACCCAGGCTTAATGCTGGCCGTTTTTTGATGTGTGTGAAAAAAAGATGATTGAAGATGCTTCCACTGTCGCTCAGCGTTCATTTTCCGTGACGTCACCTATAACTTAGAGTAAAAGGTGATCGTAAATCTTTTTGGTCGAGAAGAATTACACGTTTTGTGTGAGGAGCCAAGTAAGTTGTAGTTTGTTTAGTGTCGGCTTTGAGTGATTCAGTGAATTGGCTACGATCGTTCGTTTGCGCATCACTTCATAGTTGAAATAAAAAAATAGTTTATTCCCTTCACAATTTACTTAAAACTTCTCTTCGTCAACGTCTGTTTATCACCAAAAAAGATTTACGCAAACTGCCGGAATCAGAAATCGAAATCTACAGTTTTAGTAGAGAAGCTTCAGTCTTCTGAACATCTTATTTTGATTTCTGTGCCGTCGGTCTATTTCCCAATATTTCAGGTCTATTATTAGTGTGTAGTGTAAATGTGGAATTAGCTTGTTGACTGCGTATATTCCATTTTTAATTAGTAGGTACGTAGTACAGTCGTCGGCGGTAAATGCGCGTCGGCTCGTTCGGCTTCGTAGAGCGTCGTCTCTGTCGCACGCGTGGGAGTAAATACGAAGGCGAAACTAGCCGATGGGTATTATTTACCGTCTTGTACTGTAAGATCAATTCAAGCTAACGCAGAGTCGAGGCGCCTTTCCGATAGGCGATCACTTCATCCTTATGTCGTGGGTCTTCCAGCTAACAGCACAAGCCGCTTTGGTTCGCGTACGCGTACAGCTCAGTAATAGAACACGTTGTCTGGCAGTGTGTACCCGGATCATTATAATCTGGATGCATTCAAGGCTAGAGTGAAAAGGCTGTTTTTTGACAGCATGACATTGTTGACATAAGGGTCGAAGGTTGAAGGAAAGGTCGAATTTCTTTCAGAAATGCGCTTCGACTCTGCCCTACCTTGACTTTATTCTAAATGTGTGATTGGTGTCGTGTGTGACCGTAACACCTACGATTCAGAAGCTCCTATTGCAGGCCTATGGTTGTACTGTGATAGTGGTACTACTGTGGTAGGTCGAGTCACTTGAGGTAGCTTGAAGAACAGAAGTAAGGAACGAATAGTGGTATAGAAGTGAGCTTGGTTGGAGTAATCCTCGGCAATGACAAGCGTGGTGTAATGAGCTGCGGTGACTGCTTACCATCAGGCAGGCCGAAAGCTTGTTTGCCACCTTAGTGGTATTAAAAAAATCTTTGTATTCAATCGGTAATAAATAATTTTATTGATTATTATAATATGTGGCTGCAGTGGCATAAGTTTTTATTGATGCCTTTGGGGCCGTTTCCGCAGAACCACTGTCATACATAGATAGAGTTATACAAGAATCGTTCGTTTAATTATAGATATATCTAATTCACAATCGAGTATAGCTATAGATGTTCCTACAAGTTTTTAGGATTATTACATACATACATACTTACCCACGCCCGTATCCCTTAGGGGTATTATTAAGGGGAAGGGTAGGGGCAGAGACTCTTGTACTCGAGATTATTGTACTTAATTAGATTAATGGATACAGATCGGTTCATTCTGAATTTAAATCACAATCGGATATAGCTATAGATGGTCTTCAAAGTTTTTAAGGTAATTTCATACATACATACACCCACTCACGCCCGTATCCCATAGGGGTAATATTAGGGTAGAGAGTACTGTACTCGAAATTCATGTACTTAATTAGATTAATGGATACTGATCGGTTCATTCTGAATTTAAATCACAATCGGGTATAGCTATAGATGAACCTATGTTTTTAAGATAACTATATAGATACAAACACACACAATATCCTATAGGGGTAATAATTGGGGTAGGGGCAGAGATTATTGTACTCAAGATTCTTGTACTTAAGTAGGATTCATGGGTATAGGGGCTGCATTGGCGATCAGTGGACAACTGTTTTTGACATATAATAATCTTACAATACTCTAATGTGATAGACGCTAATGCCAGTGGCCAAGGTAGATGACGTAGCGTAGTATTGTCTAATGTCAAATTCAGTTGCCAACTGAGTTAGACAATAGCTCCGCAGCTCGCGCAGGTCTGTTCATTCTGAACAGTTTGCTGCTTCTCGTGTTGACTGTAACAATATTACACACTTTATGATTGTAATACACGCTATTCTAAGACCTGAGATTAAGTTTACTACAGGCTTAGAGCACATAGAAAGGAGGTAAGGCTAGAATAGCTTTCTTCTTTCGATGTGTGTGCACGCCGTGACACAACCTAATCGTTCTCTTCTCGTAGTGATTAAGAAATGCCTCTCCATACAAACTGTATATTATTATTATTGTTGTTGTTGAAACACAGGTTCCTTGTGATATAAATATTTATTTGTTTGTTTTATCTGACACGAGTATGTTCTTTGGAACCAGAAGGCCGATTTTAGAATGAAGAATAACTATATTAAATTTGCTTTTTTAAACCCTGAGACTGGTTAGAGCCAGTACTGAACAGTTTAGGGCTCCGTGACAGATTTTTTTTATTAATTTCTTTCGGATGCTGGACATTTTGCGAATTCCTTCTTTTATTTAATTATTATATTAGCCTGACTCATCCCACTACTGGGATGGTAATGGCTTTCCGAATTAATTGGCGAATTTACTTTTTTAAATATTTTATATACTCATACACAACTGGGAATCAGATCCGGTTAATGTCATTTGAAATGCCTAATTTTTTTTGTTAAAATTTTCATCAATTCCTTGAATGGATGCTTATAATACAAACTAGTATAACAGTTATAAAAATTAATAAAGTTATTATTTCTTCCAAAAAACAGCCTCGTGGTTCCTAAAAACATTGCACGCTATTTGTTATAGTTTCATATTTCCCCTCAATAACCCGTGTAGATTGCTCACCTGTATATCCATGTACATGTACATGAACGTTGTTACTTTTAAATAGACAATAGTTGTAGGATTAACTACAAGCACTAGTGTTTCTTGTCTCCTCAGATTTAAGGCAAATCTACCATATAGGGTTATTACACTTCGCTAAATTCAGTAGAAAACTCGCACACTTTTTGCTTCTGAATTTAGCCTTATTACACTTGGCCAACTATAAGTGTAATAAGCCTTTTATTAATCAATTCAATAATAGTCACAAGTGCTAAGTAATTTATTCTAAATTAATTAGTAGGAAGGTCTTAAATAAATAAAAAATAAATATTTTATTTCATTTTAACAATTTCTGTATCACTAGACTGAGACAAAGCGTTATGCAAGTAATACTTACGTTAAAAAAAACTTGCCTATCTACGGACTCATGTTATACTGTGTAAAAATATCACACCGAATTGTAATGTAATCCCTTTTTAACTCATGGATAGGATAATATCTGGAGTTATTCTGTAAATACTATCTATTGTCTGTTTGTCAAATATATCGTCCGAAATACTCTCACATGTGTTTTCTTTACTGCAGCGCATCAGGCTATGCATTTGCCGGCCATTTCTGAATATCAATAAAAGCGTGCGTAGCTTGTAAAAGAGTTTTACCTATCACAGAGTGCTCCTAAGTTGTAGATAATGTATGTATGTACCTAGTATATAGTATTGATATGTATGTATGTATGTGTATGTATATATTTGTAGATATTTATGTGTGTCAGTAGAATGAATATACTTATATATAGATGCCTTTAGAGATAGGTAATATTGTGCACGTCCTATCGGCGTCTCATGATCACATCACGCTTCCGAAGGCCTGCTGGAAGAGATTTCTTTTCGAAATAAGTAGCGCCTGTTGTGCCATTTATTACTTTGCCTGTTATTCACTATGTATTTCCTGTGCACAATATACTGTTAAATAAATAAATAAATATCTCGGTATTGTAGGACCATGGCGCAATTTACTCTATAGAGAAAGCTTGCCAAGTTGTTTTATGGGTCTCCTAAACATCAACTATCGCTATAAAGGAGATTTTTTTTGTACTCGATGATCAAGGATAACCTCCGGCGCACTCATCATCATCATCACAGCCCGTAACAGCCCACTGCAGGACTTAGGGCCTCTCCCACGAAAGGGGAGGGGATTGCCATAATCTCCACGCTTGGCAGGCGGGTTGGAGATCGCAGTGTTTAAATATAACAATGGAAAATGCTGCTGCCTATTTTCCAGACTACGGAGACTCTTGATCTTTTGCCTCGCAAACATTAGTCGCTTTGTACGACATCCATGAGTGTAAGGGGTTGGTGCTATTCTACTCTGCCGGACACCATACGGCCACTCCGGCGCACTCACAGTCTATTAAACTAGTTTTGTTGGGTCAATATGCTGTTGGCTGTACCAGTTCCAGCATCCAAAGACAACTTGAGAGTTTCAAATCGACTACTTTTGTATTTCCAAATAGACAACAGGCTTCAATGGGGCAGTGATGCCAATTACTTAAAGTAGAAATAAGACCAATCTTGCTAATTTGGACGTTGGCAGGGAGGGAAACTTGGCGATACAAAATTAAAACGAAACACAAATTAGTAATCAAAACTCTAATAATAAACATGATACATAACTATAACATAAATAAAAACCTAAAACATTATCTCCAACTTATTCTCGATTGTAAAACTGAATCGAGATTACGTACGTGAACATAATAATAAAATTAACCAACTTTCCTTCTGAGATTAAAGCCAGTATCGACAGACATAACAAGTGTAGCCCCCTACAATTTCACTGCTAAATCCACACGTTCTTGGTGGTCGCCCTTATACACATAGTAATAAGACTGTTATTCCTCGTCCTCATCGTCATCAATTTCACCGAGATCCTCCATCTCCCCTGGGAGCTCGGGCGGCGTTGGCGGCGGGAGATGCGCAATACGGTAGGCCTGAAATATATAACGAAAAATATACAGATTAGGTGGTAAATAACTGATTAGCATCAGGAAAGCCTTAGAACTTCGGTGGCCTAGTGGTTAAGGTGTTCGGCTCATAAGCAAGAGGTACCGGGCTCCAAACCCATTGCGGCAATGTACCAATGACTCTTCTGAGTTATGTTGAAGAATCGATGCACATGACGGTTATAGAAAACATCGTGATAAAACCTGCACATTCAGACGACTGAATGTGTAACCATGATCCAATCCGGTCAGGTTCTCCTGTTAACAGGGTCACGGAGGTCAGCCGGCAGTCGCTCCATTCTAATTACTAGCCGTATTCACAGTTATTCGAAACCGTTTCCGAACGATTCGACACGAAATTCGTGAGCGGCAAATCCGTGTCGATCGATTCGAAAACTGTTATTCAGAATCCCGATAGATTCCACGGAAACTCTACTCTCTATAACATATGAAAAATTCATCAAAATTAACTGAAACCACATTTTCCTAAGAACTCTTGCGGGGTCCTTTGTCGATTCCGTATCCGAATCCGATTTCCGAGCCATTGTGAATACAGCTACTGATCTGCCAAATCCTGGATCATAATCGGCGGCGGATCCCGGGATCCACGGAGCACAACCGGGACATTAACGCCAACATGATAAATATCTACGATAGTAGCATAGGGAGTATAGCCTCACCTCCTCCTCCGCGAATGTAGGATCCGCCATCTCCATCACCTCGGGCCCGATTATATACTCGTCTTGGGGCGTCGGCAGCTGCAACGGTGAGAAGTTCGGCGGCTGGTACTTCAGCCCCCAGCCGACGTAGAGACACTCCGACTGCCTGTAGGGAGCGTGGGGTGGGCAGGGTTTTTATATCACTTTGAGTATAGACAGGATAACTGCTTGATACTTGAGCTGCAGAGGCTCAAGCATCAGAGTAAGGTTGCGCGTCTTCTTTTTCTTTTCTTTTTTAACTAGGCAGGCATCTCACCCGGTGGCAAGTGACGATGCGGCCGATAATGGAGTATGCCCTGTCTAGGAACAGCCTATCACTTTAGCCTTGAAGACGCGTCGGTAGCTGCAGCGGGGAGAAGGTCAACCCCCAGCCGACGTAGAGGCACTCCGACTGTCTGGGGGATTGGGGGCATGATAGGGTTTTATATGACTTTTCAGGATAGAAAGGATAACTGCTTAACGCTAAGTCTCGAGAATCGGCGTAGGGTTTCGCGGCGTAGACTAGCCATACTGCTGGTGTTAAGCTATACTGCTGCCGAAGATGGAGCATGCCAGTCTAGGTACAGCCTATTCACTCCAGCCTTGAAGGCGTCTAGATTATAATGAAAAGGGAACACTCACAGGCAAGTGTTCTATTCCTTAGCCGTAGCTGGACGTCTCGGTCTATCTACAGGTTGCATTTCGGAGAGTGTGCGAAGCAGTTGCAGGACCTCATTCCGCCATCGGCAGCCGCATCCTTATGTTAAGGATCTTGCAGCAATCCGCCAAACCGCTTTGATTCAAGCTCAACCTTTATAATGTGTAGGCACGGCTAAGGAATGGAACACGTTACTTGCAAGCGTATTCCCTGAACATCGTATTCGGCCGCATCGTTACTTACCACCAGGTGAGATTTAGTAAGTAACTTTAATTAAAATTATCTCTGTTTCTATCTCTCTCTCAATGATTATACTTTAATTTAATCATACAGGGATTTCTGGAGACTTACAACACAGGCTTGACCTACCGTAAGCTCCAGTCTCCCACAATAACAAAATTCATGATCGAATTATTGTATCCTAATATTATAAGACTATTGTAGAGAAAATAAATATATTTATTATTATATTATTATTATTGTTCTTTTTTATCTTTCAGAGATCTCGGCTCATAAAGAACCGGAGAAATATGGCACGGGCCTAAGCCAAGTACCGAATATTGAGTTAATTTTCTGTTTGAAGGAACTTTCTTACAATTCTGCAAGTATTCAGTATTACTGCCTTTTGCAGTTGTTTGTAGGTGAGCCGTGGTAAATCTAGACTTAAAATAGAGTGATGCAGTTGGGTGGGTATGATACCAGTGGTGGACAGAACTATTGGGACAATCGATACTTTTTTGAGTTTCCAAATTCGGGATATCTCATCTTTAAGGTCTGTATACTTTGTGAGTTTCTCTACTATTGTGGGCTGTACATTGTGGGTATTAGGAATGGCGATGTCAATAAGGTGAGCAGTTTGACTTTCTTTATGAATGAGGGTGATGTCTGGTCTATTGAAGTGAATGGTACGGTCTGTCAGTATTGCCCTATCAAAGTATAATTTGTGAGTCGTATTTTCTAGGATAGTAGCCGGGGTATATTTGTAATAAGGAAGTGGAATTTGAAGTTGAGATATCAAGTTATATTTTAATGCTAACTGCTGATGAATTATTTTAGCGACTTGGTCATGTCTGAATTTATAGTCTGTTTGCACAATAGTTTTACATGCACTCGTTGGTTGGTTTCTGGAGCACTAAGACATCGCCTGCATTTGTCATCTGTTACAGTTCGATCCTTAATTATAAATTTGCGATAGTTCCGGGTCTCCACTACTTGATCCTGAATCGCAAGCATAAATCCCTCTGTTTCAGGAAACAACTCACCACTCCTTAACCATTCGTTCGACGATAATTTGTCGACATTTATATGATTTAAGTCGCGATGGTGCCTTCCATGTAAAGATTTTTGACTCCATTCTTGGTGTTTGGTTTGCCTGTTAACTATAAGCTCGTTTCTTTGTGTTGTTGTGTCATGAAGATTAAGCGGTGTATATTTTTGGTCATTTTGGACTATGGAGTTGTGCAATGAAGAGGCTGTCGCTTTTGTGTGAAAATATGATCGAAGGTTAGTCACATGTTTACTATTTAAATTGATGATGTCCACGATTCCTCTACCTCCATCTTCTCTTGGCAGGGTTAATCTCTGCACGCAGGATCTTGGGTGGTGCTTTCGATGGCGGCTCATAGTAGTATTAATTATGCGCTGCAGGTTCTTTAGCTGGCTTTGGCTCCAATCAATGACTCCAAACGAATATGTTAACACCGGGACTGCATAGCTATTAATAGCTTTACATGTATTTTTTGCATTTAAGTGTGTTTTTAAAATTGAATTAATTCTGTGTTTGAATTGTTGCGTTAGTGTATTTTTTATTTCTTTACTATGGATTTGCTTAGATTGGTTGTATCCAAGGTATTTATATGCTGTGTTATCTTCTAGTGCGTGTATTAGATCTCCGGTTTGCAACTGATAGTCATGTTTATAGTTGTTTCCTGCCTTTATTGAGTTTATCTGACATTTGTTTATACCGAATTCCATCTGAATATCATTTGAGTAACTTTCTGTGATACTTGCGAGGTGGTTCAGTTCGTTTTCGGTAGCAGCATATAATTTGATATCATCCATGTACAATAGATGGTTTAGTTTTTGGCTGGTGACTGTTTCCGTGTTATTGTCTTTGTATTTTAATTGATAACCAGTGTCTGAAGAGTTTAATATATTTGATAATGGGTTAAGAGCCAGGCAAAACCATAAAGGACTCAAGGCATCGCCTTGAAAAATACCTCGTTGGATTTTAATTTGACCAGTCTCTATTGTTTTACTGAGAATGTTTAGTTTAAGCTGTGTTGTCCAGTTGGTCATTGCAGATTGTAGGAATAAAACTAATTGTGGATTAATTTTATAAACTTCTAGAACTTTTAGCAGCCATGTATGAGGAACCGAATCAAAAGCCTTTCTATAATCAATATACATTGTAAATAAATCTGATTTCGTTTTTTGTACCTGATTCAATATCACTGAGTCTATAATAAGCTGTTCCTTACAACCCTGACTATATTTCCGGCATCCTTTTTGCTGTTCGGCTAGTATGTTATTATTATCTATGTGTTCATAAATTAATTGGGCAACACAAGCTGACATTATTTTATATACTGTTTGCAAGCAAGTGATGGGTCGGTATTTGGCAGGATTGGTGAGGTCACTTAGGTCTTTTGGCAGCATAAATGTAGTTCCAGCAGTAATGTAGTTTGGCATAGTGTATGGGTTTTGTATGAAGTTGTTTATATGTTTCAGTAAAAATGTGTAAATGTGTGTAAAGTGTTTGTACCAGTAATTATGGATATTATCTGAGCCGGGCGACTTCCAGTTATGAAGTTTCTTAATTACATTGGCGAAAACCTCCCCGGAAATATCCTCAAACTGCATCGGTTCAATAGTTTCGTTGTTACTAAGTTGCTGAAGCCATTCAGCATCTTTATTATGTTCTACGGGATTTTCCCATATCCCGGCCCAAAAGTTTCGCAGGTCTTCTGGTTGTGGTGAGTTGTTTGTAGAGTCAGTATTTTGGTTTGATGTGGAAGATTTTAGATTTCTGTAAAATTGTTTTTCATTGTAGCTAAACTGTGTGTTTTGAGTCTTTCTAAGGGTACATGCTTTATATCTTTTAAGTCTATTACTAGCGACAGACAGTTTCTGTTTCAGGGTGTCCAGAGTATGTGATAATTGCGTGTTTGGCTCTTCGTGTGTACTATGAATTTTATGATGTTCCATTATGCTATTTATATGATTTGTTAGTCGATTGCTTCTATGTCCATTCATGTAGTGGACTACTCTGCTTATTTTGGCCCTTAAGTTGTCTATCCTACCTTCTAACCGGACTTGCCACTTTGCTTTACCCTTTCCTTTTTGGCTCTTCTGTTGTGAATGAGATAGGTATATTTTTGCTCCGTTTGATTTTGCTGCTGTCCAAGCGGAGACATACAATATTGTTTGTAGGGTGTCATAGTCAGTATCGGAGGTTACATTTTCAGGTAAAATATTGCAATTTATATAATGCACTATATTAGACAGTTTTTTCGAGGATTTTTGTTTAGGTATAATATTTCTCTTAGTGGGATCTGTATTTTTAAAGTGCTGTAAGGCATCGCAAAATATATTTTCAACTTTTTCGTTGTGACAATTCGACTGTCGGTTATATTCTGGTGTAAGTATTTGTGAGTCGGCATTATTAGATATTACGTCGGTTGTATTTTCATCTATTGTTTCTATGTTATGGTGTGCATCTGTGTTGGAATCCGATTGTAAGGTAGATGATATCTGATTGTGTGGGTTATCTGTATTGATATCGAGATTGGGTGTCTCGATATTTAACTCCAGCTCGTCTGATATTTGCTGCTTAATTGTAAGAAGTCTGTCTACTGATATGTATCTATTATTAATTATAAGCCGCTTTTGGTCTGCAATCCTTTGTTCGGTGACATGTGCAAGATGCGGGAATTGTGAAATGAAATCTTGGTGTAATAATGTTCGATATGTAGTTAGGTTAGTTTCCAATTTTGTAATTCGGTAATACGCTCGCATTATTGCCTCATTATATTCGTCTGTCCATCTTATTCGCTTATTGACTTGTGTAGTTGAACCTGATGACGCTAATTGGTTTCTATGCTGTGTCTGATCTTGTCCTTGAGTATGTAGTAAACTTATCATAGGAGGGTTTGGATAAGTTTTTTCTAACTGCAATTGGGTTGAAACTTCCAGCCGGATCTGTTCAATGATTTCAGTTGGTAGTAATTTATTTCTATTTATCGCTCTGAGTTGATCACCAATCCTTTGTCTACTGACGTCTATATCAGGGAATTTGGTTTTAAATTGTGGGTACAGATGGTCCAGGTAGCCCTTTGTATTGGTTTCTATTTTGGTGATTGTTAAGTACGCGCGCATTATAAAAGCATTCATATCTTGAGTCCACTTTAATCGCGTACGCTTTGCTCTTGTAGTGGGTGCAGAAATCGTGGCGGTAGCCTCCCGCGCAACATCTACAAGGCCCGAAGGTGAGTTTGATTGAATGGATGATGATGACGAAATGGGTGATGAGTGATATGATGAGTTATTTGATGGTATAGAGGAGAAGAGGCTTTCAGGTGATTGGGGTATGCCTTCGCCTCTCCTATCTACATCGACATTCGGTCGTCTTCTCAAATTGTACCGTGGTACTAATGGTTGCGAAACGGTGCCCTCCCCAGAATACGAGGGGCAGCCTGAGTCCGGACGAGACTCAGGGCGGGATTCTCCACCGCGCACGGTGGTACCCGCCTGGGGTAGTTTATTACTTTTACGTGTCGCTTTCATATTAGTAGTGGTTTGGGATCGTTAGTTAGGGAAGGGTAGGCATAGATGTTATTAGCCTGTCTAGTCTCTCATCAATGATGGTGTCTAGCTGTTCTGACAAAATATGATCCTTGCTTCCCGTAAGCCCCCCCACCACGGCAAGGTGATCCCATGGGGGGGTTATTATTATTATTATTATAATGCCTAAAAATTTTTTTAATCACTCTCGTGTAGGTACCATAGCACCTATCCGCTCAAAAAATTCAAAATTTATTTTTTGATTAGGACATTAAATATCTCTTTCAATCGTCAAAAAGGAAAGAAAGAAAAGAGGAAGGTAGGAAAGTAGGAAGGAAGCACACAGTGACACGCTGGCCGCCCCAAGACAGCAGCAAGCGGCCGGACCGTGCCCGGCAATGCCAAGCAAAGCCGGACCGCGCTCAATATATTATATAAATATGTCTAGTAAAATTAAGAAAAACCACCTAAAACTACAAAATCCATCTAAATCGCTGTTATGTCGACGAATCTAAAGCTCGTCGCATCTTCGCTCTCCCTCAACATCCATCTAAATCGCTGTTCGATCGAATCTCAACCAACTCACTTGCCAGTGGTAGCATACACCACAGCACCAGGCCAGACCACGCTCCTCAAGACTGCCAGCGCCCGCTCCGGAGCCAGGGTGCCGCTCGTGCGTGGGGTCCACAACAGGCTGCCCTCAAGACGATGGTCCTCAGACAGCGGAGTGAATAACGAGGGGCCCGTCTCCGGCGGCAGGTTCGGGATGTCCTCGTCTTCTTCCTCCATGCCTTCGTCCTGGTGGTGGAGGTTTGAAGTTAAGGCTTTGGGCGTAGTGACAGGAGGCTTGGTTAGAGCGCCTGGAGCCTAGCTGGTTGAGAAGCTAAGAATATGTAATTCGTCAAATTCTAGTCAATAGACAACTTCATGCGCGAGTCCGACACACGCTTGATCGGTTTTTAATATTTGTTGTTATACTAAAAACTGTACACTGAACTGTAACTGTGTGTGTGTGTGTGCGTGCGTGCGTGCGTGCGTGCGTGCGTGCGTGCGTGCGTGCGTGCGTGCGTGCGTGCGTGCGTGCGTGCGTGCGTGCGTGCGTGCGTGCGTGCGTGCGTGCGTGTGTGTGTGTGTGTGTGTAGCACTAAAAATTATAATAATTTATTGGCACAGTAAATTAGTGTAATACCATTTATTTCTATTCACAATACCAAATGACTGATCTATCTGCTATTTCGAATAACGACTAATTTAGGTAGTCTTAGTCATTACTTTAATTATTTTGTTAAAAATTCGTTATCTTAATGCTATTTTAGCTTTAAGTCCGCCAATGTACTGTTTGTGCATGAAGTATAAATAAATAAATAAATCTTCTCCCTTCTTCGTAAATAGATAATTTTTTCCCTCCCCACGCACTCACCATCCCCGCGTAAGGGTTCCACCAGATGGTGCGGCACTGCTTCAGGATGTGGCGGCCGTGGTGCACCCAGTAGCCGAGGTTGGGGTCCAGCAGGTCCTTCAGCGTGTGCCCGTGGTAGTACGGGTTCGGGTTGTACTCCATGTCGCCTGGAAGGGATCAGAGGGATTCATAATAAATAGTCGTGGACAAATTCACGCAGAGCCATCTAGCCCCAAACTAAGCAAAGCTTGTACTATGGGTGCTAGATCACTGATATACTACTTATATACTTTTAAATACATACTTATTAAAGAACACCCAGACCCGTAACAGAAATTAAAATTCATCATTAAAATTTCTGCCCGGCCGGGATTCGAACCCGGGACCTCTTGCGTGGCGACTGGCATGTTGACCACTGAATCACTCACTGAACTACTTTATACGCATATGTTAAGCGCGCTCCACATGTGGACAGTTCCGCGGGAACACGAGAATGTAGAGGGAGTATTCGTGTAGTCCCGTGCATGTTTGGCATGTCTCGCCTATTTCATAGACTAAGTAGAGATAGTTTGTTGTCGTCTCGATTCGATCGATTTTATATTTATATTTCTAGCGCTTTTTCCCGTAACAGGTTCGGGGTACTCTTGACCATGATCCAGGATATTAGTAGATCAAGTAATTACAGTAGAGCAGGTGCTATCACCTCTGTGACCCTGTTTACAGCAGATTAGCGATGTTACACCGATGAATCGATATAATGTCGACGCGTTTTGACACCCACCACATCCCTAATAGGCGAGAATGTAGAGGCCGACCAAAGACCCGGCAAAAGTTTCGCCGGAAGTTTCGGCGAACATGTGGAGCGCGCTTTATATTATATGATATTATAGAGTATTTTTAATTGTTATAAACATTTCTGAACGAACGTAAGATATTCCTAAACGATGTTAAATCTTGAAGTACATTCAGTACTAATTATCTAAAATTTAGGTTTCTTAACATGTAATTTATCTTATAATTATTAAAAATAGTTTTAAGAGCTATTTTTATGTTTTTGGTTTGTATCTTTGCACAATATTTCATAGTTAATTAGAATTATTTAACGTGCTGTCATTGGTTGAAATGTAGTCGATTTCCGTTGAAATGTTGGCTATATAAACACAGTCGAGAGACTGGGAGGGGCTTTTTGCTCCAGACCCGGCACAGAGTTAAGTACAAACTTGCATGTTGCTTTATATTTTGTCTTAGTTTAATTTATTTAATCGGTTATTTATTGAATCGTACGTAATACCAGTGTCCCATTTTTAAGGGATAAATAAGTATATTGCCATATTTTATTATGTCCATAATATATTGTTATATTTCCCATGTAACATTGTTTGCTATGATTGCCTATCCTATAATATAATAACTTATCTAATTTGATCTAATCTGTGTGTTTAAATATGCTTTACCTTTCCTTAATAAGTAGCTATTTATATTTAACTAATGTGCCCTATTTTTATTTCATTAAGCTGTACTCTGTTTTCGATAAAATACTAGGCCACCATAATTAATATATTCTAAATGCTTAAATTCACAACCAATATCTGTACACTCTATAAACCCCTTTCTAACACATACAAAACTATAGAGCCCTGTTTTTGAAACCGCTCACACCCACGCGAGTGCTCGCCTTCTAATGCTTGTCTTTTTTTTCTCTAGTAACGTACCACGAATGTAAAGAGAGCTAGCGCACGCGAGCGTTTGCGTTGATGACGCTTTAAAAAATAGGACCGCTGGCCGGGCGAGACGAGAACATTATCGGACATTTTAAAGCTCTCCAGGTTTTTTACCGCGTGTCTTGATTTAGCTAGATAGACCGATATAACTATGTACGTAGGTACGCGGTCAGAAACCCAGAAGATGTCCTTTAAATGCCTAATATTGACCGCAATCGTTGAGTATACACGAGACCAGAAACGGAACCTTCGGAAATTAAGGATTTTCATATTCTTTAAAATGTTTTTGTACAGCGCTTCAATCTGGCTAACAGAAGTGGAGAAATATCTATCTACATTAGCGTCATTTTGGTGACACGGGATCTTTTGTCAATAGTTCAAAACCGACCACATTTTTGGCCAGTCTTACCTCAAAGGCGGTCGGCGCTCCTTCAGCACGTGACCAACTTCCATCACGTGCTCCCTCTCTCGACAACTGAAAGGAAGCTGCTCACCCATGCCCTCCTCCATATCGACGTCCTCCTCCTCGCCGCTGCCGAAGGTGTAGAACCCCTGCGGCGAGACCGCGGTGGCGGCGGCGATGCGGCCGATCTGCGCGCGCAGGTAGTTGCGCTCCGTGCCCTCGAACGGCGGGAACAGGATCACCTGCCGACGTGAGGGGAATGGGACGCTGGGTCACGTGTCACTGTGTGTTTCCTTCCTACTTTCCTACCGTTCTGTTTTTGAGAATTGAAAGGGATTTTATAAATAATGAAATTATGAGTTTGAGAGTTTGGGTGTGGTGATGAGACGGGAAGACGCAGCGTGGGTAGGCCTCCCAGCCTCCGTACACTTGAACTTGAATCGTGTTGCCAATGTTAATGCTCAGAGATCAACAGTGAACTAAATGTGACCTATTAAAGATAACGAAATGCTACGTGGATAGTACGTGGATGGTACAACCTGTGCCAACCCGGGGCGAAACGTAAGGGCAATGTTATTTTAAACCTATGAATATACAGGAGTCGAGAGGATGAAAAACCATCTGAGGTTCCCAAGGGATCCAAGTGTACCGAGGGGCCTCCCCGCCTCCCACAAGGTGGACCCATGACCTGAACATGTGCAGATATTTAGGGGAGGCCTATGCCTAGCAGTGGGCGTCTTTCGGGCGGCTGATATGATGATGATGGTTAGACTCTGTGCTGTTAGTTGTCGTGTTGTGTTGTATTTTGGTAGTGCTGAACGTCACCAAATCGGCATCATCTCCACCTGAGAGCGCCTTGGACTGCGTCTGCGTTTAAACGACTAAACATGGCATAACGACAAGACTCGGTACAGTGAAAGGTACCGGGTATAATCATACCGTGGACGTGCAGTAGAAAATGAATAAACTCAAAAACTATCTACTGGCCCATTTTTTTTTAATTCTTTCACTATTAGAATGCTACGTTATCACTGAGTAACATAGAAAACTTTTCATCCCAAAAAATTATAGGTTCCCGCGGGAATCTTAATTATTTGCAAATCCGAGCTGCACGGGTGTAAAGCCGCAGAGAACGGCTAATGGTTTCTCTCCTTTACCGCACGGTCATCGCATAACAGGTTACCACAAAGGTCATTTACACAATGGCACATACAGATGTGCCGGTTTGACCCTAATTCCAACCAACTGGTGAATGAGTTTCGGCCCCTCAGAAGACTCCAAGTTATCTTACAAATAACGTAAGTGATCTCTTACCTCAGTGTCGAGCTCGCCGGTGCACACGTGCACGGTGAGCCTGGCCACGCGCAGTTGATCGGGCGTGAGGTCCGGCAGGCAAATCCAGTCTTCACCCAGCTGGTTGCATACGTAGTACACCTGGGGAGCGGTTTGTGGTTTCGAAACTTTGTTTTAAGTTGGGCACGACGCTTTGTCGTATTCTACTGCCAAGAAATTGAGTTTGGTTCGAAGGAGCTTAAGTTAGTGTCTTACAGAAAGGGACATGTATAAATGATCCGGAACGCAATAATTCCACAGAGAACGAAAGTAGCTAGTCGAAATTGTTCAACGAAATTCAGAAATAAAATGGCAGTGCGCTGGTCATATTTGGAAGTTTAAGCACTTTGGAGCATTACGAACAGGTCAAGGTTACTTCAGTTTAAATTTATTGCCCCTGTTACAGGACCCACTCTGTATACTAACTAGCAGGGTTTCACCGCCATCTCACTGCGGTAAGTGACGTGCGACCGAAGATGGAGTCCAGAATATCGGCGTCCAGACCATAATGATCAGGGAACACACTCTCCGGCCACGGACACTCCTCAAGCAGGCAGGGTACCATTACTCACCTTCTTATTAACACCCTGCCCCGGCCTCTCTGTCGGGATGACGATGGGGGCCGGCTTGATCGGCTGGGGCTCCGCCGGCAGCGTCGGCCGCTGCGGCTCCAACTGCACCTCCGGCATCTCGCCCTCCGCGCCTGATGAGGAGCTGGACGTGAGCGAGAGTCTTGGGAGTTTCATTCCTCATATTTCATTGATACCTTCTATACATAGTATAAAACAAAGTCGCTACCCGCCGTCTGTACGTACGCTTAGATATTTTAAACTACGCAACGGATTTTAATGCGGTTTTCAACAATAGATAGAGTGATTCAAGAGGAAGGTTAATAAACAAGAAAAAAAAGGACGGACAAATTATGAAGGACATGGGCTATGTTACTCTGAGTCTATTCGAACGAAGTCGCGGGTAAAAACTAGTAGGTATCTAATATTAAAGGAAAGATGAAATTTTTATGTCTATTCTTTGTAGTATGCATTCATGAGTAATACTAAAATAGGTAGTAGGTACTTTAGTAGTATACGAGTACAAGACTAAATAATATGAGCCAAATAATTCTCTTTATTCTCGGTTTGCAAAAAATGATTTTTAAACCATATTATATTTAATATTACGTGAGCACTAGAGGGGGCATATACATCTTGGCATATACTACTATCACCGTAGGGGGGCAAGGGGTTAAGAAATGGGTCACATAATATGGGTATGTTTCCTAAGCTGTTAACACTACTATTCCTAACCCTCATTCAAGGCTTCCTCCTTGACCTCCTCCACGGCCTCGTCTTCCTCCTCCTCCTCGCCGACTGCGTCCTTCAGCTCGAACTCCTGCTCAGAGAGAAATGGAGAATCAATAGCCCAATGAGTGCAAGCGTGGCCTCCTTTAATGAAAACCTCAGTCTTTGACATGTCCGACTGATGGAAAGTGATCTGACTCAACTGTTCTGACTTGTCCATGTCAGGAAACCTCCAAAGTACCGGACCAGCACGTCTAGCAAAAGTGTGCCCACGACATAGCTCGCACCGCGAGAGAGCCTTTGGTTCCGTCTCCCAATGCTAAGATGAAATTCTTTCATCGTTGAAAAAATAGCAGTACCTATTTATGGCTGCACCTTTTTACACTTGTGCTAGCCGTAATGACGCGGCCCTTTAAGCTACGTAGAAAGAGATGCTGCCTTTTGTGGAACTCCAAATTATGGAGCAAATGAAAGACTTTGGGAAAGAGATCGATGCATCTTGCACGTGCGCGGTAAATAGGCTCGTGATAACGTTACGTTATTTCGCCAAGAATCCAGATTAGGTACGGTACCTGCATAACGTAGTAGATACCCCTTAAACAAAATCTACTTAGTACGGGTAATTAAAAGTTATTATACGGACCCTGGCTGGCATATTTGCCGGTAGCCGCTGAGATGGAATTTCCTGCTACCATGATGATGACTCACCCTGACTCGACGGTCCAACTCATCCACCGTGAGCTCCCCTTCCGCCACGTAATAGTTCGCTTTCGTGCCGTAGATTTTGCCGAAAAATCTAAAAAGAATAAATGGTTTAAAGATGCTTAAGCCTTGATGTTGTTTAATTCCCGACAAAGAGGGGTGTCCAAGTGTTAAGCGTGAGTTAGTTCGTAAGATTGTTACTAGATGGCGCTGTTCACACAACACGCCGATTTCTACATCGCGGTAACAAGTTTGCGAATTGAAAGTGTATAAGGTTTAAATTTATTATGTTAACTTACAGGATCAGCCTACGCCGCGCCGCTAGCAGACGTCGAGCGCCGCGCCGCCGTGAGGTCGAGCACCACCGCGCCTGTTCCCTCCGCCCGCCGAGCCGACGAGCCGCACACGAGCCCACAACAATGTGCCGCGCACAACATGATGTTGTGTCGCGGCACATGCGCCCCGCCGTCGTCTAACCCCGCCGACGGGGCCGCCGCCGCCATCCAGCCAACGCCGGGCTGGATTCGGGCTGTGCGGGCGCGACGTACCTCCCGATCGCCAACCACCGAACCAGACCAGCGGACGCAGTCTTTGGCGCGAGACCGTCCGCACCCCGACCGTCACTCCGGGCTCTCCAATGAGAGCCCGTTGAAGTGGCGGTCCCTCACCGACGACGCCGCGCTGAGAGCGCCCTACACCCCGCCGCGCCGCGCACGCGCACCCGCGTTCCGCGAACCGCGTTGCCGCCGCGCGGCCACAACTCGACGCCGCGTCGCCGTCGACTCATCGCCGTCAACGGCGACGCCACACCGGACACGACGCCCTCCCTGACTTGACATCGGGTGCAGGAGGACTCCCTTCGGGTTGAGACCCTGCACCCCACCCCCACCGGACTCTACGGCCGCTGAGCACCGCTCGCGGCACCCCACCTGACTGACGCCCGCCGCCGGCGCGCGTACTGCGCCCGGCGGCCAACCCCACCGGATCGACTGCCCGGCGCTGCATTTCCGTCCCTACGGGTCGACGGATCTAACTGCGCCGGGCCCCGAGCGTTAGCCGCAATTGGGCAGCAACGCGGGGGCCGTTGAGCGACTATGTCCCGCGGCCCCCACCTCCGGACGAGACCCACGGCAGCCGCAGGAAGTCCCTCACGAGGTTGACGCCTGCAGGCTCCGGCGACGCCTCTGCCACGCCAGTGGCAGCCCCAACCTGACGTTCGCGCCTGGAAGCCGCCCTACGCCGGTCCCGCGCCCAGTGCGCCCGACCGCGGGGGAGGTGACGAAGGCGCCAACTCTAACGACCGGCCCGTTTCTACGGGCCGCGCAAACACTCCACCGCCAGTGGGCATCGCCCAGAAGCGGTCTCCCCGCACGTGCGCTTCGCGCACGCGCGAGACGACGAAGAGTCTAGTCTAGTCTAGTTAACTTACTTATTTCTATCAACGTGTACCTAATATACGGTTGAAACTTTATCGCGTGTTTTTGGCTTAATTACTCCCCCGCACCCCTCGTGAAAGTATTAAAAGTGTACATGGTCCTTACGAGTCGGTTACCCAAACTGGAATTTGGGAATTTTCATTTCGTCGTCGTCGTGGTGTGGAATCACCTTCGCGAAACTACTGGACAGTGGGTCGCTGTTCAGATCATCCTACCAGGAGCTGAGGAAGCCAAGTTGGACGGTTTCGAAGCTACGACCTGAGTACGGAGCCAGAAGTGGAAACCTGGATTTGGGACACGAGGTGCAACTGTGGTGGAGCAAGAAGACCAGCACGCAAGAATCTTTTCATCAGCAGTCAAGCCTGGAAGGGTCCAGTAAGCTGCAGTTTGACGGCAGAGGGCGCTGTCATCTCGAAGTTAAGTGTTTGTGAGAAGTGAAACCGTGAGTACTCTTTGTTTAATAAACGTCGTAAGTGCAATCATCAAGCAATATTGAACTTTAACTGTTTGAAGATATTAACTTAGAATTAAATAAGTTTAATTTGGACTTGTAAAATTTTGCGAATTTGTTTCGGACTTCGAATAATTTCAATCAATTTAACTTAGAAAATTTGAGAGTTTGGTTACTTGGTTGATTATAAAGTATTTGGGACTTAGAAAATTTCTGTTGATTTTTACTTATTTTGAAACTTGTATTTTTTTGATAAATTTTACGTACACTTTGAAATTTTTGGATTTAAGATATTGGAACAAAGTTTATTAGTTATACATTTATCTTTACTTTATTAAAATGGATGCTTTGATAAAGTTGCAAGTTCATATCAACACCCAATTATATAAGTCCAGGCAGAATTTTAAAAAGTCACCGAAAGAGAGAATTACTGTAAATTATGTCAATGCTCGCTTAAGTATTTTGATTGAAAAATGGAATACATTTTGGAAAAACCATAAACAAATCATTGCTGAAGCAAATGATGATCAATTAAATACTTATGATATTTTTGATGCTACAGAGGAACTGTATATAGATTATAAAACGGAGTTATCAGATAGCATAAGTAAACTAACTGAAAGCAAAGTGTCAAATTTAGAGGAATCGTCCTCAACTGTTGTAAGTAAATCATCTAATGTAAAATTGCCTACAATAACTATACCTACATTTTCTGGGAAGTATTCAGATTGGAGTACTTTTAAGGATTTGTTTGTGTCATTGATAGATAAGAATAATTCATTAGACGATGTTCAAAAACTTCACTACTTAAAAAGCCACTTGTCGGGCGAAGCAGAACAATTGTTGCGTCATATTCCCATAACTGCTGATAATTACGAAACTTGTTGGAAACAACTTGAAAGTAGATACAATAATAAAAGATTTTTGGCAAATTGTATTTTAAAGCGGTTGCTAAGTCAGAAAAATGTTTCAGTTGAATCATCTCATCAAATAAAAGATTTAGTTGACACTACTTCCGAATGTTTGCATGGTTTAAAGAATTTGGGCATCGATGTCAGTAGTTGGGATATGATTGTAATTCATATTATATGTCTCAAGTTGGATCAAGAGACCAGAAAACAATGGGAACTGAAAGTTGCCAATGATTGTTCTGATGAATTACCAACATTTAATCAATTAATAGAATTTTTGACTAGTAGATTCCGAGCACTTGAGTTTTTGGACTCTAGATCCAACAAAGGTCAAAACAACACAAAAGGTTCGCAATCATTTCATGTTACAGATAATAAATATTCTTTAGAGTGCCAATATTGTGCGGCCGATCATAAAATTAACTCATGTAAGAAATTCATTGCTGCTGATGTCGACACTCGACGTAAAGTTGTTCGGGATAAGGGTTTATGCTTCAACTGTCTTGGAGTTGAACATTCAGTAAAATTTTGTAAATCTACCAACACTTGTCGTACATGTAAAAGGCAACATCACTCTTTGTTGCACACAAATTTCGTACCATCGTCAAAACGAACAGATAAAACCGAGGTGACGTCAAAAACTGAAGCTGCAGATGCTGACAAACAACCTATTGTATCTTGTTTTTCTACAGGAAGTAACAACCATACCGTTCTTTTGGCTACTGCTCTCATAAAAGCTGAAACTCAATACAGAAGGTATAGAATATTAAGAGCTTTAATTGACCAGGGTTCTCAGGCATCTTTTGTGACGGAGGCAGTAATCCAATACTTGGGTTTGAAGAAATACAAATCTAAACACACCATTAAAGGAGTAGGTGGAGAGAAATCAGTAATATCGAACTGCTTTGTTTATTTAAATTTGATGTCAAGGTTAGATCAAAACTTCAAGGTCCAAGTGAAGGCGTTTGTATTGAAGTCTATAACTTCACTTATTCCAGTGGAAAAGGTAATGGAAACTGAGTTTATTGATTTAGACAGCAACTTACTAGCGGATCCAGAATACCATACACCAAACAGAGTTGATGTTCTACTAGGAGCTGAAATATATGGAAAAATTATAAAAGAAGGTATCAGGAAAACCCCTCAGGGATTGCTGATAGCACAGAATACCAATTTAGGTTGGGTTCTGTCTGGTATTGTTAACTCATGTAATAGCTCGACTCATTCTATAGTAATGCATGCTCAAATAGACGAAGATGATGCACTGAAACGATTTTGGGAAATAGAGTCGGAGCCTGTTATATATAGTAAACTATATACAGAAGATGAAAACAAATGTGAAAAACTATTTGTCGCTACTACAACTAGAGATGAAGAGGGACGTTACATTGTCAGACTGCCTTTTAAGAAAGAAAAGCCAGCTTGCCAAAATGGAGGGTTCAGAGAAATAGCGGAAAAGAGATACCAATCATTAGAAAACAAATTTAAGAAAAACAATCAATTTAGAGAAAACTACACTAACGTCATAAATGAATACCTGGAGCTTGGGCACATGGAAAAAGTTCCTGAAAATGATGGCAAGGAAAGTACGTCAGTTTACTTACCTCATCACGCTGTATGCAGAGAGGATAAAGAGACGACAAAAACTAGGGTGGTGTACGACGGTTCCTGCAAAGGAAAAAACGGAGTGTCTTTGAACGATGAGCTTCTTGTGGGACCTACTATTCAGCCGGACTTGCGTCATTTGTTGTTACGATGGAGAACTCATCCAATTTGCTTGACTGCTGACGTTGTAAAAATGTATCGTCAGGTTAAGGTCAATGAATTGGATGTGGATTATCAAAGAATTCTCTGGAAAGGTGATCCAGACTCTGAAATAAAGGATTTCCGATTGCTTAGAGTAACTTTCGGTACCGCAGCCGCACCATATCTAGCTATACGTGCCATGCAACAGACATCTTACGATGAAGGCCTCAATTATCCTCTTGCAGCAGAACGAGTTATTAACGATTTTTACGTTGACGACTTGATGACAGGTTGTCAAACTGTAGAGGAAGGCGTTGAAATCTGTAAACAAATGAACGAAATGTTAATGAAGGGAGGTTTTGAGTTGCAAAAATGGTCAAGCAATAACGAACAGTTGTTACTGAAAATATCACAGGGAGATGAAAGCGGACAGCTAAATATAAAATTAGATAATTTGATAAAAATTATTGGTATTACCTGGGATCGTCATCGGGATTCGTTCCATTACACCGTAGCACCAACAAGCACACAAGATCGTATTACAAAAAGGAAAGACATATCTGATATATGTCGTTTGTATGATCCGTTGGGTTGGGTATCGCCAAGTATTATTGTTGCAAAAATAATAATACAGATGCTATGGTTGGCCGGTATCGGATGGGACGATGAAGTTCCAACTGCAATAGTGAAGAAATGGTTGAAGTACAGAGATGATTTAGTATCTTTAACTAACATTAAAATACCACGATGGATCGGTACAAGGCTTGGTGATACTCAAGTTGAACTCCATGGATTTTGTGATGCGTCGAAAGCAGCATTCGCAGCCGTAATTTATTTGAGGGTCACTGACGAAAATGGTCAAATTAGAACTACTCTGGTTACATCCAAAACTCGTGTGGCACCTATAAAACAGGTATCAATACCCAGACTTGAGTTGTGCGGCGCTGTCTTGCTTGCAAGACTTATGGCTGAAGTTGCTTATATTTTAAGCATCGATAAACATAATTTGCATGCTTGGACCGACTCAGAAATAGTCCTTGCTTGGCTTAACAGTCATCCAAGCAGGTGGAAAACTTTTGTAGCAAACCGGGTGTCCGAGGTATTAACAACTCTGGATTCTAAAAATTGGTCTCATGTTGATACAAAGAAGAACCCTGCAGATTATGCATCTAGAGGTTTGTACGCCAAAGAGTTGCTTCAAACTTCAGTGTGGTTCAACGGACCTGATTTTTTAAAAGAAACTGAAGTTAAATATACAAAATCTAAAGATTTTCAAACCAATTTAGAGGTAAGCAAACAAAATATACATGTTCACAACACTGTGACAGATGATTTTATATGGCAAAGATACTCTACTCTGTCGAAACTGATGAGAATTGTAGCATATTGCAGACGCTTTTTAAAAATAAGAAAGTCATCTGCTGATAGATTTATAACTACTGCTCTAAAGAGTGACGAACTACATGAATCATTGAACGTTTGCATAAAAAAGTGCCAAGAAAATGAATTTGGCGATGAAATTGAAATCTTAAAAGGATGTAAAACGCAAAAGACAAGGTTTAGATCTCTTAATCTTTTTATGGACGACAAGAAAATCATAAGGGTCGGAGGTAGACTAGAAGAATCTTTGCTAAATTATGATCAGAAGCACCCCATCCTAATAGCTAAAGAGTCGTTCCTCACTCCTTTGATAAAAGCTGATGCTCACACCAAGACGTTACATGGTGGACCACAGCTCATGCAAAACTATTTGAGCACGAAATATTGGATAGTTGGTGTTAAACAACTAGTCAAGGCTCATATCAGGAAGTGTGTATCCTGTATACGTTACAACGCCCAGACAAAACCACAACTCATGGGGCAGTTGCCTACAGTAAGGACAAAACCGTCCAGGGCTTTCAAGCAAAGTGGTGTAGACTTTGCTGGTCCTATTAATATCAGGATATCAAAGGGAAGAGGCGTACGATCATATAAAGGGTACATCTGTCTCTTTATATGTATGGTTACTCGAGCGATCCATCTCGAAGTGGTCAGTGATATGACGTCACAAGGATTTATTGCAGCGTTTAAACGATTTGTTGCAAGGCGTGGAATTTGTACAGATATCTACAGCGATAACGGTACTAATTTCGTAGGTGCATCAAAGGAACTTAGACAATTATTGACCGCTGAGAAATTGGCAGCTAATCAAGAAATTGCTGATTGGCTATCAACCAATGGTACTACGTGGCATTTTATCCCTCCGTATGCTCCACATTTTGGCGGACTATGGGAGGCAGGGATTAAATCGACGAAGTACCACCTAAAAAGGGTTGTCGGAAACACAACGTTGACATTTGAAGAAATGTCAACAACATTAGCACAAATCGAGGCTTGTTTGAATTCGCGACCACTTTCTAAAGTCAAAACTAACACCGAAGATCCATTTCCATTGACACCTGGGCATTTTCTGGTTGGAGAACCATTAATTCTAGTTCCTGAAGAAAATTACGAAGAATCTAACATAAACACCCTTAGGCGTTGGCAACTGACACAAAGGATGGTACAAAACTTTTGGCGTCGATGGTCTAGAGAATATTTGACTCAATTTCATCATCGTCACAAATGGACACAACAAAATCCTGAGCCAAGCATGGGCGACATTGTGTTGGTAAAGGAAGACAATTTACCACCAGCCAGGTGGCTTTTTGGCAAAGTAGAACAGAAACATCCCGGTCCTGATCAAATCACTCGAGTTGTGACATTAAAAGTTAAGAATTCTCTCATCAAAAGACCTGTAGATAAGTTGTGTGTTTTACCAATAACCGAATAGCCCAACATTAATTAAATGTTATAAATTGTTTTATTAGCTTAAGATTAAATTTTAGTGTCCAATCCCGCTAATGACGCATCTTCATTTTGTCTATTTGCTTCACATTGATCTATTTATATTAATGACGACTTTTGAAAAGGCGTCCTTGGCGGGCGGTTATGTTAAGCGTGAGTTAGTTCGTAAGATTGTTACTAGATGGCGCTGTTCACACAACACGCCGATTTCTACATCGCGGTAACAAGTTTGCGAATTGAAAGTGTATAAGGTTTAAATTTATTATGTTAACTTACTTATTTCTATCAACGTGTACCTAATATACGGTTGAAACTTTATCGCGTGTTTTCGGCTTAATTACTCCCCCGCACCCCTCGTGAAAGTATTAAAAGTGTTCATCAAGTTTGACGTGTGTTTATGTGTCTGTGTATGTGTGTGGAGGTGTAAATCTGTATGTAGTATCGTAGGGTTGTTGCTGTACGGTCTCATTACCACACATTAATACCACACCTCATTACCACACCTTCGGATGACTGTACTTGTGCAGTAACTCCCATATTGTGTCGTTGCACAAAATCTTACTAATCTCATGTCAGCTGGAGGCATGAACTCAAGAAAATGGAGTTCCAATATAAAAGAACTACTACAAGAGATCCAACAACAAGAACAAGGCACTTATAATTTCAAGTCATCAGAATCATCCAAGACCCTCGGGTTATATTGGAACCCCGCCCAAGATGTTTTTGTGTTTCAATATCATGTTGACAAGGAAAACATGGAAAACACAAAAAGAACAATATTAGCGGCAATATCAAGACTATTTGACCCGCTGGGGTGGCGCACCCCCTTCTCCACTAAAATGAAAATATTTATCCAACAAGTATGGAAAACAAACAAGAAATGAGACCGTACATATTCGCGGGCCGGACCTGCCCCGCGGATGGTATGTAGTGAACTGGCTACCGTACGGGCAGAATGCCTATGTCGCATAAATGCTGACACGGAACGATGTGCGGTATTGAGACCGTACAGTTGCGTCTTCTTCATGTAGCCAGAAGTCAACCTACAGCTGCCTACAATTCAAGAACATGCACAGCTGAAGGACTTACCTAACAGTTGCCAGCGGCTCTTTGATGGCAACCATTTGGAGAGCGATGTACAGCGAGTACGCTTCCTGCTGCGGCAGACCGTAACCAGCCTGCAGCAAAACAAGACATTCTTATATCCACTTTAATATTTAACATTATTTTGAATGACTCTATAATAGGTTTTATCTATATCGTTTTTTTTTTAATGTCATTCGATAGGCAAACAGGCGGGCCGGGCCACCTGATGGAAAGTGGTCACCACTGCCTATAGACATTAGCAACACCGAGAGTATCGCCAATGCGTTGCCCACCTCTATAACACGTTGATCTGGCAGCAAAAAGGCAAATATCCCTCCACTGCCAAAGCCACGTTTCCCCAAATTCCCACCCCATGGAGCACTGGAAACCTTACGGCAGAAACACAATACTATTTAAAAGAGTATTGTTTAGCTGCGGTATTCTGTAAGGTGGAGGTACTTCCCCAGTCGGGCGGCTCCAATTCGAACGGGATACCCCACTATGCCCTACGTCTCTTAAATATAATTAGAACTCTCTTCAGATATAATTAGAACTTAGATTTAGAATATAACTTATTCAATGTAAGTATTACGGAGTATTGTGATGTCAAATTAATAATGTCTATGTCTATTAAACACAGGGGCTGTATGTTCGTTCGACTGTAGAAATTATAAAGTCAATGTACTCGGCTAGAAAAAATATTTGCTACCACACAGGCGTTTTAGCATAGATATTATTATTTTCCGTAAGTACATACATTGGCGTCATTGGCGTATCTAGGGCTATTTTCCAGGGGGGGCCTGGCCCCTAAGGTGGCCGATGAAGCCGAGTCGATCGCCAATGTACAGTCATTGAGGCCATCATCATCTTGGCGTCAATGTCCCGGTTGTGCTCTCGCGCACGCGGGCCCGGGGTCCGCCTTGACCATGATCCAGGATTTGGCAGGTCAGGTAAATACAGTGGAGCGACTGCTGATCAAGGTTACACATCCAGTCGCCTGAATGTGCAGGTTTCATCACGATGTTTTTCCTCACCGTAAGAGCATCGGTTAGTATTCAACTAATGTACATAACTCAGAAAACAGTCATTGGTACATGGCCGGAGCGGGATTCGAACCCGGGAGCTCTGGCTTACGAGTCGTATACTCTAACTGCTCGGCCACCGACGCTCCAGTCATTGAGCACGAATCAGCACAATTAAAGCCACCCAGCGCGGATCCAGTTTTCAAGTTAAGCGTTAGTTTTTAGTTGTCGCATGACATAGTCGAACTCTGTGATTCCTTTTGAATTTTTGATATGTTGGTTGTTATAATCTGAATTGATGAGTGGTGTGGGTGATTTGGCGTAGTCTCACCAATCTTTAGTAACAAGTTTTCTAATATTTTGTACAGAAACAAACAGAAAGAACACTGATTCAAATTACGTAGGTTTATGCCACGAAAGCGACGTGATTATGATTATTGAAATTGAAATACCTAGGCAAATAATCGCATGTAATTTTGTTTGTACGGTGAAAGATCGACCCTTCAGAATCTTCAGAAGAACTCAAAAGGATTTAGGTAAATATTATCACAGGTACGTCCGTGTATATTATTTCCAGTGATTATTCCATTTTATACCGAAAAAGAAAAACAAGATCCTACACTTTCAAGTCCCTGCCGACATAATTAAAATTACCACAGCATACCTCTCTGAACCAGTAGTTGTGCTCCAAAAAGTCGGTCACTTTGGCTTTGTTGATTTCCTCTTCCAAATCCAGTTCCTCCTCGTCGCCCATCTCCTCTTCACGTTTCGCGACGCTCTCCACCAACTGCAAAATGGTTTATACAACTCCGTAAGTTAAACTAGCATTCAGCCCGTGATGAAATTCTAACTACCTAACTAAAGAATATCTGGAGGAAGAACCGACAGCTACCTACTTATTCTCTCTCGTGACACAGGTAATATGTAATATTTAGAATAGCTCTCCACACTGCATCAATACCATAACAGTCTACTGCTAGACTTATGCCTCCTTCACATCAGCGGATGGTTTATCTCTAATGTACCGGCAGGCGGGTTGGAGATCGCAGTGTTTAAAATACTCACAATCGAAAACGCTGCTGCTTATTTTGCTTAACGAACATTAGACGGCTTTTACGACATCCGTTATAGGAGGGGTATAAAAGGGGTACGGTAGAACACATCCATATGAAAACCTAAGCTATTATACCAGAAATATGTCTGCTTTTTTCAATTAAAAGTTACTTTATGTAAGTAAATACCTACCTACACAGCAGAGTAATAGAAAATTACAAACCCTGATCATCTCGTCGACGCGGTTCACCATAGGCAGCTGAGACGGCGATAGATAGATGTCATTGAGTAGATCGAAGTTTGGTCGGAACTTCTCATGTTTGACCTCCCATGAAAACTGCTCGAAGTTGTCCACGATATCGGGCGGCTTGTGAGTGAGGAGTTTCTGCACCATGTCCACCAAATGGTCATATCTGTGTGCATACGTTAATGATATAGTGCCTATTTGAATTTGATGTGTGTGGGGGTACCTAAAGCCTGATTTACACGATGCGTGATTCTGAGGATGGACGCGGAGCAGCCCGCACTGACGCGTGGAAATAGTGTCGTCTATGGTAGCTCAGATACGTCCGTCGCGGTGCGTGTGCGGTACGTGGCCGTCCACCGTGGGTGATAATCCGCAGAACCACGCACCGTAGGAAGCAATTAGTATGCGGTGCGTAGCTGCCCGTGGTGGTCCATCGTGCATGATAAAATCCGCAGAATTGCGCACCGTGAAAAGCAATAGTGCGCGGTGAGTGATAAAATCCGCAAAATCGTGCACCGTAAAAGCCATCAGTGCGCGGTGCGTGGCCGTCCGTCCGTGGTATTCAGCCGTGCGTGATAAAAGCCGCAGAATCACACACCTTGGAAATCAGGCTTAACATGTCATGTCGCTGAATATACATACCTATCTAATAGCTCAAAAAAGTGTAAAATACGAATGGATAAAAATGGTCAGATAATCGTTATTCCACTAATTAATGTAGTTATTTTCATATGAACTTTGTCCCCCTCTGAATAAGTAGATAGTATATTCCCATTCGGTAATTACCTAAAATAGGTCAAGGCATTTGGTCTCAACATTGGTAGAGTCGGGAATTACTAGCTCTACCTACGAATAATGATGTTTGAAATATCATTACGTATTCGTATAGTCTAGTTAATGGACAAAAGTGGGCAGATAATCGTTATTAATTATTGAAGTTATCTTTGTTCGGATTTATTTATAGCTTACATCTGTATAATAGCTATGATGATCTCATTTGATAAATAAGAGAAGTGGTTACAACTTCTACTATTTACTAGTTACCTTCTATCCATCTAATTTGCATGTCCTCCGAAAGGGTGTACTTACAAAGAATCTCCAGTCGCTGCACTCTGCTGTTTGAGAAAATTTTTGGCTAAAATAAGGTCGGTGTTGATGTCGGGCATAACATTTTCTGTTGCGGCTATTATATCCGGCTCTAATAAAAATGTTTGCGACATGTTTGGGCGTATATTTCATAAATAACGTGAAGAAATAATCCTCTGGTATGAAAGATTAATCAATTTTTGTGCTGTAAAAGAAATTATTAGTATTGTTGTCTTCAAAATAATATTTGGAAATTATTCTGTCAACTAAAATATGTCAAAACATTAACTTAGTTTTTTAAATACATAATCTTGAAAAAGTTTTATAATCGGATTTTCTTCTTGTAGAGAATAAATTTTACAATACATGGCTGTATAGTGTGGGGTACAATTTGCTTAATCCTCACATTACAGTAGGAAAAAAATGACAACTGTCAAACTCAGCTGTGTTGTGTTGTTGTTGTTGTGTGCGGCGGAAAAACAAGTTTTTACTTAGATATGTTTTATTTCAATCCATAATAATTGGAATTGATATAAATTAAAGTAAAAAATTTACGTTAAAAAGTTCAACTTTTCCTTTTAGGTTTCACTCATAACCTCAAATCCAACCATCACAAACATTACGATGGCAGCAAAATTCGACGCTGCCGCGTATAATTTTCGCAAAAAATGCCCTTTTGTAAGCAAAGACCTACTCCGCTGGTTTCCTGGTCACATGAACAAGGGCTTAAAACAGATGCAACGGAAACTCAACAGTGTAGACTGTGTGATAGAAGTTCACGACTCAAGGATACCTTTCACCGGCCGAAACCCTATTTTTACGAACACCATGATAGGTACCAAGCCTCACATTCTAGTCCTTAACAAGAAAGACCTTACTGTTAAGTCCCTAATACCTAAAATAAAAGAGAAATTAAAACAAGAACAGAATATAAATAACGTAGTGTTTACAAATTGTAAGGACCAGTTTTGCCGTGGTCTGAAGAGCCTCAAGCCGGTGATGGTGGACCTAATAAAAGGCTCGAATAGATACAATCGTGCTGAAGAAATGGACTACAACATACTGATTATGGGAGTACCGAATGTTGGAAAATCATCACTTATCAACATGCTTCGGTCGACGTACATGCGTGTAGGTCACGCTTTACAAGTCGGTGCAGTGGCCGGCGTCACGAGGAGCATCCATACTAAGATGAGAATAAATAATGATCCTAAAATATTTATGTTTGACACCCCAGGTTAATATTGAACATTTCTTTCTCATTTATGAAAATTCTTTACTTATTCTAGCCCTATTGACACCTAGAACTAGGCATGCGCACCAATCATTTGGTAACAACATTTTAGTGATATTGAAATCAGTTCTTAATAATTAAAACAAATCTTCATGTTTCAGGTATCTTGGAACCATCAGTGACGAATGTAGAGATGGGTCTGAAGCTAGCTGCAATTTCTGCTCTCCAAGATCACTTGGTCGGTGAAGAGATTATAGCAGATTACCTGTTGTATTGGCTGAACAGCCATTCCAAATTCCAGTATGTGGATTATATGGGGTTGCCAGAGCCCTGTGACGATATTAATAGGGTATGTCTAGATGAGCTGGCTAGGCACTAGTCTAGGTTCCACGAATTTCATTTTTCCACACCATCCATAATATTAAGTAGGCTTCATCATCAGCCTACTGCTGGGCATACGCTTCCCCCAATAGGATCTCATTTCAGTTTTGTAGACTTTTTTTTCATGTCTTCACCTGTTAGCAGCACATTGGCTATAACCGAATTGTTTACTGCTCTTGGAAATAAAGGCATGGCCAATGACGTGACTACCCATATTCAGCATTAGAGTACTCATAGTCATAGTGAAGCTAGCCTTGCCATCTTCAGGCTATCAACAATTCATTAGGTTGGTGACCCGTTTTAGAGATTAATAAATAATAAACTTGTTACAGGTGCTGGTGGCTGGGGCAATCAAATACAATCGGATACGAAAAACGAGGGATTATGATGGTAGCATAAGAGAGGTCCCAGATTTGCTGGAGGTGGCGAGGACTATGATCAAAGCTTTTAGGTATTGATGGCTTCTTTTTCTTCTATATTCTTCTTCTAATAAGGATAAATAGCTTATTATAAGTCAACTGTTGAAACAATACACAGACTCTTAATAGAAGAACAACATAACAATATGAGTTTCCAACATTCTGTAAATTTGCAAATACAATTAATTATAATTTTCATCCTTTTTCAGGACTGGAGAACTAGGAAAAATATTTTTGGACATAGATCTTTTAGATAAAGACACACAACATATGGACCATCTATTAGCGTAGTTTATTACAAGTACTAAGAAATAAATTTGTAAATAAATATGTGCCTAAAATAAAATAAACAATAGTGTTAATGTTCTTGATATATTTTTTCTTTGGAATATTTTACCTACTACTTCCAAGGAAAATACCTTTTCATATGATGTGTCCTGCCCACCCTAAGGACTTACTAGAATATTACATCATTCCATATATTTGTCATTATTCCACGGCTTACGTCGCGAGGAAGTGGTGGCGCAAGAGCTGGAAAGCGCACCCTGGCAGTAGCCGGGAGTGACCACCGGAATGATGATGACGACTTTTACCAGTATGGGTGTGATTTCGTCATAAAGTCGGCCACTTGGAATAATAGCTGATTTAACAAAAAAAATAATGCCTACCTGATAATGAGTAATATTTGTTGACTCTGTCTATTACATTTGATAAGAGTGGCTGCTTCTGGTAAGGCTACGTCCTGTGCTCCAGATTACCAAATCAATCAATAGTTTTATATTAACCTGCACAGATTTGTCACATTGTCTCTCGCACTTACTACTTATACATACTTACGGCCCGCACGCTGGCCGGACATCTGTGTCCAGCAACCAGCCAAACAACTATCCGTATCATCTCTTTACCAAAGCCCAAGATGTTGAAAGCCCAAAACTTCTCCGTTAGGTATCAGATTGTTGCATCATCATCTTCGTTTGAGTCCTGACCCGACCTTACGCGCACACGCACATATCAAAAAGCCTATCTCTATCTACTTTAAATTATTTGAATCCTACCTAGAAGTTACGGTGGGTGTAAATGTGCACGGAACGCATCTTTCTTATAATAAATCCTCGTGGTAAGGACACGCAAGATTTAAAACCAAAAATGTGTCATCGTCAATGTGACACACAAAGTGACGGTAAAAAATGAATAATCTCAAAACGTCGCCAAACACAAACCCAAATACAAAAAAATACATATAAGAAATTACAATAATAAAATATCGCGTTATAAATATCAATTAAATGGATTCAGTGTAGACCGACTCGTAACTGTGGGTATAGTTGATAAGAAAAGTATGTAAAGTGGTTCCTGATTAAGTGGGGGTGGGTAAAGCTCATCCAGTACGCAGATACTCAAGCAGGTGTGCAATCGTCAAACGACAATGAATCCTCTTGTGTACATCGAGAACCTGGTCAACTCTATCCAAGAATACCGGTGGTTGATAGACATCGCAACCGACTGCTACCCCATCGAAATTATGTCAAAGATACACACGGCGTAGAGAACCAAGATATACCTAACAATAACAATATTTATGATGTAGGGGACCCCAGTAACTTGGCCCACGTTAGCCCTACTATGGTTGATGTTTGTCCGGATATCATCGTCTTGCACCCCTTCAGGAAGCACAAATACGTTGAGAAGCCGGTGAAATGCAAGCCAGGAAACGTTTTAGGACGGTCGAGAGGGACGTCGTTCTCGAGGTCCGCCTCGGCGCCAGCTGGCAAGCCCTACTGGAGGACGGATGTTGTCCAGCCAACGGTGCTGCCGAGCACCCCGTACCTCAACAACTCTTCGTTGTTCGACTCCGACGATTTCGTACTAAGAGAGGTCGACTTTGACACTGAGACACCTAACCAGCATGTGAGACTCGAGGAGTCGACGGACCTCCACGCCATCCGGCCTTCCACCTCATCCCTGTACACGGAAAACACGCTCGACATGGTCGATTCCCCTTGGGGCTCGATAAGCGAGGTGGTCTCCATGTTCCAGAGCAGACTGACGGCGCACAACAGCTGGGGGGACTCCTACATGACCGTATTCCCGAAGACCAGTACATCGTACAGCCCCTACAGCGCTAAAAGAAACACGGGGAGTAATACGACCAGGACGCTGCTTAACGAGTCCATTGGCGTGAAACAGAGCAGCTGCCGGACGCCCAGCCCCGTGTTGCAGGACGGCTCCAAAACGCACATGACCCCACAGTCTGTGGCGACCGTTACGTTGCAGGCGGACGAGACTCCACTAGTCAAGGTGAGGTACCCCTGGAGCCCGGCCACTGACAGCGACGCGGCCGACGCCTACCCCAGCTCGACCATCAGCTCCACAACCCAAGACCCAAACCTAAAGACCGAACTGGAGGACTACCTCACACCGTTAAACTACATCATCCTGTGCACCAGGAAAAACTCCGTCTACGATATGGACTGGTTCTTTTTAAAGTACATCACAAAAGATGTGACGCCCGTAATCGATGTCGCCGTGTGAAAATTAAACAATATTTTATTCGCAACAAAATAAATGTTTTAATCTATCCTTAGTTAAAACTATGCATATAATATCTATGGCTTACAATCGTAGATATTAATTTCGAGACTTCTCAGGTGTGGTGACATAATATTTCTGCGTTGGTTTAAAAATGTACAATGTTAAAATCCTTAAGTCTATGACAAGTATTGCAGTTAATTGCCGGAATAATCCACTATGTAGTTATTGCATTTAAAAATATCTTTCGTTACACCACTTAAATATGGAATTTATGTTTGTACTACTCTTGGGGCACGTTAGCAAGTCCTATGGAAGTCTTGTAGTACTTGGGCTCATCTAGACAATCCACCATGAACGCGCCGAGGTCGTACTTGCTGATTTGGCGACCAGGCGACGTCTTGGGGTTGACTTCAACGACGATCTTCGATCTCGGCTCCTCTGGGAAAATGAGAACATATTCTTGTGTACTGAGGAAGAATTTAATACATGGGGATGCCTTTCCACCTGGCTGCATTATCTTTTTTAAATTAATTTCCCGCCTTCTAGAAAGTATCCTATACAATGACCATCATCATCATCATCACAGCCCATAACAGTCTACTGCAAGGGTCTTCTCTCCCACGAGAGGAGAGATTGTTGCCATAATCTCCACGTTTGGCAGGCGGGTTGGAGATCGCAGTACTATAAATAGAACAATAGAAAACGCTGCTGCCCATTTTCCAGCCTACGGTGACTTTGATCCTCTACTCTCTACCTCGAAAACATTAGTCCCCGTTGTACGACACCCACGAGTGTAAGGGGTTGGTGCTAATCAACTCTGCCGGACACCACACGGCTTTGGATCTATTTTTCCGGATTTTAATTAAACGAACCACAATAGTCCCGCTCGGGGGCTACGCTGCCAGAGACAGATACACGAATACACCTCGTAAAACTTAAAACATCCCAATTTTGGCGGCGAAGGTTAGAAATGTAACTTCATTAGGTCCGCACAGCTCTCAAATTGGCATAGCAATCACACTTTTAATATTTCGCTATGGCAATTTAAGTCTCTACCTACCTATGCGTTAAATATTACCTAAGTTGCGTTAAGAACGCCATTTATAGATTTTTTTAGGAACTTAGCCTGGAAACGGCTCATTTATTGCCTATAATAGGCGCTCGTCAGAAGCGGCCTATGTCCAGCAGTGGTCTAGGAGTGTTCAGACGTTTCGACCCGGCATGGTTTAGTCCCGCGGGCCGAAACGACTGATGCATTAAAACTTTTTTGCATATTTTACCTCAGGCGTTTGGGCCCGCAGTTATAAATGTCCTTTTAATAAATAGTTTTAGGGCAGTCGAGTAAAAATAATTTATTAAATATAATTTTTAACTGCCCAAACGCCTGAGGAAATATAGTACGGCCCCGCGGGCCAAAACCAGACCGCGCCGAAACGTCTGAACACTCGGACAATCGGGCAATCAAATAGTTTGGTATATTCCGCTAAGTATATATAGTAAGTTTATGAGTACAATAGACTGATGATGACGCCCAAGTAAAGAACATCGATCACGAATGCGTCGCCTTGACGTGACACGGGTTAGGGGTCGGTTACTGCAACGCATACGTACTATCATCTATCATGCACCGTTCGTCATCCACAAATACGGTCCGGCTCTGCCTGGCATTGTCGAGCACGGTCCGGTCGTGGTTGGCGTGGGGTGGGTTTGCTGCGGCCACAGGGCGGTCAGCGTGTCACTGTGTGTTTCCTTCCTACTTTCCAACCCCCTTTCTTTTTGACGATTGAAAGAGATATTTAATGTTCTAATCAATAAAGAAATTTTGAATTTTGATAGTTACAAAGAGAATCACAAATCATTCATTGATTTTTTTTATTATGTAAATTAAGCGTAGCGTTCTAATGCTATTGGGATCAATGCCCAGAATAATCATCATCTTGGCGTTAATGTCCTGGTTGTGCTCTCGCGCACGAGGGCCCAGGGTCCGCCTTGGCCATAAAACAGGATTTGGCAGATCAGATAAATTTCAGTAGAGCGACTGCCACTCCGTGACCCCAAAGCCTGACCAGATTAAATCATGGTTACACATTCAGTCGCCTGAATGTGCAGGTACATAACTCAGAAAAAAGTCATTGGTACATGGCCGCAGTAGGCGACTCGTAAACGAGAGGTACCAACCCGGTACCTCTCGCTTACGAGTCGGATACCTTAACTACTCGGCCACCGACGCCCCTGTCCATGAATGGTCAGAATAATGATCATGTTTAATTCTTAACTATGTGGAGCGGTTTATGAACATGTGAGTTCATCCTCACACCTTGGAACCTGGAACCAAATTGGTCACGAACTGTGCGGTTCAAAAAGAAATCTCTCCCAAGCACGGCTAAGGTTGTGTATGGAATGACCTCCCCGGAGATGTTTTCCTACAACATGAAGTTTTTCTAGAAACTTGTATTTTACATAGGTTTTTACAGAGTCAGCAACACGGAAGTGATACCTTAGGCATTGCAAACGTGTATTGGCTGCTGTCACTGATTACCAGGCAGGCCATAAGCTTGTTTGCCACCTTAGTGTCAAAAAAATGGACTCTGCCGGTCATCAGGTTCGCCCACCATCTCCACCTCGGCCCAAATCCCAGCTCCCAGCCACAGTGTTTCCTTTAAACTGTGACATGGGATCGTTTATGAGGTATATTAGAGGTCTCTACAGAGGCAGGAAACGCATTAGTAGCGCCCCTGGCATTGCTAATATGCATATGCAGCGGTAACCACTTTCTTCAGTATAACATAAAAAATGTCCACCTCTTACTTTCATCATCACAGCCCGTAACAGTCCACTGCAGGACTTAGGGCCTCTCCCACGAAAGGGGAGGTTATTGCCGTAATCTCCACGCTTGGCAGGCGGGTTGGAGATCGCAGTGTTTAAATATAACAATGGAAAATGCTGCTGCCCATTTTCCAGACTACGGAGACTCTTGATCTTTGCCTCGAAAACATTAGTCGCCTTGTACGACACCCATGAGTTTAAGGGGTTGGTGCTATTCTACTCTGCCGGACACCACACGGCCACCTCTTACTTTACTCCAATAATTTTATGTAATTGCGGCAATTCTTCGCAAACACAGTAAACTACGTTATTTAGTTAAGCAACGCCTCTAGCTCGCGTGTTATAATTTACTTATATGTATAATTTATACACGCATTTGAATTCATTGAACCCTGTGAACTTTAGTTTTTTCACCTACTTAAATATGTGAAAACACGGTGACAAGAATACAATTTGTTTGAAAGACGTATTTCTAAACTATTGTGTTGCGAATACTTTGAATTCGTACATGGACAGCCCTTAACAAGAGTTTAGCCTTCTCCATATAATATCAGTGGAGGATTATGCCACTAGCTTCACGCTTGGCAGACGGGTTGGATAAATCTCGCTGTCTCTAAGCCTTAGAGGATAATCAGCTCTCGGAGTCTAAAATTATCTTTTACGACACCTTTATGTCGAAGCAAGTACTTCTCTCCGGACCCTACGCGGCCTCTAACCGTACATAGGTGCCAATATTCAGAAAGTTTGTGAGGATAAATGTATGAATAATAGTTATTATGTTACTCTGTCACGCACAGAGCGCTACCGGGACATTAACGCCAAAATGATGATGATGACTCTGTCACGCAACATAAACTGAACAGAATGTCGTTAGTGCCGGCAAACTTCTAGCAACGCATGTGACTGCGCAGTAACGATTTCACGAAGAGTTGCGCCTGCGCAAACCTTGCTCCACAACGTCGAAAATACTCGAGAAGTAGCCCTTACATAGTTAGAGAAAAAAATACAGTCGCTTTCAATCTGTATATCCGCTAACTCTACCTAAACCACGCTACGAATTTTGATGATATAATTTTTTTATACTATACGGCAGACAAACAGGCAAGCGGGCCTCCTGATGGAAAGTGGTCATCGCCGCCTATGGACATCAGCAACAGCTGCCTATGAACAGACCTCTATTATACCTCATGAACGATCCCATGTCACAGTCCAAAGGAAACAGTGCGGCTGGGAGCTCATTCCACATACGAATCGTACAAATTTGCAAAACTAACACACTTCGAAGTCAAAATATGCGCGCATAATTACACATACAGACCGAAAGACGCATGCGATTTGTTGCGACAGTTCTTAGAAAATAACGTAGACAATACAAGCTGTAATTCGAACCAAACGTTGTACCACGGTGCCAATAAAGTATTGTATGTTGATTGAGCCGTTTGTAAGCCCTGTTAGATATTAAAGTAAAGTAAAGTAAAACACATTTATTACACTCAAACACACAGCACAAAATTCTTAAAATGAAATTAAAAGAATATAATTAAACAGAGACATAAACAAAACAAGAAAAAAAAAAAAGATACTCTAATCTCGTTACTTGTGCCATGTGGAGAGTGCAATAGGGCCACACTCAGCATATGCCACGACAGTTGCCGTGACGATGGTTTTATGTGGGCCCCCTACGTATGGTCGATTTAATTGTTTTAGTTTATTGCAATGGAACTTTGTTAGCAACTGAACCCATGAAATCGATGATACGGAATTGTTGGCAACAGGGTTACGTAATTAGCTTACTGACGTAAAAAGGTGCTGTATGATTGACGTGTGTATCTGTCTGTCTGTGGTATCTCGCTCCCGAACGGGTGGACCGATTAAGATGCGGATTTTATGATTTGAAAACCATTTTAATGGAAATAGTTAATAGCTGTACATATTTAATTAAAATCGGTTCTGTTATCTGGGAACTATTTGTATTTGAAGACTTTTTTGGGGTTGGATAGGTCAGTTAAGTCGCCGTGCCGGTAGCAGGAAAAAAATAACTCGGGAGGCCCAAGAAATGATGGATTGACATCGCAGAGTCGGATGCGAGTGCCAATGGCTTACGACACGAGGATGCCAGAGACCTCGAAATGTAATACAAAGAGCAGGAAAACCTGGCTAAAGCAAAAACTAGTCAAAATAAATGCCCGACTTTTTTATTTTTTTATGTTATACGGCAGACAAACAGGCATGCGGGCTACCTGATGGAAAGTGGTCACCGCCGCCTATGGACATCAGCAACACCAGGGGAGTCACTAATGCGTTGCCTGCCTCTAAAGAGACCTCTAATATGTATATCTCTTGAATGATCCCATGTCATAGTCCAAAAGACTTAAAAAGTAATAGATAATTACAGTGTCTGTCATGTTCGCTACTCCAACCCAATAACCATTTTCAATTGTTCATATTATAAAGAACTAGCGGACCCGACAGACGTTGTCCTGTCTACACGTCTTTAATTTGAAAATTTCAAACTTTTTTTACAAAATTGTGAATCTAAACCATTCCTAGATCCCCTTGAACACACACAAAAAATGTCATCAAAATCGGTCCAGTCGTTTGAGAGAAGTTCAGTGACATACACACTCACAGAAGAATTATATATATAAAGATAGAGTAACTAGAAAAAGAGTAGACTTACTAGAAATATGAGGAGGCAAGACCGCAATCCAATTGGCAGCACTATCTTTCAATGCATCGTACATGCGCTTGTGGTCATTATTTATTTCAATGAACCTCGGTGGTACCTTATCGGGTTCATATAGGAGGAAACAAGACATACAAGCAGACACATTCTTCACATTCTTTGACCTCATTGATTCCAATATGTTCCTCGTGCCCTCAGACATGTCATCGGTTTGGTCTAGACAGTCCCTCGTGCCGAGCAGAATGACCACACCATCCATGCCCTCCACAGCATAATTGATGCAGTCAGGCTCTAATACGTTCCCTTCGAAAATCTCCACTTTGTCTTTCAAATTGTCAGGGACTTTCGATGGGTCACGAACGAAGGCTCGCACCTGAAGCCCTGGAACAAAATACATAACATGAGTTAAAGAACAGGTAGCAAGCAATGAGCACTAAGGAGATGGGAGAAAGACTTCAAGCTTACTGCTAAGTTGAAGGAATAAATAAATAGATAGATGCCAATTAAATAATCTTCGTTGCACCACAGTAAGAGAAAGACAGAGTACTTGAATGAAACAGAATTAGAGAAAATAAGAATACATATTCTGCAGCCTAACATCACAAAATAAAGAACGGCCCATACAGAAGGTCCACTGGAAACAATGCGCCATTTCCATCACGCAGACATTGACGTCACGTTTACAGACATTCTCACGCAGTTATCAAGCAGTGTTCGGTCGCGATTGTTAACGCGAGAATTCGTTGTGGTGTCGACTTAAATTGAATATTATTTAAAAAACAATATGTATTATTATTGATAAAATAAAAGTACTTGTACGTAACTAAGATAACTTAATAACATACAAGCAACGCACGCAGAGTGCGAGTTCTCGAACTGATGGGTGACCATTTCAGACTTTAAGGCTAGTCGAACTTCAGCACCGCTACGAGTTCTAATGCCGATGGTGAAGCGAGGTTGACCAAGGTCTTCCGCTAGAGACCCTAGGACTAGTTGAACAGTTTCAGGCACCACGTTACAGTTTTTAACAGAATAAGAAACCGTAATGGCCACCTTAATAGTCTCTAGTCGGAAATGCTTGTCTAGTCTAATATAAAAAAATCGCTGACCACCATTTTTTTCCATTATCAGATCAACTGACTAATACCATAATATTGCATTTTCATCAATTTACATGTGTATGAAATTTTCAATTAAATTGATTGAAGATTGGGAAGTGGGTCAAGTGGGGTGGTGTGTGGTGCCGCCACCTCAAAGAATAGCACCACCCCATCTCTTCCCGTGGGCGTCGTAAGAGGCGACTTAGGGACAAATCCGAAAGGTGGGCAGCAGCATCTTTCTGGGTAGATTTACATCAACTGCACTGCGATCTCCAACCCGCCTGCCAAGCGTGGAGATTATGGCAATGACCTCCCCTTTCGTGGGAGAGGCCCGAAGTCCTGCAGTGGACTGTTATGGGCTGTGATGATGATGATGATGAAGTGGGTCAAATCTCAGGTCAAGGAAAGGTTATTCTCAGGGTCTGATGATATAATCAGGCGACATTGAATTTAAAAAAGTGAATAAACAGTAGATTATTATTAAAATACGCCTACTAAAGACATAACGTCTGAAGCTGGTATGGAAAATCTAATACACTTGAACACAATCTGAACAGCTTGGGAAGTAATTATAATCACATTATGGCAACGATTAGATATTGGTCCTTTGCAAGGGACATGTTATTGTGAACAATCTTTAAAATTCTATTCGATCTTTTAAATACTCTTTTCAAAATTCAGAATAAATACAGTAGCAACCCTAGAGAGTCCGCAATTTTAGGTAATAATTTTCGAAGATGAAGGGAGTGGACCTTCTGTTAGTTTTCTATTTTGTGCTAACATGCAGTACAGCTGTTTTCAGCCTAACATGCAGTACAGCTGTTTTGGTCTAACTACAAAACATAAAAAACAAAAATAATCGCCCCTCATATCAGGATCATCTTTGCCAAACAGTGGGCATAATAATAATTTAATTATAACACTTGTTAAAAGTTATAACTAATATACTACTAATGTAAAACCTTTTTTTAAACCTCCTCTATACCAAAAATATGACTTTCCCATGTTGGCCTCTACAGTCATCAAAGACTGCCCTATCATTAACAGTGACGCTGTTTAAATCATCTATAATAGATGTCTAAGGCCAATGATGATGAAACCAATGTATTATTAATTTGCCTGAATTACAATTTAAAGATAAGGTGAAAACAACTTTAATGAAAAAAGCCTATTATAAAATTGATGAATATATCAATGACAAAAATGTATGGTGTACTACTAGCTCTTCGAAATAGGAAGTTATTTATAAATTTACAATTTTGTTAATTGGGTGAGGATGATTTGATGTGTAATAAATAGTCATTGAATAACAAATCTTTTTTTAATGTGTACGGCATTGGCAGCGCATGCTCACTTAAAAGTCTGCCTGGTGGTGGCGTGGGGGTCGGGTCGTTCTCTTCCCTCAAATATGGTTGAATTGGACGATGGCTGGGCCCTGCGTCATGCTCGTGAACGGGTGCTGCCTTGGTGGACTGGCCTGCTTTTGCTGTGCCATTTTTTGTTTTTGAATTTATTTTTATTTTTAGTTATCTTGACCGATTTGTAGAGGTTCACATCATATTCCAATCAAAACAGGCTCACTCAAATTAAATTGACAAATGTATCAATGCAATGTAATCATATTTAAATGTACCTGTGGGTTTCTTGCCGTTTCTTTTTCCCACAGATGGTCATTTTCCTAACTGAAGCGGCATACTGACAGACAGACGACATTCTTTTTACTTATTTGTTCCGAGCTCAGGGGGCGACGCGGGTAGGCCGGCTGGTGCGTGCGGGTGTGAGCGCCGGCGGGCTGGCTGGGGCCGGGCGCGCGCTGCACATGATTCGCCTAGGCGGTTATGTGCGTGGCGCGTATCGGTGCCCGGTGTCTCGCCGGAGTAAGCCCTCGTACGCGCTGATCGGTCTGCATGCGTCGCCCCCTACCTGGATGAGCTCGCTTAACTTCCCTTTGTTTTCCGTTAGATTTTTGACTTTTGAAAAGAGATTAATTAACGTAATCCTAATTCAATAAATACTTTTTCATTTTCATTTTCATTTTCATTTTCATTTTCATTTTCCAAAGGTACCATACTAAACCTTTAATATGAAACAGAACCTTGTGACATACCTTGACAATGCCCATTGCTTATAATTAACTAGCTAATGATCTAGCAGAGACTAGCATCAAATGAATCACAATACTATATCAATAACAACATGGTAGCAAACTATTCTGGCAAGTCATGTCTGATTTATAAACACGAGGAGGCCACCATAAATTGCATATCTAAGTATTATCTAATATAAATTGTAGATTTTTTACAGTTCATATTGTACTACAGAACACGAATTATACTTAAATTACACATTTCTTGGAGAAACACTGAACGTAAAAAAAACAGTTGTGGCTCAACTTTCTTACGCTTGAAGAAATAAATGTTTTTAAATCATTCATTTAACTTCTTGTTGTTAATGGCAGTTTAAAATCAGTAATACAAAGTAAGTTCCTCCATGCAATACAGGTATAAACTTCAACTTATTTCAAGTTCCATGTGTTACAATGTAATGAACATTATCATTCCTATACTGGACCTGTTATAATGTTGTCATGTCATGTCAAGGCCACAGGCAGGAATGCAATTGCAAATACTATAGTGCAAAGTAAGGAATCTGCTATGTCTTACTAATATCCCCCATCTTAATGGATATCATAAAATGAAGCTCTATTCTATTGTATTCTATTCTTAGTAACAAACCATCAGACAGCATATTGGAGTGTAGCAAAGGAAACTGAGGAAAAATTCGAGTTGCGCCCTTTGGTATCCTCAACCGCACGGCAGCAGAAATAGATAAGGGAGTGGTACTCATCACGAAGGACTGAGTGCCCTCAAGCTTGACAGTGTCCTACCACCTGATAAAATCCCTTTGCCAAACTGCTACACACTAATTAAGTTTCCACATGAAACAGTTTAGAAATAAACATATTTATGCCTAGAAAAAAATACATTATACAGACTCTATTTATAACAGACATACTCTGCTATTAGAATTTAGAAACTTGTTATTTATGTGTAAAAAACTAATCTTATTTAAACAACAACACAACAACAATCGTAAAATAATAAGCGTATATAATAAACTTGTTCTAGAGTACCTTTTTTCACAGCATACTCGGTGGCGCAAAGACCGGTATTGCCTGTAGCCCCAAATATTACGACTTTTTTCATTGTTACTGAAATAATTACAAAAATATTAGCAAGTAGCTCCAATCTCGGACAGTTATTTCGACCGTTATATTCGACATAAAGTAGTTATGAACCAGTTTGACTGGTTACAGTGGCACAAGGATATATTCAATCCACTTCAAAACTATTATCTATCATTGATAGGTACATAACACCGGTGATTTGAGTTATCTTACCAAGTCCCCTCGGATTATGTAAATAAATCGTTTGTTGGCAGTTCAGTAAGATTAAGCGGCTGCATTGTATTCCTTTAGAATAAATAACAAATTCAGATAATGATATTCAAATTATTTACCTTTTTTCGTTTCAAAATAACGAAATTTATACGGCACCACTGTACGAACGGACGATCAAAGCAAAACTGGCAGTACCATTGACTTGTTTACGAAGTATTTTTTCTTCTTGAGTCTTGACTTGTCTTTTAGGCAAGGAAGTCAACGCAACGGACTACAATATCGATAAAGAGCTATTTATATTTACTTACATATATTTTGAATTTATTTTTATTCAAAAATTTATTATACAATAAAATACAAAAACATATACATGCGGAGCGTCGGTGGCCGAGAAGTTAGGGTATCCGACTCGTAAGCGAGAGGTACCGGGTTCAAATTTCGCTCCGGCCATGTACCTATGACTCCTTTCTGGCTCTTACGGTGAGAGAAAACATTGTGATGAAACCTACACATTCAGGCGACTGGATGTGTAACCATGATCCGATCTAATCAGGTTCCAGTGGTAGAAGGGTCATAGAGGTCAGCAGATGGCAGTCGCTCCAATCTAATTACCTGATCTGAAAAAACCTAACTCATGGTCAAGGCGGACCCCGGGCTCTCGTTCTCGAGAGCACAACCGGGACATTAACGCCAAGATGATTATTTTTTATTTTAACGTATTATTATAGGTATTATATTACGTAAACTCTAATTCCATTGAATAAATTTAATTACTGACCCTTAATGTTAGGCGGAAACTATCTAATAGTAAGTGGCAGATTTATGTGCAAAAATTTTAACAATGCATTTAACCTAGCCAGATTACTAGGTCAAAGAGTGATAAGGTTGCAAGTACCTGACTCAATTATGACGTGTATAGTATTTGAGCTGAATGGCAAGGATAGGTTAGGTAGACGAGGTGGCGCTCCGCCGATTAGGTAGTATGCTCCCATTGCTGGGGGGCGCCGGAATCATCACAGCCCGTAACAGTCCACTGCAGGACTTAGGGCCTCTCCCACGAAAGAGGAGGTTATTGCCCACGCTTGGCAGGCGGGTTGGAGATCGTAGAGTTTGAATATAACTACGGAAAATGCTGCTGCCCATTTTCCAGACTACGGAGACTCTTAAATCTTTTGCCTCGAAAACATTAGTCGCCTTGTACATCACCCATGAGTGTAAGGGGTTGGTGTTATTTTACGGCCAGCGCCGAAATAGAATAGAATAATCTTTATTGTAAAAAACACTGGCAATATGCAGCGCTCGCTATCCATTTCGGACATACAATAGTAGAATCATTAACATAAAATAACAATAATATAATAATTCGTACTTACGGCATATTACTTTCGTAAAATCAAATTTTCGTTTATAAATAAATGTTTGAATTAAATGCACGATCAAACCTGTATTTCAATTTTAAAATAATTCCATCGATACTATTTTATAATTTTAACAGCTCTACAACTTTGGCACAAAAAACTGTACGCTGCGTTTAGTTAGCTTCAGTTAAGTTTTTTATTGGCGTTTGAGTTTGAGTAGTGAATATTTATTTATTTGTTAAGTTAATGTTAAAATATTATGTATTCATTTCAATATTATTAGTTTTGTGTAATTGAAATGTTTAAATAAATATTTTATGTCAGACCTTATCCAAGTGATTTGTATCTAACTAAACGCATAATTGCTATAACCTAAAATTTTTTGAGTCAAAGTCATGTGTTGAGTGGATTGTGATGTTGTGGTGATATTATTTACAAATAAATTAATAAAAGCTATGGCAGAGACAGAAGAATACTTTCCCCGTGGAGGGAAAAAGACTACAAAAGTACAGTTTCAAAAGAAAACCAATGTAAGTAATATAGAAAAGTAATTTTATTTTTAAATCCACATTAACTTGAGTTGTCCATATAAATTATATTTTGTTGTAGTTTTTAGGCGCTGTTGAGAAAGGGGAGAAGAAGAAAAAGAGGCCTAGCAAAAAATCAGAAGCTGATGATGGATATCTGTCAGATGAGGCAGCAAAAGAAGTTGATATCTCATATAAAAATTGTGCTGTTGGACTATGTTACCAGGTAACTGAGGGTTATTTTTGCTTTGAGAATATAAAAAATTAAAGACTATATTGTAAACATTTTCTCAGGAGGCAATAAAATATCAAACTCACATGTACCACATAATGTACTATAATAACATTGCATCATTAGATGCAAGCTCATAACTACATAAACAAAAATTATACCACTATGTAGGATTTTATCAATAAACCAATGTGTATGTTATTATTTAACTTGTCCATTTACATTTTTCCAGACTGTTAAGCCTGGTGTGCTTGTGTTGGCGCGTGTAAAGTATGCATCGGAGACTAAAGTTGTAGTTTCTCTACCGGGCAAGATGATTGGTACCATCATGGCATGTCATATTAGTGAGCAGTATAATAAGCTGCTTGAAGCATATGTGAATGATAAGGTATGTATTTAACTAAGGTAGTTCTTTTAACCCCTTGGTATGATAACCCCAATTACCCTGACGAAGTTGTATGCTGATGATATTTAGATCAGGAAATGTCTGTCCAGTCTATTTTTTAGCACTTCCGCTGCGGCTGACTCAACAATTGGGTCGAATTGGTGCTACACGTGTGCATACCAATAATCTGGACGGTCAAATTAATAAGTGCGCTACGATACTTAGCACTGTTGTAGCCTCCGGTATTTGAGTTACAAGGGGAAGTGTCATACCATTCACTGGTGAAGCTTTAATTTCTGATTCCGGTAGTTCCTTCCAACCTTATTTGTATTGCTAATTTATTTACTAAACATAATCTTTACAGATAGATAAAGTTATGGAGCTACCGAGCATGTTTCGAGTTGGTCAGTACATTGCAGTGAAAGTTCTGGAAGCCGACGGTGACAAGCTGCTGTTGTCAGCGATACCCCAACATGTAAATGGAGCCATAACACATACGGATTTACATCAAGGTAGTGTTTGTATGATACTACAATTTTCTCAATGCTTTTTTATTTATTTATTAAATCTTTATGCACAAAATAGTACAGTAGTAAGCAAAATAGTAGTTTTTCGTTTTTATTTTACATGATTCACCTAAAGAGTCACTAATTTGTTCATGTTTGTGTTGGAGGCCAAGATCCACTTCAGTTCTCTGAACCAGCTAAATGGTTGTTTACTTTGAGGAATTGTTTTAATTAAAGACAGACGGTTTTGGTGTTATATCATCAAACTTAGATTAGTTTGTTAATTGAAAGATATATGTATATAATGTCCTACTAAGGCAGACCCTATGGCATTGTGCGCGAGAACACTGTCTGAGAATTATGTCCTAATCGATAAATCAATTTTTAATTTTTGAACTGATCCTTTGTTTTCCTGTAGCTTTTGTTAGACATTTATTAAAAGATTAATCCTGACCAGTGACATGTTTTCTCTTAATAAAATATATTTTTGAGTTTGAAAAAGTTTCAGTCGTAGTTTGGGTAGATAAAATGTTACCAGTTGTAATAATATGTTGCAATACCATCAGGCTGCCTGCTGCAGGCGGCGGTCGCCTCTGTCGAAGACCACGGCTATGTCATGGACATTGGCGTGAGGGGAACACGTGCATTCATGCCAACGAAGAGTGCGAATCCGGAGATCAAGCTTGGTGAGATATGAATTCTGCTTCTTTATCTTGCACGTAGAATTTTGTTGCTTTAGGTTCACTTTTGAATACAGCAATAGTGACGCGCGGCTTGATGATTCTTGATACAGAATATGTCGGTGTGTCATAGCCTTAACATTATAATAAATATTAAGTAACCTAACCGATAGAACAACGTCGGAAAACTACTGTCCAAGTATACATATGCTTAAACAATTTCTAGACTACTGAACAGATTTTAATGAAACCATATCGAATATCGCATGGTATTCTGTTCATCCCTTCGGATTCGATAAAGGAGATAGGAGGTTTTTAAATTATTGGCTGTCTCTTTCTCACAAAATAGAATTTACCTTGCATTTAAAGAGTGATTTCAACCAGTGATGTCCCCGGTTACTAGAACTAGCACCGTTCTCGTGGCAGAACTATCTTCCACTGGATCGAACAGTCTCGAAAGCCAATTGGCACCCCGTGATGGGCACTCGTCTAGTGGCAGAACTATCTTCCGCTGGGGTCTGGTTGAATTGTCTCGAGAGCTAATTGGCCCCTATGACGGTATATTAAATTCTTATAAGTCTCCGTCTACATCTGAACTTCCCCGTTCCAGAGGAAGGCATGGTGACCTGGTGCATGGTGAAGTCCGTGACCCCATCCACCGAGAGCAGCGTTGTGAAGCTATGTGCAGCGTTGGAGGCGTTGCAGGAGGCCTTGCGGCGGAAACGGCCGCGAGGGACCACTGTCGTGTTGCCTGGGACGCTTGTTGACTTCACCGTTCATAAGGTCTGTATTTGGTCATACATACATACTAAAAGCTCACGCCTGTGTCCCACTGGTGAGGTAGAGACTATGGACCAAATATGGATTTGGTCATTAAATAATATAATAATCTTCGCGTCAATACACCGGTTGTGCCGAGCGAAAAGCCCGGGGTTCTCCTTGACCAGGATTTGCCATATCAGGTAATTACAGTGGAGCGACTGCCATCTGACCTCCGTGACCTGCGACTGAATATGTAACCACGATCCAATCTGGTCAGGTTCCCCTGTTAACAGAGCCGTAGAAGTCGATAGGGCAGTCGCTCCACTGTAATTACCTGATCTGCCAAATCCTGTATCATGGTGAAGGCGAGCCCCGGGACCTCGTGCGCGAGAACACTACCGAGACATTTACGCTAAGATGACCAACAATTTTCTTTTGTCAACTGCCACCTATATATATATTTTTTTCGACATTTATGACCAATAATAATCCTCTCCCATGTTAACCCCGTAGCCGCTGGACAACGGCATCGAAGGCACCGTGTTCGGGGAGACGGCGTACGTGCAGCGCTACCACGCCGTCGCCAAGGGGAAGAAGCCTGCCATCGGGCAAAGGGTAAGTAACCACATTTTATTTGGTCAAATTTTTTGGTCGCAAAGTAAGCAAAGCTTGTGTTATGGGTGTTAGATAACTGATACACTACTAATATACCTCTTTTTTAAATCATCATCACAGCCCGTAACAGTCCACTGCAGGAGTTGGGGCCTCTCCCACGCAAGGGAGGTTATTGCCATAATCTCCACGCTTGGCAGGCCGATTGGAAATCGCAGTGTTTAAATATAACAATGCAAAATGCTGCTGCCCATTTTCAAGACTACGGAGACTCTTGATCTTTTGCCTCGGAAACATTAGTCGCCTTGTACGACACCCACGAGTGTAAGGGGTTGATGCTATTCTACTCTGCCGGACACCACACAGCCCCTTTTTTAAATACATACTTATTAAAGGGTAACAATTGTTCGCACCACACTAGTGATTGCCGTATCTCTGTTGGTTCATAACTTCAGAATGGCTGCGTCTATTTGGATAATTATTTTTTTGTTTGGTTATTAATTGTCAGGATAAGATTGGTAGGGAGAAGGTAAACCGACGACCTGGTTAAAATCGCAGGTACCAGCTGGATGCTGAAGGGACAGGACTGGGCTTTGTGGAGATCTCTGGGGGAGGTCTATGCCCAGTAGTGGGCGTCTTTCGGCTGATATGATGATGATGAGGGTAGGGTAGATGTAGCGTAGGAGTAGGGTAGAGTATGAAAGGGGTAGGGTAGAGTAGAGTAGGATAGGGGTAGGGCACCTCGCGAACAAAGTCACGCCGAGCCAACTACTACTAAAAGACTACTTTACAAGACAATTTAGTACTTTCAATTTTGATTATTGTTAAACCTAAGTCAAAACCTTTTATACCTAAATCATAAACTGTTTTCATTCATTCATTATTTCCTCTTATACCACACCAGATCCGCGCCCGAGTCCTCTACACGCTGCCCACCAGAAACACGCCATTCCTCACCACGATGCCGATCTTCGAGACCACCTACCCTGACCTGGAGACCGAGCAGACCCTGAAGACTGGAGCGGTCATAGAAGATGCTCAAGTGATGAAGATCACGGGCCGCTCCATACACTTCCGACTGGCGAAGAAGTGTGTTGGCACGCTGAGTATGAAAAGGCTGCAGGTGGATGAGGACCTGGCTGATGAGCAGATTGTCGCCAAGTCGTATCCCATAGGTAAGTCTGTTTATGGTTGCTATTAAGGCACGGTTTCAGCGGTAAATAAACGCTGTTGCAAAAAAAACGGACACATTGGCAATTTTCATATAATGGGACAATTTGGCCGGTTTTTTTCCAAAGGAGTGTATAGCTCGTCTAATCTAAAATGACGCGCCCCACTATCGCATTAACGCACACAAGCAAGTTTAAAATATGGACGCAATACATATACAAATGCCGTTGTAATTGGTCATTCAGTTGCCGGTGAAATTCAAACGTAGGAGCACGCGTCGTTCATTGGCTCCCACACAGATGAAGTGTCGTTATCAATATTTGCACTCACACATCGAAATCAACTAACTAAGTAGTGGGGCGCATCATCTTAGACTAGACGAGCTTATAATTCCTTTCGCAATTGATTATATAATGACGATGTATGTACATTACTAGAATAAATGAATATTAAATATTGAATATATCACTACATATTATAAAACAAAGTCCCATGCCTCACCTGTCTGCCTGTTCGCGATAAACTCAAAAAACTACTGAACGTATTTTCAGGCGGTTTTCACCAACAGACAGAATGATCCATGGTGAAGGTTTATGTGTGAAATTTGTTAAGGTTACTACCCGTGTGAAGCCCGGCGGGTCGCTAGTGTTTGATAAAGTAAAATGACACTGGTAGGAAGCATTTAGTAGGGGCATCTCCTGTCGCGAATTTATTTACCTTATCTAGTGGCAATGTCTGTAGTTTTCGAGTTAGGCAATCCCACCCTTGTAATTACTTGTCCTCCTTGTCACACCATATCTAACAATCTCTTTCCACCCACAGGCAGCACGCACAAAGTCCGCGTGCTATCGTACAACCTATCCGACTACATGTACTCTATCACGGACCAGCCAGCCGTGGTGAACGAGAAGTACTTCTCGCTCGAAGACCTGAAGGTTGGAGAGCTGGTGCCGGCCACGGTCAAGTCTGTGGGCGACAATAATGTGATGGTGACCGTTGGGAGGGTGACCGGTATGTATTGATGCTTTTTGAGCTGTGTGTAAATGATTACTTGATTTTCTTTATAGAATTGACATTCTTAGCTATATAAATAAATAATTAAATTAATTTATTCCATTAACTAAATTTACAATCAAAGTTGTATGAGTTGTAGGGGTCTCCTTTTAAGTAAGGGTTTACTTGTGTCAGGGGGCCCCAAATATATATATATATATGCTTGGACAAATTTACACAGCGCTATCGATAATACATAAATACCTTTTTTTTCCAATACATTCTTATTATACATACACACCCAGACTCGTAACAGAGATTAAAATTCATCATTACTTGGCCTGGAAACCAACTGAATTTTTAAGAGAATGTTTAGAGTTTAGACACTACTAAAAACTTATACATTAAAACTGGTATCGTATTGCGTAGGAGCTGTGCACCTCGCGCATCTGTCGGACACCGGCATCTACGTGGACCCCAAGAAGGCGTCCACCCCCAAAATACAGAAGAAATTCAAGGTAAGAGCCTTTAATAATTGAACTTGCAACATGAATTATTTAATCGGTCGTGGCTGATGGACATGAACTCGCGCTCGCACGGGACCCTGAATATAGTTGAACACTTTTTGGAGCCGATTGTTACCCCGGGAACGTATATTGTATTGTTTGTCTTGTATTGAATTTAATTACGTAATACCCCTGTTATTGCAAACATCAATGGCCGACGGTAACTCTATACCATCAGACGAGCCGTACGCTTGCCACCTTAGTGGTATAAATCATGAAGGAATCTTACCACTCCAGGTTGGCCAGAAGCTGACAGCGCGTGTGCTGCTCCTGGATACAGACAAGCAGTCACTGCAACTGACCCTGAAGCCCACACTCCTGGCTCCGGACCTGGTCATCCTCAGCGATTACAGTCAGGTGGAAATTGGGAAAGCGTACACTGGCGTTATAAAGGTGAGTTGCGAAAGGAATTGGATAATTTTTTTGCTGGTTATTGTGGTGACTGGTTGGGTTCGTAGAGTCAATTTAAGCTAGCGCAGAGTCAAAGCAAACTCACCCTAATCTCAACAATGTCATGCTCATTTTCTTCCAAGTTGGAAAATGGACTAAGATCGTGACCCCAAGTAACCTATTCCGTATCGTATTGAACCTATTCGTTTGCTATCCGTCTCTTTCTAACTTCCCACAAGTGTACCAATGTGAAAAACCAAACCCTAGTTACGCCACAACAACAGACGCAGGGATAATTAGAAATTCAATGTCATATTTCTTTTCTTCAGTTTTTTAACCTTAGTATGACTTCCAGCTTCACTCACAACTTTCTTGGCCCAGACAGATTTTATTTTGCCTCTACAGTATGATCCAAGACATTGATAATGTCTTACCAGCCAATGTCCAACCATTCAAACATCTCTTCCATTCCAGCATATCCGCGAATACGTTTTAGTATCGTTCTTCAACAACGTCGTGGCCTACATCAGTCCCCACAACGTGACCCAAGATAGCACTGAAAACATAAACACCGTATTCCATATCGGCCAAATCGTCTCCTGCACCATACTGTGGGTTGACAAGGAAAATAGCAAAATGAGTGGAAGTCTCACGACTCCGCCTTTCTGGCCAAAGGCGAAGCCGCCGAATAAAAGGAAGCTAAAGGAAGACGGTAAGAGTAAAGACGCCAAAGAGGGAGAGAGTAAGCCGAAGAAGAAGAAGTTGTCAGTGTCGGAGGACGATGACGATGAGAGAAGTAAGAAAATAAAGAATAAAAAGAAAGAACAAGATGACGTTGAAATTAAGGATAAGAAAAGGAAAAAAGATAAAAAGCAAGAGTTGTCGGAGGAGAGTGACGCTATTGAGGCGGATATGTACGAAGACCCAGAAACAGTGCTTACGGAACAAGATTTGTATCTGACAGACTTGTCTGATTGCACTACCACTAAGCAATGCAAAAAACGTGTAGTCTCACTGTTAAAAGCGATACAAGCTAGAACAAAAAGATTAGAAAGGATAGTTAAAAAAATAGACGCCATAGAAGAGAGAGGGCTAAACAAACATAATCAGATATATCACAGAGCAATGCAGAGTGACAAGATTGTGCTAGAAGAAAGAATGAAGAAACTCTTTGAAGTGCTGAGAGAAGCTCAGGAGAAATTGATAGAATTGGGAGGTCAGAAAAATGAGGATTACAAGCTGAAACAGGCTGAGAAGAAAAAGAAGAAAAAGGAAACGTCAGAATCTGGTAATAAAGAAGATGATGAACATGCAGAAGAAATAGTCAATAGTGAAGTAATCGAAGATAGCAATCTAGATAGAACGAAAAAAGATAAAACTGACAAAGTTGATAAAAAGATTAAAGATAAGAGTAACAAAGTAGACAAAAAGGTAAAAGAGAAAAGTAAAGAGTTTAAAGTGGTGGAGAGTATGGAACCGGCACTTGAGGTTCCTAGTGCTAAAGATTTCTGGTCAGTTGGTGCTGAGGCCTTGGCGAAGAAGGTGGAGGAAGACGAAGACAGCAGTAGCGAGGATGAGGTAAGTGACATTATTAAAGAATATTTGATTAACATTAATCTAAAAAGTAATATTTGAAACATAACGGTCCACTCACATCCTTGATATGTAGAAAATGTGGTATGTTAAAAATGATGGTCTGCCAGACAGGCATAATAATACTCAGTAAGGTAATATGACTCGATTCCTGACCAGGCAGATATTAAACGCCGAAGTTTGTGTTCTGATCGTACTTGTATACATCCAAGTATTTCATCCAAAGAAACACAGGTCTTCATCATAGGGTTACAATCCGCGCGTTTACGAAATATAAAATCAACAACTCTTTATGAACTGTCAAAACAAATAACTTCTATGAAATTTGTAAGACAATGAATGATTATTTTACTAGACTTATATATCCCCATCCACTTATATGGGCTTCACATCCTCTTGGCAGTTTACCTTTTCAGCTTATTATAGTCACAAAAGAGAAAAGTGACTATATTAAGTACCTAGATTTTTTACTTATAGAACCCATACGAAAGGCTATATAGTGTTAGTATATTTGAGACAATATAAAAAAAAATTGTGCCGGATTGGGCAGACCAACGTTTTGTCTCCTAAACGCTCACTTTCACTACAAAGTGGAATTTTTCGTGTACTCGATGACGTAGCACAACGGCGCCCTCGCAGTCTATATTCTGGACCCTTGCTACTACCCTCCTTCGCTTCTTTTTTAAAACTTGAAGTATACATCGTTACAACTCCCCCCACTAGCAACAAGAGCTCCCCAGAAAGAAGGCCAAGAAGCTCTCCGTCAGCGAGAAGCTGGCTAAGCTCCGGGAGGACGAGGAGAGAGTCCGGGCTGCCGAGGCGGCGGCGGCCGCGGCGGGCGGACCCAACTCCATTGACCAGTTTGAACGCGCGTTACTGGCCACGCCGGACGATAGCCGGCTGTGGATAGCGTACATGGCGTTCCATTTGCAGGTATGTTGGAGACGGAACAAGTTGAATTTTTTGCAGTTTAGGTGCCTTCTTAATTTGCTCGTATTATTACGAGAAATATCGCATAATGACGTTAATGATGATAGTGCGGTAGAAATAGAGGTGAGAGTTTTAGTGGTGGAACTAACTGTAACAGAAATGATTATTACGCCAAATGGTAGGTAATACGCTGCTAATCAACGTACTAAAAATCGCTACTGTACCTTTGATGCTTTTGAGGTCAGGGTGTCGAAAGGTCCCATTTTTTGGTTTTTCGCAAATATCTCTAAAACAGTGGGAATATGCTCCATTACTAAATTAAAGCCTATAAAATTCTCTATAAATTTTTCTTTACACGCTTTTTCGGATTCCCAACCGTTTATGAACAACACACTCTAGATTGTGGCATACCCTTTTCTGAGGGAATTGTATAAAAAATATAGTCGAAAAAAGGTACTTTGCGCAAAGGTAGATTAAGGTAGAGGTGTAGATTAACGTCGGATAACAATCACATAGTAATTTTCCGATTATTTTTCCTCCCAGGCGACAGAGATCGAGAAGGCCCGCGCGGTGTGCCGCAAGGCGCTGAACACGATATCGTTCCGCGCGGAGGACGAGCGGCTCAACGTGTGGCTGGCCTTGCTCAACACCGAGCACCGGTTCGGGACCAAGGTGAGTGCTTCCCTAACTAATATAATCTGAATCTGGACGCCTTCTAGGACGCTAGAGTGAATAGGCTGTTGCTAGAAAAGATAAGTCCATTAATTACGTGAGCTCAAAATGGAGAAGTGGCGCTTCCAGCAAAATGTTACCAAATCTCATTTGAAGGGAGGGGGCAATGAAAATGTCACACTCGTAATGCTTAGTTATTTTTAAGTGATATGAAGTAAAATACATGAAAATATTTAAAAAATATATTATTAAAAAATTATAGGGTAGTTCTCACGAGAAGAGACGGGGAGAGAAGGGGGGGGCACGGCCCCCAACCATGCTCTATCCTCGGCAGCATCGTGACTTGCCACCAGGTGTGATGGCGGTCAAATGCCTGGCTGGTTCTTCGGAAAATTTTATTATAATTTGACATGTGCAGATTACAACTTACCTTACACCTACTGTGTAGCGAGTTCATGTTAAGCCGTCGTGCGCTTAAATAATTCGAGCAGCAATCATTGAAGGCTCAACATATCGCCATCTCACTCGGTTGCAGTATAAGCGAGTGAGATGGCGATGTATAATTCGTTCGAGTTAGACAGTCGGGCTGGACGGACATAAACTCGCAGGCGCACAGTACGTAGGTACTTACACCTTACAATCTATATCAACAGGAATCCCAACAGAAGACGCTAGAGGAAGCCCTCCAAATGAACGACACGTACCAAGTGCACTCGAAACTCCTAGAAATCCTGCACGACACCGGCAAAACCCAGGAGTTGGCTTCCTTAGTAGACCTGATGCTGAGGAAGTACAAGAGAGACCCGAAGATGTATATTCAGTGTGGGGCGGCCTGCTTCAACGCTGGGTTGGTGGACAAAGCGCGGCAGGTGATGCAGAAGGCGATTGCTGTTTTGGAGAAGAAGGAGCGTGAGTATTACACGTTACAAGCTGCTTACGCTGCGTTACTTCTCTTGATGTACTGGAATTTTGCAAGCCTAATTTGCCCCACTTCCCGGCGTTACATTGAGCTGATGTATGTATCTTGGATTACACTGCATTGATGGAACGCAAGATAACCCCATCGAGCTTAGACTCTTTGTGGTCTTGATGAGTACTGAACCATGCGATAGAAGAATAATATGATAAAACAAATTTTAGGCTCCATCTATACTCTATGTCCAATACCTATGACCGTGTGTCATTTCGTGATTTGTCACATATGCAGTGACAGCAGCAGACAACAAGATATTGACAGCAACCCTTGAAACGTGTTGCGCACGTGACACACTGTGAAAACCCGTCAAGAAAGGGGCAAACAAGTTTTTAGGGGTTCGGTAACGCGTGGGTGATGCCCCTGGTATTGCAAACGTCCATAGGGTGCGGTGACTGCTTACCATGAGGCAGACCGTAAGCTTTTTTGCCACCTTATCATCATCATCTTGGCGTTATGTCTCGGTTGCATCCCGCGAGGGCCCAGGGTCCGCCTTGTTTGCCACCTTAATGGTATAAAATTACTTTGACATTATAATCTATAACTGACATGACTTGTACATTATTTAAATGTATTCTCTTTTGACATTTTATTATATAAATTTATTTTATCGACATGATTAATCTACTCATGTACTTTTCATTTACATGTTTTACATTATGTAATCAATTTATTAATTACGTCTTTTTAATCTAATATTCTTTCTAATAACTTTTATTGTTTTATATTTGGCGATCTCTTTTCGCAAAAAATTATTTAAAATATACCTTAAATGTATTGTCTTGTGTGCGCTTAGCCGTGTGGTATCCGGCAGAGTAGAATAGCACCAAACCCTTACACTCGTGAGTGTCGTACTAGGCGACTAATGTTTTCGAGGCAAAAGATCTTAGAGTATCCGTAGACTGGAAAATGGGCAGCAGCGTTTTCCATTGTTACATTTACAACACTGCGATCTCCAACCCGCCTGCCAAGCTTGCAGATTACGGCAATAACCTTCCCTTTCGTGGGAGAGGCCTTAAGTCCTGCAGTGGACTGTTATGGGCTGTGATGATGATTGTCTTGTGTAAGAGTAATAAATAAACCTAATATTTAATCTAAAATATCGAAATCCGTCCCCCAGACGTATCGGTGCTCGTCCAATTCGCGCTACTGGAGCGCAGCCACGGCGGGCGCGAGCGCGCTGAGGCTCTCTTCGAGCAGATTGTCACCACCTACCCGCAAAGGGTGGACGTTGTGGCCGTCTACGTTGATATGCTGGCGAAGGGCGGCGACTACGAACAGTTACGGTTGGTATACATTAGCGTATATATTAGGCTATTTTCCAGGGGGGGCCTGGCCCCTGAGGTGGCCGATGAAGCCGAGTCAATCGCCAATGTACAGCCAGTGAGCACCCCATCCTGGGGTGGGCACCAGACCATTCTGAGGTGGGCACGGCCCACCCGGCTCCCCCCCTTCCTACGCCTATGTTGGTATAACAGCTACAGTTAGGCGCTGTCTTATGCGCTTACATTTGACTAAATTTAGTAGCATATATTCTTGAATTGAGGCTACTGAATTTAAAGCAAATGTGAAGTGAAATGTATTTCTCATATAGTAAGGTCCATTTTTGTATCACGTATATCATGTTAGAGCTCGTCTAGTCTAAAATGACGCGCCCCACTACTTAGTTAGTTGATTTCGATGTGTGAGTGCAAATATTAATAACGACACTTCATCTGTGTGGGAGCGTCGACTGCTCCAATCAAACGACGCGAGGTCCTACGCTGGTGTCTCACCGGCAACTGAATGACCAATTACAACGGCATTTGTATATGTATTGCGTCCATATTTTAAACTTGCTTGTGTGCGGTAATGCGATAGTGGGGCGCGGCATTTTAGATTAGACGAGCTCTACGCGTTGGTCCGCATTATAAAAGCCGTGATACAAAATTGGACCTCATTTCATGAGCAATCTCTCATGCTTCTTGCTTCTGAATTTAGGTTACTGAATTTAGTCAAATGTAATAAGCGCATTAATTGACAACGGTCGCGCGAAGGGCGGTTTTGAGGTCTCCTATTCGGCGGGCGACGTCCGTCGTACGATCATGGTCGCACGACCGTTGCCATTTAGGGCGGTGCTATATTGGTCTAAGATCCGGGTATAAATTAACAATAGTTATTTTTTTAATATTTCCCGATATTTCCTTGTAGACCAAGTTTTATCGATATGTCGTTGATTTTTATTGAAAAAGAAATTGATTTAAATCGTGATTTAAGTCTCGTGGAGTTGTGACGAACATATACAACCTTTAGATAACGTTTAGGAGAAGGACTAACAAGCTAATCTCCTTCTCCACAGGCAAGTCATGGAGCGCATGACGTCACAGAAGCTTCCGGCGCGCAAGATGAAGATTTTGTACCGGAAGTGGATCGAAGTGGAAGAAAAGGTCGGAGACGAAGACCGCGTCGAAACGGTGCGCCGGCGCGCCATGGAGTATATCGACAAAGCGACGTTTTAGAAATAAATTCCTTAATGAGATCTGTTGATTTTTATTTTTATTACCTACCTTGCGGATTACGGATGTTGAGAATGAAACTTAAACTTGCCGGTAAGAGGCGCCGTATTTATCAACCTTTCGAATTGGATATATCGCTATCTATTTCACACTTGTGGTAAGTTGCGACAAGTGTGAAAGAGATAGGTACCTAATTCGCATACGAATCAAATACAGTTAAAAAATACGGCCCAATCCCGCGAGGAGCCCAAGAAGCGATGGATGGATCTCCGGTACTGGGACTCAGATAGCAGATAGCTGGTAAGAGAGCTTACGGTACTATAATGCTTTGTGCATGTGGAAGTTGGATAGGCCTATGCCCAACAGTAGACTAATATGGGCTGATACTTGGAAACCCTGATCTGCACACCACCACACAAATGGAGCATGTAGTGTGTTTATCAAATACATAGAAATTCATCTAAATTATTATTTATTATTATTTTTAGCCATTTCAGTCCCACTGCAGAGCAAAGGCCTCCCTTTCGATCATCTAAATTAACGAAAATTAATAAAAAAAAAAAGTAACAACTTTTTATTTTATTAAACAACAACAAATATTTACAATAGTAAAAGTTAATCGTACAATATAAATAATACTTGAAAGGTGATATCTTAATACTTTACAACATTTAGATTTGTTAGGATTTATTATAAAACTTTGACCATGTAGGTTTTCGAGGTCTTTATTATAACGTTATTGTTTTTGAGCATCGGTGGGGGTGGAGGCGGCGGCGGCGGTGGCGCCCCGAACGCTAACTTTGGACTTATAATAGGTTCAGTTTCTTGTTTTATATGGCCATCTTGAGATTTATAACTATTTGCACAATGTCCGAATATAGATACAGGTCCGCAAATTTCATATCCTAACTTAGCGTAAAACACCTCCTGACCTTTAGTCGAGAGATGTATCGTTTTTAAGTTTAACGTATTCTTACAATAATCCTCCACTTTGCTCATCAAGTAGGTGCCTAATTTTTGTCCACGCAGCCCTTTGCGTATTACTACTGTTTCAAGGAAACAGCTCTCGGGCATTGATGGTAGGGGCGTTAACTTGCAATGGCCAATAAGTGCCTTTTTATCATTAATTAATACTAAATTGGTTGGTAGTTGATCACAAGAATGTAGTAGTGACATCATTCGCGCTGTTGCACTTCGTGGCCATTCTTCGTTTATCATAGTGCAACAATCCGTCAAATATTGTGGATGTTCATGTAGAAGCAATACTTGTAAATTTTGCATTTTGTTCACCTAAAACAATACAAGCACATTTATAAATAAAAACACGGAACATTTTACAACAATATTACTCTGGCCAAGGCACGTACCTGGTACAGTGATACCAGTAATTTATACGTGATTATTAGTCCGTAATGTAGAAAGTGTTAGTTAATCCGTGTCAAATGTCAAACGTCAAAATTGTGATACGATTGTACTTGTTGTGATTTTGGATTAGTATTTTTGTTTGAAAAATGCATGAAAAATAAGTTTAAAACAAGTGTAACCTTACCGAATAATTAGGAGCTATCCATTTACACACTTATATTACTCTGAACTTCTTGGTTAGTATATTTTTTTAACGTTTCATGGCACAATATTTCGCGTGCGGCTAGCGATGAGCGAACAAGCAACTGAACTAACCTATTTTTATTATCTGTCACGCTCGATATAGTTTGAAATTGAAAACGAACGACCGCTTGTTCGTGCGTCCATTCACATCTGTGTTACGCTTAATTATTTGCGTAACTAGCGGTATGTGGACCGCGGTTAGATAATATGAAATTTTTCACATTTCGTTGCTATTGTAAACATCTCACTGTTTATTTACAACCTCTCTTCGATCGAAGATAGTTTAGGTTAGAACTCATACCACTGAGGCTTGATGTTTTCATAATTCATAGAAAATAGAACACACTACAAGAGCTGTCTGTCTGAAACTCCATCTTAGCTATAAAATAGGTTTGGGTTTAGGAACGGGGCAATAACAGACATAATCTGCATACTAACTCTCATATAAATTGGCATAGAGCTATTTATTACATAGAACTCCCATTTGAATTTATAATAATTTTGTAAGTGGTGTTGCAATATTATTTGCATTAAACCTAAAATGTTTCTTTCTTGATGAAAATTATCCATATTCATTATTTAGGTGATGATGGAAGATGACGATATACCAACATTATCTGCGGAGACATTTGCGGCTCTACAAGAATTCTATGTGGAACAACAAAAGAGACAGGACATAATAAATAAACTAGAAGCTGACGATAAACTTACAGAAAATATAATATTTGATGAAAATTGGGTAAGGACTTATTTTATGGATTACTCAAAGCGGCTTCATTGGCCTACCCCTACCTTCCCTTTTTTCTTGCTTATAAACCTTCCTTTTGAATCACTCTATCTATTATTGAAAACCTCATTAAACTCTGTTGTGTAGTTTAAAAGATCTAAGCATACATAGATACCTTGTTTTATACTATGTATAGATAATTAGTTACTTCAAAGCTATTGGTCAAATGTTTCAGCAATTAAGTCAGTTCTGGTATGACGAGACAACTGTTCTATCTCTGGTGAAGATAATAGAAGGCTGCACCAGGATTGGTGGGCGGGTTGCACTGATATCTTGTCCTACACTGTTTGTACCTGTCAAAAGGCATCTTGCAGACAAGGCTACAGGTATATATTTATTCACTTTACAATTTATAAGTTACCATTGTCGATTAGTCTATAATTTATATCGCTAACTAGTCATTGTTCACATACATCTACTCTACCTCTACCTTCTTTTCTTGCTTATAAACCTTCCTCTTGAATAACTCTTATCTATTGTCAAAAACTGCATTAAAATATGTTGAATAGATTAAAAGATCTAAGCATACATCGGTACATACATACATACATAGGGACAGACTGTGGAAAGCAACTTTGTTTTATATGATGTATAGATAATTAATAACTTGACATTATCTTTAATTTATATTGCTTTTTTCTCATTCCAGTAACTCTACTAGAATTCGATAGAAGATTCGAAGTACATGGCCCTGACTTTGTCTTCTACGACTACAACTTCCCGGACAAGTTGCCACCAGAGATGCACCACTCCTATGACTTGGTGGTGGCTGATCCTCCTTTTCTGTCAGAGGAATGCCTAACAAAAACCTCACAGACTATAAAACTCCTGGCTAAGGACAAAATACTTCTATGCACAGGATCAATTATGAGAGAAAATGTCGAGAAGTTACTGAGTTTGAATATATGCCAATTCCAGCCGAAACATAGAAACAACCTGGCGAACGAATTCTCCTGTTATGCCAATTTTGATCTGGACGATATGCTGAGGTGATCATTGTAGGTCTTCGGTTTAACTTTTAACACTAAGTAACTAGACATTAGTGTCATTAGATTTGAGACCATGGAGTTTTAAGTTAATCAGATTAAGAAGCTAAATCTAATTTGATATTATGAAATGAAGGTGTACATTTTAAACTGTGATTTGCTATTTAAAAGTAAGTGCAATATGAATATTTTGTTCTAAGAAGAAAATAAAACCACATGTTAATGTGAAACAATTCAGCATTTTATTTATTGTTCTCATTTAACAAAAGTAGTTTTTTGTATACACTATGCTGGTTATTGTTTGATACATTAAATTTGGATATCTTACTTTTCTGCCATGAATTGAATTATATTTATGAATACTAAACAAAGGATAATTATAATTAATAGTTTAATCATTATTGTGTCTGAACAGACTATAAATTGGCAATATCTAACCAGCATTTGAAATACGGAAATTTAACTACACTAGCAGAACAGAACAAAGTAAATAATGTTATTATTTAAAAATACTTATTAGAAGGACTTGTCTTTATTTCAATTACAATCATAATAAATATTTTGATTTTATAAGTAATTGAATTATATGTAGGTAATTGAATAATTTGTGTCTATTTACTATCTATATACTCATGAAAAATGTAGTTTGAACAAATTGTTTTATTCTATATTTTTTTATATAAATCATAAAGACAATACTTCATAGAATTAAAAAATAATGGAAATAATCTTTACAGTTCATAAATTTGTACTAAAATAATTTATATTATTATCATGTCTTTTCAAAATATTAATAATACCCAGTGTTGTAATTGGAAAATAAAAATATACATTTAATTTTACAACAATAGGAATGAAAAGAGAACTCATACTTTTATTTAAAACTCTAAGTTGGCTTGCACCAAATACTTAAAAACATTAAAGAATGTAATTTTTTTGTATGAAGTTTATTGTTTTAAATGCATTTAAGAATTAGGTGCAAGAGGCCCTAAGAGCCATCTGCCAAATTAAACAGTGGCATAGTTTACACTGTTTTTATAACTTTGATAATTAACTCCAAATAAAACATGGGATGAGGAGTACACTTATTCTAAATGTAAATAATTATCTTCCAATTGCAACATTGCTTGTTTACATTTTAATAATAACAGTCGTGCCATCTCACTCTGACATACTATTGAGAATCTTCATCTACGTTCTTCTAACATCCAGGTGTATTCAAAAATCTACCTATCTATATTTTTCATTTTAATTTTATTTTATTTACTTTATACTATCTACAAGGCCATTCTACTGGGGAGGCAATTTATCAAGCCTGATGTTGTTTTTTACGTTTTTCATTTTATGAAAAAAATTTATACTTATTCCATAACCGAATAGATGTCCCATTTAAAACAAAACTTTATAAATACATATTTGAAATGAAGAAAATTTACAAAAATCTGTTGAGTTATAAATCAGTATCCATACTTAGGGATAGGCTCTTCCGATGATCTAGTACGCATGCGTTATGGCTTTCAGAACACAAAGCTCACAGAAGCAGTACCGTCGTAAGAGCCAATTGTAAATTATTAACACTTATTAGTATCTATTCAATAGCAGTGTAAATATTGTTATAATTATGTAGTGCATTTAACAAAACGATTATGAATGACAATAAATTTCAAGACTACAAAACAGATGTACAGTCAGCTGCAGAGAGAACTATTCATTCTACAGCTGACTGTACGAGTTGAGTAAATAAATGTTACATTTTAATTACAACAATGATAGATTACTGATAGATTAGCTATTATATAATCATGAGATATTATACAATATTGAATGACTGGACAATTACTATTTATTGTATGAACCCTGTTGTGGTGATTATTTATAAAATAATGAAAATGGTCAGAAGTTTATTGTAGTTTAAAATTAGTATAAAAAATGTACATAAAATGATAGCACCCAGTAACAAATATAATATCTATAATAGCGTACGAATTTGGTAGCAAAACGTCAAATTAGGAAAATGACATTTATATGTCTGAACAACGCCACCTTGGGCCCTATTTTTGAACCTTTCGCATCCACGCTAGCGCTCGCGAGCGCTACCTATCTCTTTCGCACTTGTGGTAAGTTGCTAGATATAGAAAATACAGGCATTAGAAGACGAGCGCTCGTGATGCGAGCGGTTTAAATCAGGCGCCTTATTCTACTAGTCGAAACTAGCATGCCGTCTTTCTTTTTCACTATATCATATGGGGTTAGCTAGGAAAGTCATCAAATATCAAATTAGAGAAAGTGCAAAATAGAGAATAGCGGGCCACTGTCCTTTATGGGACTGATATAGAAAATTAATTTATTCGCGAAAAGAGTATAATCTCTAGCGTTTTCTGACACACACTTTTGTGGACCATAAAGTTGCCTTTCTTGATAGATAGCACAAAATAGTATATATAGTATAAAGTATTGCACAGGCCTTGTCATTTTTATATGTACCTAACTCTACAATATATTCACATCATACAGGATGTTTATAATAGGTTACATTTCTATTTAATATGAAATAGCAGTGTATACCTCTTCAAAACATCCTTCTGTATAATATCATACTATATATCCATAAATTGAGTAGAAAAATACTATTACATTATATTTTATCATAAATTTTATAATATAAAAAAACAATGTCATATTATTAATGATAATCGCACAACATCTAAATATGGATCGAAGAATTTAAATTCATTTATTATATATCCACTTTAATAACTTTCAATATCTTTGGATAAATATAGGGTTGATATATTGCGGTACATTGATGGTCTTATTAATACTAATATTACATATTAACTTAATCCTATATTACTTTTAATTCATTTAAAACTAATAAACGTAACGAGAAGTAACTGTCAACTAATTTATTACAAATAAAATTATTAATACTACTTGACTCTGGCACTGTATTGTGACCGGCTTGGTGAAAAACGAGTAAGAGATTTTAATAACTCTCATAAATTGTATAAATAGGCCTAAAAGGTTATTTCTAATGGGTGTTTAGTTCACATTGAGTTAATTTATAGTATTATTCCTTTACCATTATATTAACTTTAATTAAGTTTACGCAATATTTCGAAATTTATAAAAGACCCACTTAAAAAATTTCTCTACATTTTAAAATGGGGTACCATCCAGCAATCACAATAAAAGTGCCAAAGCAGGAGTTCTATCACATTAGAGAACAATATTTTTTATACAACTACCCGCTTCCCTCATTCAAAAAAATATCTAAATTATTTAATATTTATATTTTTGACATCCATAGAATATGTAATCCAAACGTTCTTCTTTTTAGTAAATATTTTCATGAGTAAGGGAGCTAATCTAATAAGATGGGTGTGCAGTTTTGACGACCATAGACAAGGTCCCGGTAACTCTTGCGTATCTGTATTTTTTAAAGAAATTGGACATCGAGGCATAGAAGGAGCCTACTGATAGCTGAAGTCACTATCTATATGTTGTTCCCTTTTTAATGGTGCATAAGTTAATATCCTCCATAAACACTGCTATTTTCAAATATGGTGGCCTTCGTCATCTTATGTTCTAGCTTTATATAAGACATTTATTCATTTGTATAGAGTTGTGACAGAGTGACAGCGTGCATCTTCTATATGTCAAGGCTCCATCTATATGCTCTATGTCCAATATCTGTGGTATTTTTACAATCTACAAGGATCTTTTGGCACGTGGCCGAAATCGGAACTAACGCTGCCATCTTGTCAAGGCACACTTGACAGATTGCTGGAGTAGATGTTTGACAACCACGCCCTTATGCGAGTGCCAAAAGATCCTCGTAGGTCTGTAAGTCAACTCTTTCGTCCAATGAGGAGTTTTCCAGTAGGTATTGATAGTTTGTTTCAGAAAGCATCAATAGATGGCGCTCCTACAATTTTGGTAATCTTCTTTAAATCTGTATGATGGTGGCAGTGATTTCATGCAGCCAAGTAATACTAAACTTGAAAATAAAGTATTTATTAATATAAACATAACTGTTAAAGGGTGAACGAAGTGTAAAAATAAATATTTATAGAAGTTGGCACTATGTTCCATTATTATTACAACCTCTAAAATGGTTGAAAACTATTGAAAAATATAATATTATCCAATACAACGTACCCAGGGTTTATATCCTGTTTGCTAAGAACCTATTTCAAGCGATTATCAATTACCAAAATTGTCGGGGCGCCATCTAGTGAGTGGTTAGGAATGCCTTAAATACCTATTGGAAAACTCCTCATTTCAACCTCTAGGCGGTCAAAACAGCACAAAAACGGATCTACTTATGCCTAATATATAACCTACTCTATTTACTCCTTGCTTGGTCCCTGCAGAGCAAAGAGATTGTCTACCTAGCAGCTCGCAGCGTGCAAAATTTACTCTCAGACTGGGTGCTCAATATGTAGTCCCGAATATAAGCACTTATATGGTAATATATCGGCTTCTATACAAATCCATATTATCCATAAAAAACCTAAGGCAAAAATATAGTTTTTAAAATAAATACTATACATACATATAGGCAAACTGGCAAACCAACAACCGACTGGGATATTAAGTGCCATTTGTCTAAATAGGAGACAACATATCGCGTCTCATACAAACCAAAAATAAGTGCTTATATTCGAAATTCAAAAGCGAGAATGTCCTATAAACATACCTAAGGGAAGACCTTACGAACAAGTGATCGCACAAAATATACAAACATTTTCAATTATAATAATAATTATAAAAGTAATTAATAAAAAGAATTACTTAAATAGTAAAACATACAACTTTCATTCTTTTAATGTCAAACGAACGAAGAAATTAATAAAAAAAAAAGAATATAATTTCTCTCAACTTGCTGAAGTATCCTTTAGGATATGGTATTAAACAAATTACCAAACGCGTTTGAAATCTATTCAAAATCAACTATTAATTCAGCTAATTATTGTTCACACGTCAACGTTAGCTTTAAAAACAAAGGCATGAACAGATTTCCAGCATATAAGCGGTAAAACAACGGTAAAACGACACGAGGACAGACTCTTAGCATCGACTCCTAAGATTAAATAATCAAGGCACCCTTGGTTTGGCGCTCGCGCCTCCTACCGCTACAGATCAGGGTCTTTTGAATCAGGCCATTCGGTATTAGACCGTAATTGCAGGCAATAGAGATTACAATACCTTACATGCCATTTTACACTAAATACAATGGTCAAAACACTGCCTACATATTCGAGCAGCTTTTCATTTGAAAATACCTGTTTAAAGACCCGTATCCTGACCTTAACCACTGAGTAACTAGCTTATGGTATCAATTTGACTAGACTCAGTGGTTTTTGTCTTTAGCTACCGCCACGCCATTACCGTCAACGACGGTCACTACTCGCACTATCACACTGGTTTCAATGATATTTTCAGCACCCTATGTGTATCGATTCGCTGTTTAGATAGTCGTAGTAATACATTCCGTAGATTCTACCTACGGTGTAGAGTACAATAATTTCTAGTATGTTTAGTTTCTGCTATAAATTTGAAATGAGTTGATTGGAAACATAAATTACTGCACCAAATCGGCATCTTTCGATTGTTCAAAACTCGATTAACAAACTATACTATTTTTCGCGAACGATTCACATACGAAAACCAACGACAGCTTTCCCCGATCGGTCGTCCCTGTGTGACCAGTTGCACGTAACTCTGCTCCAGACTGCAATAACAACCTCCGCCGGTCCCTATGCAAGAGCAGCAGACACAGTCTAGATTAGCAGCTACAATCACCGGGTCCCGCGGGGCGTGAGCGCACCCACAGCTGTCGCAGGGTCGCGTCCGTGCCACCACCGTCCCCAGCTGCCCGTTACCGTACCGTACCCTACCGTCTCCGGTCCCGGTCCCGGTGCAGCAGCAGCAGGTACAGCAGCAGCGCCAGCAGGGCGAGGCAGTGCGCGGCGAGCAGCGCGGCGGCCAGCAGGAGGTGCGCCAGCGCCTGCGCCGAGGCGGCGAGCGCGCGCGCCGCGAGCCGCGCCCGGTATCATCCCGTGCCGCACTTGCCGCTCTCGAATACTCCCTGGGGATGGGGGCAGGGGTTACTTTATTTATTTATTAGGTTCACCAACAGTTTATACACTACATGAAAAGATGTTAGTGTTAGACAGAATAGATATTTTTATGTATATTTATACAAAATCCAGTTAGATGGAGGTGTCATTTGTACTATTTTATAAAAGTTATGATGAAGATCGTGTGGTGAATGAAGTTAGTGACGAAGCAATTGGCTGAAATTGGAAGGAAACAGCTGATTTTAATTTGTAGCTGAATGTGTGTCTCGTGTTTGTATTTTTGCGATACGAATAAATAAAGTTAGCAAGGGCATATTAAAATTTCGTCTGTGAAGATTTAGGGGCTTTGGTTTGGCGATTTAACATAAATCCATTAGTAAAACAGTCATAAAAATGCATTTGAAAATCTTGGTGTTAATGTCCTTAACTCGAGCCAACGATAGCCTGCGCCTGCCCATTCCCCTCCGGCACTCACAGGCAGGCGGCAGGCGGCAGGCGGCAGGCGGCAGGCGGCAGGCGGCAGGCGGCAGGCACTCACCTTCCGGAAGAAGGGCGAGAACTGCAGCAGCGCGTCGCGCGTGAGCGGGCGGCGGTGCAGCACGCAGCGCGGGTCGGCGGCGCAGGCGGCAGGCGGCAGGCGGCAGGCGGCAGGCGGCAGGCGGCAGGCGGCAGGCACTCACCTTCCGGAAGAAGGGCGAGAACTGCAGCAGCGCGTCGCGCGTGAGCGGGCGGCGGTGCAGCACGCAGCGCGGGTCGGCGGCGCAGGCGGCAGGCGGCAGGCGGCAGGCGGCAGGCGGCAGGCGGCAGGCGGCAGGCACTCACCTTCCGGAAGAAGGGCGAGAACTGCAGCAGCGCGTCGCGCGTGAGCGGGCGGCGGTGCAGCACGCAGCGCGGGTCGGCGGCGCAGGCGGCAGGCGGCAGGCGGCAGGCGGCAGGCGGCAGGCGGCAGGCACTCACCTTCCGGAAGAAGGGCGAGAACTGCAGCAGCGCGTCGCGCGTGAGCGGGCGGCGGTGCAGCACGCAGCGCGGGTCGGCGGCGCAGGCGGCAGGCGGCAGGCGGCAGGCGGCAGGCGGCAGGCGGCAGGCGGCAGGCGGCAGGCACTCACCTTCCGGAAGAAGGGCGAGAACTGCAGCAGCGCGTCGCGCGTGAGCGGGCGGCGGTGCAGCACGCAGCGCGGGTCGGCGGCGCAGGCGGCAGGCGGCAGGCGGCAGGCGGCAGGCGGCAGGCGGCAGGCACTCACCTTCCGGAAGAAGGGCGAGAACTGCAGCAGCGCGTCGCGCGTGAGCGGGCGGCGGTGCAGCACGCAGCGCGGGTCGGCGGCGCAGGCGGCAGGCGGCAGGCGGCAGGCGGCAGGCGGCAGGCGGCAGGCACTCACCTTCCGGAAGAAGGGCGAGAACTGCAGCAGCGCGTCGCGCGTGAGCGGGCGGCGGTGCAGCACGCAGCGCGGGTCGGCGGCGCAGGCGGCAGGCGGCAGGCGGCAGGCGGCAGGCGGCAGGCGGCAGGCACTCACCTTCCGGAAGAAGGGCGAGAACTGCAGCAGCGCGTCGCGCGTGAGCGGGCGGCGGTGCAGCACGCAGCGCGGGTCGGCGGCGCAGGCGGCAGGCGGCAGGCGGCAGGCGGCAGGCGGCAGGCGGCAGGCGGCAGGCACTCACCTTCCGGAAGAAGGGCGAGAACTGCAGCAGCGCGTCGCGCGTGAGCGGGCGGCGGTGCAGCACGCAGCGCGGGTCGGCGGCGCAGGCGGCAGGCGGCAGGCGGCAGGCGGCAGGCGGCAGGCGGCAGGCACTCACCTTCCGGAAGAAGGGCGAGAACTGCAGCAGCGCGTCGCGCGTGAGCGGGCGGCGGTGCAGCACGCAGCGCGGGTCGGCGGCGCAGGCGGCAGGCGGCAGGCGGCAGGCGGCAGGCGGCAGGCGGCAGGCACTCACCTTCCGGAAGAAGGGCGAGAACTGCAGCAGCGCGTCGCGCGTGAGCGGGCGGCGGTGCAGCACGCAGCGCGGGTCGGCGGCGCAGGCGGCAGGCGGCAGGCGGCAGGCGGCAGGCGGCAGGCGGCAGGCACTCACCTTCCGGAAGAAGGGCGAGAACTGCAGCAGCGCGTCGCGCGTGAGCGGGCGGCGGTGCAGCACGCAGCGCGGGTCGGCGGCGCAGGCGGCAGGCGGCAGGCGGCAGGCGGCAGGCGGCAGGCGGCAGGCACTCACCTTCCGGAAGAAGGGCGAGAACTGCAGCAGCGCGTCGCGCGTGAGCGGGCGGCGGTGCAGCACGCAGCGCGGGTCGGCGGCGCAGGCGGCAGGCGGCAGGCGGCAGGCGGCAGGCGGCAGGCGGCAGGCGGCAGGCACTCACCTTCCGGAAGAAGGGCGAGAACTGCAGCAGCGCGTCGCGCGTGAGCGGGCGGCGGTGCAGCACGCAGCGCGGGTCGGCGGCGCAGGCGGCCAGCAGCCGCCGCAGGAACTGCTCCAGCTGGCCGCGGCGCGCGCGCGCCACGCGCTCCGACTGCCACAGCTGGCGCGCGGGGAACGGGATCGGCGACACCTGCGATGGGGAGCGGAGGGTTCATGGGGTGCTGTAGACAGTGTAGACACAGCTGCTAACCCCACCGACCCCTTTCCGCCTTCAGCAGCTATACCGCCGTTCTCCGATAGCACGCCGCCATCCAGATGCAATTGAGTGTGGACCAATCGCAGTATAGTGTTTAAACTCAATTGCATAAAATGGCAGCGTACAATCGGATATAGGCGGTACCACTACAGGGCACAAGAGACGCGGGAAATTCACTAACGGACATGTTGGCCGGCAGCCCGGTGGGCTTGAGTCTGTCGTTTGTCAGTGCTGTACAAACAAAGAACAAACTTAAAGCCCGCCGGTTCACACACGAAACGGACAAGTCAGTTATTAACGCAAAGGGCTGCAGTGTGGTCGTGTACAGTATGGCACAAAAACAAATCGCCTTCATTTATGGCACCTAAAAATAGTAATCACAATGGACGAGAGAAAACAGATAAATTGTACGTGGCGCTTTATTGTCAGAGGAGGGTATTAACAGCTCGTAGTCGTTACCTTGTCCCCGTACTGTCGTCGCAAGGCATGGCAGATTCATGTCTTTACGGCAGAGGAGGGTGTTAGCAGCTCCGCGGTTACCTTGTCGGGGTACTGGCGGCGCATGGCCAGGTAGAGGTCCCGGAAGCGGCGGTAGCGGCGCAGCAGCAGCGCGGGCGGCGCGGCCGGCAGCGACAGCCGCACCTCGTACTCGTGGTGGGTGCCCGCGCCCGCGCCGCGGGTCACCCAGCCGGGGATCGACACCACCGCGTCTGAGGGGGGACAGATATGTCACTCGACAATGCACAATGGCCAATCCACCCACCCACTGAGTTCTAGATCGACAACACCGCGTCTGGAGAGGACAGACGCGTTACTCATAAATGCATAATGCTAAATTCCACCCACCCACTGAGTTCTAGTTCGACGCCATCGCGTCTGGGGATAACGAATTCGACCCATCCCCTAAGTTTTAGGGGACCCATAAAGCACTTTAAGTGAAGCCTAAAAATGTTTGAAAACCCCTTAACAAAGAGGCGTTGATGAAATCGAGCGCAAGGCTTTTACGACTGATTAGTGATTCATCTCGAAGGACCAACGTCCGGCTCGTGGGACCAACGTCCGGCTCGTGGGACCAACGTCCGGCTCGTGGGACCAACGTCCGGCTCGTGGGACCAACGTCCGGCTCGTGGGACCAACGTCCGGCTCGTGGGACCAACGTCCGGCTCGTGGGACCAACGTCCGGCTCGTGGGACCAACGTCCGGCTCGTGGGACCAACGTCCGGCTCGTGGGACCAACGTCCGGCTCGTGGGACCAACGTCCGGCTCGTGGGACCAACGTCCGGCTCGTGGGACCAACGTCCGGCTCGTGGGACCAACGTCCGGCTCGTGGGACCAACGTCCGGCTCGTGGGACCAACGTCCGGCTCGTGGGACCAACGTCCGGCTCGTGGGACCAACGTCCGGCTCGTGGGACCAACGTCCGGCTCGTACTTGTTTAATTCAGGGTCTTGTTACCCATTTCGAAATACTTAAAAATCACAATATTAATATAATAGATGGAGTCAGTGCAGAAAATGTTGCGGTAGTAAGAGCTGTTCGTACAGCCCCCGGAAGGACTGAACGGATATTACAGTCGAGTGACACAGGCTACACAAAGAATAACAAAATCCATCGTTTTGCCAGACTGAATTGACATAGGGTTGTTCGTTTGACAAAAAAATCTTAATTTTAAATTCATCGCCCAAACACCATCCACGCACAAATACACAGTAATTACAGGCATGAGGCATTTCATCTTAGTCTTCACAGTTCAACCTGCCAAACACCAACCACGCACAAATACACCATAATTACGGCATGAGGCATTTCATCTCAGTCTTCACAGTTTAATCCAACAACCACCAACCACGCTCAAATACACCATAATTACGGCATGAGGCATTTCATCTTAGTCTTCACAGTTCAATCCCCCAAACACCAACCACGCTCAAATACACCATAATTACGGCATGAGGCATTTCATCTTAGTCTTCACAGTTCAATCACCCAAACACCAACCACGCTCAAATAGACCGTAATTACAGGCATGAGGCATTTCATCTCAGTCTTCACAGTTCAATCCCCCAAACACCTACCACACTCAAATACACCATAATTACGGCATGAGGCATTTCATCTTAGTCTTCACAATTCAATCTCCCAAACACCTACCACGCTCAAATACACCATAATTACGGCATGAGGCATTTCATCTCAGTCTTCACAGTTCAATCCCCCAAACAAAAATATATAATGCTATACCGAAAATAATACGAGAAGCCGAAAGTCTGAACAGTTTTAAATTACAATTGCACAATTATCTCGTGGAAAGAGCCTTGTACACGGTAGAAGAACTTTTTTTAAATACAAGAAGGTAGATTTATAACACTCTTGCGCCCATCTTTAAATATTTGACATGTTAGCTTTTGATTTTTGTATTTTTTTTATATACATACCTAACATAATGTTGACATCTAGATTTGTGTTTGTTTTAATATTATTATTTTATTGATTTGACATTGATTTATTTTAATTAAAATTGTATTATGTGTATGTCATTAAGGTTATGGTTATTTTAACTGTATTAGACATTCGACATTATTAGTGTGTATTTGGATATTGTTTTTCTATATTTGTAAATATGTACGCCGAATGGCAGGTCACAGTTGTACCTATATATTATGTAATAACATATTTTTACCTGTGTTGCCACAAATACAATAAATTGAAATTGAAATTAAACCATGCTCAAATACACCGTAATTACAGGCATGAGTCATTTCATCTCAGTCTTAACATTTCAATCCAGTAAAGCCTTTGATCGTGTCGATCATGCGCTGTTGCTGGAAAAGCTCTATCTTTTTATATGCAGTGGCAGGTTGATAAGGTGGCTTGCATCATATTTATCGGATAGACTTCAGAAAGTCGTGGTTCAGCTAGGAATCAGCAAAATTTGGGGTACCTTCGGGTGTTTCTCAGGGCTCCCATGTCGGTCCTGTTTTGTTCTTGATTTTTGTTAACGATTTGGTCTCTAAAATATGTCACTCCAAGTTCTTTTGCGGATGACAAAAATATTTCGCACTATTAAATTGCCAATGGACTAACAACTCTTTCAGCAAGACCTTGATGCGATTTCTAACTGGTCACTTGATAATAAACTGCCGCTCAACATATTAAAATGTATGCATATTAAGTTTACCAAAAAGAACCCCTGCAAACTACATACTCAATAAGTGGTCACACTCTGGTGGAAGTAAATGAGATAAGAGATAAGGGTATTACACTTGATTCTAAACTTTCCTTCAATCCACATATTGATACCATAATCAGTAAATCGTTACGTATGTTGTGATTTGTTAGGAGAAACTGCTAACGCTTCAAGAGTGCTTTAGCGCTAAAATACGTGTATAGTGCATTGGTGCGTAGCACTCTGGAATATTGTTCTTGTATCTGGAATCCACAGTATGAATGATATGTCGTTAGAATAGAGAAAATCCAGAAACGCTTTATGTTCTTCCTTACTGTGCACTAGGGTTTTCGAATACCCGACCTTTTTAGATACCCGGGTATCGGGTATTATTATTTTTAATACCCGGGTATTTACCCATTTTTAAAGAAAATGTAAGTAAAAGGCATTTTTTAAACCTTTTGTTTTCAGATTTAAAAATAACAAAGAAAAATATATCTGTTGGCAAATAAAATACAATAAATCCCCTAAACACCAACCACGCTCAATCACAGGCATGAGACATTTCATCTTAGTCCTCACAGTGACGCATCTGCAGTTCAGCATTTTTGTTACCTACACCTAAATGTTGAATATTAGATGCGTAGGGCAACGGTTACTGTAATGTATTTCAATACATAGTTATCTACCTCATCATCACAGCCCATAACAGTCCACTGCAGGACTTCGGGGCCTCTCCCACGAAAGGGGAGGTCATTGCCATAATCTCCACGCTTGGCAGGCGGGTTGGAGATCGCAGTGCAGTTGATGTAAATCTACCCAGAAAGATGCTGCTGCCCATCTTTCGGATTTGTCCCTTAGTCGCCTCTTACGACACCCACGGGAAGAGATGGGGTGGTGCTATTCTTTGAGGTGGCGGCACCACACACCACTTTGAGGTGGCGGCACCACACACCACTTTGAGGTGGCGGCACCACACACCACTTTGAGGTGGCGGCACCACACACCACTTTGAGGTGGCGGCACCACACACCACATTACCTACCTATTATCATAGATATGTATATGTCGCAGCCAAATGGTTAAATTAGCCGGTTAATTAAACGGCTAGCTATTTAAGCAGTTATTTAATTGAAAATTGGCCAAATTCATGAACTTTGAAAGTAAAGTCAAATGAACGATATTGCCTCGAGTTCACGGAGCTCTTCCATTCATTGTCATAATGCTAACCTAAACTAACCGAATAGAAACCTAATGCAAACTTTTATTATACTTTGAAGTTATTGTGGGTAGGTTAGCATTGAAACAATGTGTGAAAGAGCTGCGTAAACTCGAGGCAATATCGTTCTTTCAACATCACTTTAAAATCTTATGAAACTGGCAAATTTTGAACTAAATAATTGCTCAAAAAGCTAGCCATTTAGTTAACCGGCAAATTTAACCATCCGGCTGCGACATATATATCATGGCTTCTCACATTTTGTAGTCGTGTCGGTAACGCTAGTCATTAAATAATGAATGAATGATAATTCTTTATTACTCATACATAAATATAACAAAAATAAAGGAAAAAAAGCAACCGATAGAATGTGTGAACACTTGGACGCGGTTTTTCTTATCTCCAGCTAGCCTAGGTATACCCGTAGATATCAATACAAACATTTCAGTTAGCGCATACCATCAGGCCTCTCTACTCGTTACTAGAACAAAAAAACCCACTCACCAAAATTAACAGGCCCAGCCACCACGTCCACGGTCGGCTCGGGCAACGCGAGCTCGAGTCTTGAGCGCTCGGGCCTACGCTCGAGCCCCGAGCTGTCGGAGGACGAGCGCCGCAGCGGGTCGCTCCACTCGCACTCGCGCCCGTCGGCGGGCAACTCGTCGTTTGATGTCGACACGTTGTCGGACGCCTCGAACTCTTGCTCTTTTAGGCTGTGAGGCGAGGGAGGTGATAGTCGGTATTTCATGATAGACAACTGAGCACAGTGGGTTAAAGGCACGAGATATAACAAAAATTGTTCTCGTATGAAACATATTTTTCACTTTGCCTGTACGGCTAGTACAACTGTTCAAGTTCAAGCACTATTCCTTTCATATTAGTATTGAGAGAAGAAAATAAAGGCTCTTTCGTAGAGCGATGTCGCGGAACTCATGTGATAGCCGTGCTGGACGAAAAAAGCGCTTTTGGAGCCATGAAATTTGTATTTTTGTTAAATTCCCGCGAAAATGGCGCGTACGAAAACGCAACAAAACAACCCACAGCGGACGAGATAAATATTTTAGCGATATCTGCTTAGGTACGATCGGTCATAAAAGTGTCTAAACTCTCGTGTCACCAAAATGTCGCTAAAGCTGAGTCTAGAATATTATAGCAAGGGAAAATCAACCTTTTTGATTTATGAAAATATGCCGTATAACAGAACTTCAACCTTAAGATGGTATATCACATTTTTGGCCGCCTGTACATACATCGGCGTAACATATAAACGTGGTACTACTGCTATGTATTACCTGTGTATTAGCTATTAGGATTTATTTTGTACAATTCTAGTATATATAAGCCCACAATTAGGATTAACACAGAGATTCTCACAACCATTATGATATCTTGATAAATCCTTATGCCTACTTGTGTCACAAATAAATGCCGTTTCCTTTGTACATAATTATTTTATCAGCAAACGCCAAGCACTCACCGACTCAGCAGTGGGTCGTCAAAGTGTCCGTTCCCGGTGTCGTCCGTGCTCTCCGTCGTGATCTGCATGTCGCTCTCGGACAGCGTCAGGGACGGCGTTTCCTGGACAAGTTATAAGCATTTTTCATCAATATTTTCAAATGTTATGAGGCCGTGTGGTGTCCGGCAGAGTAGAATAGCACTAAACCCCTTATATTCGTGGGTGTCGTACAAGCCGACTAATGTTATCGAGCCAAAAGTCTCCGAAGGCTGGAAAATGGGCAGTAGCGTTTTCCATTGTCATATTTATAACACTGCAATCTCCAACCCGCCTGCCAAGTGTGAAGATTATGGCAATAACCTCCCCTGTCGTGGGAGAGACCCTAAGTCCTACAGTAAACTATTGGGCTGTGATGATGATCAATATTGTCAAAATACATTTATAAATTCTTACATAAGAAACAATCTTGCTTAAAAATTCAAATTGTACACATCATAGAATGAGGGTATTCGCGATTTCAAAATCCAGAGGGCGTTACTGGGGAGAAAGGTACGTTGTCAAAATACTGCAATGCTATTGGACAGAAACAACTGCTGTGAAATTGCGGATCGATTTTGGCCAATGACAGGACTTTATTTTGACAACAGGAGGGTCATCTTGTAGATTATAGAATCGCAAAAATCCTCTACAGTTTTATATACAGTATATCTACCATGTATTGTGTACAGCGGTGGTGGCAATACCTGTATGGGGGTCACCACCATGGTGCGCCGGTTGTTCTGGTTGTCGAAGAACGAGTACTGCAACGCCATTTCCAGGCGGACGTACTTCTTTTGGAGCTCTTGCAGGACCTGGTGGGAGATCATTGTTTATTAGACATAGATAGAGCTTTATTCGGTTTCTTAACCTAAGGTGAGTACAGTAAATTATAATAATTGAAAATTACGTGATACCAGCCAGTGATGTAACGGAAACCGAAATGAGCCAATCTCAGCATAACGCTGTGAGGGCTGTCACAGCGCTGGTATTCAGAAGCTGAGGCATGAAACTCAACGAAATCAATAGATTCTTCAAATCTGTTCCAAATTATTTAATAATGATTATACAAGAAAGAGTAGACAAAAAAGGAGGGCGCCACTATCTATGTCAACTTGTTAATATTACTAGCACTTGGCATTACTCGACAATATTATGTATTGAAATATTTTAGTCACAAATTATTTAATTCATACGCTTCTTGTAGCACTTTACAAACTTACCTCTATTTCTAGATCACATGTTTAAATATGACCATAATATAATCGTCTTCTTTATAAAAGTTATTTGTAATTTTGCTTGCAACCTTATCCTTGAAACCGGATCAGTTGGACCGGTATGAATTTCACGGTGTCGCGTGGTGTAGTCTGGTGTAGTGCTCTGCCGTACAAATTTAAAAAACAGTGAGTGCATTTTTTCACTTTTGGGTTTATTCTATTTTCGGAATCCAGGAAACGAAATCTTCTCGAATCAGATATCCGTTTTTTGATACCTATTCTGTTCTTTTGTCAAAAAAAAAATTGTTACAAAAAAATAAAAAACCTGTACTGCAAAGCTTTTCTCAAAACTAGATAAATGCACTCACTGCTGTTTAATTTTGTACGGCAGTGCTGTGGTATGGTGTAGTGAATGTGTTGGTGTGATATGATGGTGTGGTGTCCCCCCACTCACCGCGATCTGCCGATTGAGGTCGTCCTTGGAGCAGTCGTTCTCGAGCGAGCTGATGACGAGCATCTTCTGCGCGGCGATCCTCGCGCACAGCCGCTGCATCGCTCGCAATGCCTCCGCTTCCGTCACTTGACGGCGTTTGCCGTCGCCTGACAGGAGAAACAGGAGAAAGAAGTTGTAGTGTGTAGTAAATAGGGATAAGATTCATGAGATATAAACGTTGTCCCCCAATAATTAAAATTAAGTAATAAATATGTTCTTTTTTTTTGTCATACGGTAGGCAAACAGGCAAGCGGGCCACCTGATGGAAAATGGTCACCACTGCGTATTGACACTAGCAACACCAAGAGTATCGCCAATGCGTTGCCCACCTCTATAACACGTTGCTCTGGCAGCAAAAAGGCAAATGCCCCTCCACTGCCAAAGCCACGGTTCCCCAAATCCCCACCCCATGGAGCACTGGAAGCCTTGCTCACCGGCAGAAACACAATACTATTTAAAAGAGTATTGTTTAGCTGCGGTATTCTGTAAGGTGGAGGTACTTCCCCAGTCGTGCGGCTCCGATTCGAACGAGATACCCCGCTATGCCCTACCTCTCTTAAAACTACTTAAAACTAATCGGACCATATTTTATTCTACAAGTCCCGTCTCTACATGGCGACCGTGCTTGGTCCAAACCTGCTTGGTACCAAATACGGAGGATGTTATATTGAATGAACTTATTTAGTGCGTCGACAAATTGATTGTTAGATCAGACACTTAATATTTATGAAATAATTCGACAAATTGTTGACCGGTAACTTAGAATGTGAAAAGGCTGCTGGTAAAGCTGTCGGTCCGACCTAGAGAAGCAGCTTAAAGCCTGATCAAGATCGTTGAATCCAAGTACGCTTTTTAGTACGCATAACAAGAGATAACATTCCGAAGTCATCACTTACGGTACTAGATTAAAAAATAAATTGCGAAACGAACGATATTTTATAACAAAATCTTACCTGAGATCCTTCTCCTATATTTGGCCCTCTGATGCCTTTCATCCGGGGACCTCTCCATGGAACTCGACGACTGACCCTCCACTATCCGTGGCTGTGGGAATAAGGCAAAAATAAAATATGATAGAAAAATCATAGGGGCGAATGATAATGATATATTAGACTTAATTAATTGTAGTTTACCTATAGAACTAGCGCTTAAACAAGTAAAATTATAAGGGTCAGGAGAGATGAATTCTCGAAATAGTCCAATAATGTCTCCAATAATTAATTAAAATGCTAGCCGTTAAATAACCGGCAAATTTAACCATCCGACTGCGACATATACATAGGAACCTATTTTACCTACGCATTTCACTTTAGTTGTAGTTTGAAACCGAATAAAGTGATATCAATGCCTATGCCATTTATATATTTAATTATCTACACTCATAGCGTAATGTTCCAATTACATATTCGAAAACAGTCGTTTAAGGGTACACCTTTTCACGCCAGATTATACAATTTTAAAAAATTACTTTTCGATACAGCATTTCCCATACTATTTTCATGACAGGTGTATCGAAAAAAACCACTTTTTAATCATTATGCAACACTTTTATTTTTGAAATTTTTGTAGGGCGCCGGGACACGGCGAAATGTAGGCTGAATACCTGATGTCTTTGGCAAATTCAAATTTTCTTGTTTATATTTGTGTGTACTTATTTTCCCGCTCAGCGGAATTTTTTTTCTAATTGTTGTTATTTGTTTGTGAATGTTTTTTCTTGTTTGAAGCAAATAAATAGATAAATGTGAAAGTAGTGAAGTGAATTTCCCGCCGTTTGATATCCTCGACGCGTAGATACAACAGAACTGACTCGCAGCTTACTTCCAGCAAAGTTGAGAAAATTGTAGGTACGATATTTTAACATAAAAATGTGAGTGCAGATAAAGTAGTGTATGCAACTGCATATAATTAGGTATTAAAACACTCGTGTCAAACTATTATCATACGAGGCGTAGACACTTATGTTTTAATACCCTTTTTTATATGACAGTTGCAGAAACTACTATTATTATTTTCTCAATGCATAATAACATTAATTAATACCTTGAGTCTAAGCATGTGTCTAAGAACAGTATAAGCTAAATGGTATATGAACATAGCAGCCCAAATATATAAATTACCTTATGATAATCCTCGGTACTGGACATATCGTCGCTATCATCCGGCACTGGCCCGAGTCGGAACAGCGGGGCCGGCGGCCCGTCCCCATCCGCACCGACCCCGACCCCGTCCGCAACCCCATCCGTGACCCCGTTCGGGGATGGTACCCCGGACCCCGCGGCCGTGTGGTAGGACCCGTCCGTGTTGAGGGTCGTTGGCGAGTCTAGGGGGTCCAGGCTGAGGCTTAAGCTGGAGAAGGGGAGGTGAGTGTTATTTATTTAGTGAAGTGGTATAGGTTTAGTTTTAACTGCAGTTTAAATTGAATTACATATTAACAAAAATGGAGGAGCGTCGGTGGTCTAATGGTAAAGGTACCCGACGCGCAAGAGAGAGGTACAGGGTTTGAATCCCACTGCCGCCATGTTCCAGTGAGTCTTTTCTGAGTTATGTAGATTAGTTGATCACTAACCGATGCTCTTACGGTGAGGGAAAACAACGTGATGAAACCTGCACATTCAGGCGACTGGATGTGTAACCGTGATCCAATACGGTCTCGGGTTCCCCTGATGGCAGGGTCCAGCAGGTCAGATGGCAGTCGCTCCACTGTAATTACCTGATCTGCCATATCCTGAATCATAGTCGTGGCGGTCCCCGGGCCCTCGTACGCGGCAGCATAACCGGGACATTAACGTTAAGATGATTATTTGTTATTTTAACGCATTGAGACACCCCTGGTATTGCTGATGTCCATAGGCGGCGGTGACCACCTTTCAATCAAGTAGCTCGGTTGCCTCCTTTGTTAACCGTATAACATAAATATCCGCGCGAACATACCTACACGTTAAGCGTTAAACCGCCGTACAATTTTCAGGAAGCTTCGTATGGTCACGGTCACGCTTTGGAACGACCTTCCTGCAGCAGCGTCGCTTGCTTGTTTGCCTCTTTCTACATTAAAAGACCTGTAGACTACCCATACGGCAACTCCCCCCAGATGTGGCGGGGTTGCCCGAGTGGGTAAACTGCCATTCATCCCTGTTAGACCGGTATTCGTTCCCTTAGTCAGCTGACAGCGCAAAGGAACAGCTCCGTCTTGCTCCAGTCGCTAGAACCATGGATGTGGCAGGGCCGCCTAAGCAGATAAAGTGACAACCATCTCTATCCCTACCTCAGTGCCATCAATCCGTACCTCAGCTTCTTAGTCCGGTAGTCGGTCCCCTCGTCAGCGGACAGCGGCTGGGAACAGTCCTCCCGCGGCGCGCGTAGCACCAGATCCGACTTGCTGCGTTTTACGCCTTCAGGACGGAGTGTTGCTGTGGCCGTGTCGCCTGATTTGGTAAAGTGCCATCCATCCCTACCTCAGCTTGTTAGCCCGGTAGTCCCCCTTCATCAGCTGACAACGCGAAGGACCAGCTCCGTCTTGCTTCAGTCGCTAGAACCATGGATGTGGCAGTGTCGCCTGAGTGAGTAATATGCCATCAATCCATACCTCAGCTTCTTAGTCCGGTAGTCGTTCCCCTTATCAGCTAACAGCGCTAAGGACCAGCTCCGACTTGCTCCAGTCACTAGAACCATGAATGTGGCACAGGTTGCCCGAGTAGGTAAAGTGCAATCCATCCCTACCTCAGTTTCTTAGTACGGTAGTCGGTCCCCTCGTCAGCGGACAGCGGCTGGGAACAGTCCTCTCGCGGCGTGCGTAGCACCAGATCCGACTTGCTGCGTTTCACGCCTTCCGGGCGGGGCGTGGATGTGGCTGGGTCGCCTGGGGATGATTGGAGGTGTTACAGAGGATTGTTTCAAACTAAACTCACGTTCTTTACACATATATCGTACACGTAACTTTTAGCCAGTAGAGTGCAAAATAACTGAAGATTTATAGCCCCCCCCTTTCGTAGGAGAGGCAAGTCCTGCAGTGATTATGATAATCAATAATAAACAAATAATTATGATAGCTCCTTAAGGTTACTAGCTTTCAGTGTGTAAATGAGACAACCTTTACTAATTTATTAATTTATCTTTATTCAAGTAACGTCCCAACCGCGGGGCGTGGGCGCAGTGCTTGCACAAACACCCGACCGATCTGATAGCTCTTCCTCTAGGTCACTAACACTTTTTGGGAGTGAGACAACTTTTACTAACGCTGTATGCGTGTGCGTGCGCGCGTGTGTGTGTATGTGTATCTGTGTGTCTGTGAGCTACCTTCGCCCCCACCGACGTCTGCGATGGCCACGGTCCCTGCGCCTGCGCGTCCCCAGCGCGAGTTTGCGGCGTGGGCGCGGTGCGTACGCAAATACCATCCTTTAGGTCCTGCGTGTGTGTGAGTGTTTGTGTGCGTCTATGTGTGCATGACCTACCTTCGCCCCCGCCGACGTCTGCCGCGATGGCCACGGCGAGTCCCTGCGCCTGTGCGTCCGCCAGCGCGAGTTCGCGTCGCAGCCGCGCGGCGTGGGCGCGGTGCGTTCGCGCGCGGGCCGCGCGGTCCGATACCTCGTCCTCTAGGTCTTGGAGCTCCTTTTTCTGTTGGGGTTTCGGTTAAGCGGTGATATAGGCTAATGGTAGGGTAAGTAGATGGATACTCTTGTAGCGAGAGGTGACCGGTCCACATTATCAAGCGAATCATTTTTTATCATGGATACTCTCTACTTACTACTAGTACTGCTTAGGGTATCCAACTCGTATCGGATTCGAATACCACTGTAGCTATGTAGCAATAACTCTTTTCTAAGTACTGTACATTATTTGGAGACTAACCGATGTTCTTACGGTGAGGGAAAACATTGTCATGAAACCTGTAAATTCAGGCGACTGATTGTGTAACCCTAATCCAACCTGGTCAGGTCCCCATGGTAGCAGGGTCACGAAGGTCAGATGGCAGTAGCTTCACTGTAATTATCTAATCTGCCAGACCCTTGTTCATGGTCAAGGCGTAACACGGGCCTTCATGCGCGAGGACACAACCGGGACACTAACACCAAGATGATGATGATGATTGTATGACTTTAAATATTCCGGCGCAAAAACAGAAAAAGATAACAATTAATATCAAAATTAAAATAAAAACAACGCCTCTACAAATGTGCGCAGAGTTCAAATTCGCTCGCCGCTAACTCCCAAGCTGCCGTTGCTAAGACCCTGACTATGTCCGGGGTGAGTACCCACCTGTCGGTCGATATTCTCCTGTATGGTGTCGGCGGTGCGCGGGTCGCACTGCCGCAGCAAATGCATGAGGCAGTCCGAATTCTCCGTAGGGCTGTCGGGACTCGAGCCGTTGTTGTTGTCGTTCTGGTGGGTGGAATTCCTTCTTTTTGTACTTATATAATATTATATCGAAAATTAACAGTGACGTTGTTTATTAAAAATAAAATTAAATAATCATTATTTCAGACCACAAGACCCATATGTTACATTAACGATGTTAAGAGCATATTGTCTTACAAAAAACTAAATTAGTAATTTTAATATTATTAAAAAGTTCCTATTTCATATTAATTTTTTATCTTTATTATAATCTAAACAAACAATTTAAGCTATAACCACAATAATCATTGTTATAGTTATAACTCCAACCACATACTTTTATATGGATGTTCACCCACTGCTGTACCTAGCTTTTTAGATTAGATTAATTCATTTACAATAGATGTTAAAGGCCAATGGTATAGAGCCCTAGCAACTAATGTGATTCTCACTTATTTCTATAGCCATTTAAGTCAACTTTTAACCTTCTAGTTGAACAATTATTCAAAATCAATCGGACCTATGCAATCCTAATATTGTTTTAAGTATAAACTACTTAGGCCTGTTCTGAAATCAGGTTTGGCTACAATATTATTTTCTTTTAAATGTCTCGTTGCCACTTTGATATGACAAAGAAAGTCATTGCTTCAAACCTCGTGTTTACATAATACACTCATGAGCAAAAATAACTGGAGACTTATACGACGACGATATTTCCTAAACAGACTCGTGACAGCTCTATGACGAAAAAAGTGTTTTTAATATACTACGCTGGTTCCAAAGTTTTTAGCCAACGTCTTGCATAGGCAGGGGACAAATTATCAAATGGGCTGATAAAATTTTCATGTGATTCTATAAACGTTAACCCATGTTTTTAGTCATAATACATCCTAACACGAAATGCTTCCAGTGTTATATCCGTCGTAGGGGTTGATATGTAGAAGACATGTTATTTTTAACTATTTTTAAAGAAATAACTAAACGTCGTCGGCTAGTATTTTTGACCAAAGAGTTTGTAATAAAATTTGCCTTTAAATGGTACAAAAATTAAAACAATAGGGCGTATAACAAGCCGTTGGCTAAAAACTTTCGGACCAACTCACGTACTTCTTGTTTCACGAAGCTATCTTCATCAGATTATAAAAAATCGTCGTTTACGTAAGTGAGTAGGTTTTTTAATCATGAGTGTATTAATGCTGCGGATTGTGCCCTTGCAGGCCCTCTGTTGCTTACAATTTAATGGTCTGAAAAGCACTCGATAGCGCGCAACGAAAAGGCAGTCACTCGAAGGACTTAGATCGAAAAACCTTCCGAATAAACGTGAGTTCATTATACATGTATGTTTATTTGTTTGCACGATTGTGTGGCAAAAAGTATTGCTCAGATTCGTATGAAATTTCGTGCCACGAGTACTACGAGTAATCTAGACAGACATCTTGATAACTATTGACCGTCACGCATGAAGCCACACGACAATTACTGTTATTATAGACGAACGCCGTACAACAATTACACATCCTTCTAAAAAAACTTACATGAGTTTCTATTTTAATTAATGTTCAATGCTATAAACAAACAGAGTGGGCAAAACCTGTGTTTTTATAATTTCCTGTACAATGTATATGAATTAGTGCATTTAATTAAAAAACATAACATTGGCACATCGACATTAGGAAATAGTAAGGCATAAATTACTAACATATAAGATATTTCAAGCATTGCAACATGTTTTTATAAAAAAGGCTATAATTACACTGCTGAGCAAATATAACTAGTCATGTAAACGACGATATTTCATAAACCAGTGAAGATATAAATAATAAATAATTGAAAACATTTTACTTTGATTAAAAACACTTCAAATGGCTATCATCATAGAGTTGTTTAGGAACTTATCGTCGTCTATGTGTCTAGTTATTTTTGCTCACGAGTGTATCTACGTGTCTGGCTTTAATTACGGTTATCATTGAAGGAGGAAGTTTTTGAAAGTAAGAAACCAGCGATTGCTTAAACACAGTGCGCTCGATCAATGGATACCGGAATCGATGCCAAACACACAACGAACCTATAACTGAATAGATATAGGATAATAATTACAAGCGAATACAGAAAAAAGTCGATGTCGCTTTCTGAAGTAATGAGCTGTTCCTGTTTTTGTTATGTTAATTAATCACTTCTTATTTATGTTAACCCGGTATCTTGTTAGTAGTGTCAGAGTTCTGACCGAAAGTAAATTTCTCGGCTTAATGGGCTATCGCCACAACCTTAGGCCGAAGTCGAAGGCTTACAAGTTCTAAGAAATTTTGTTCAAGCTTAGCTAAAAGCTACAATTAATAACTGACTGCATAACATAGAATGGTAATTTAAATCATCTCCAGAAGTTGATCTAGAGATGATAAAAAATTTGTTTGCAATTTATTTGCCAAAAATAATAAAAACCACTTTCGGTGAAACCTTCGGCTTCGGCCGTGATTCGTTGTATTAAGAAATATTGTAATAGTCGGGTAAAAACTATAAGTGCAGCAAAATTGTAGAATCTTTCGAATTTAGTTTTAGTTTCCATAAGATAATGTTAAAAATATTGTCAGATTGTTTTCATTTACGTCAGAAAGCGATTTCATATGGCTCAATCGCCATACAAACGATTTGATATATCTTCGACAGTATGAATCAACTAATAAAAAATCTCTTCGCTAAAATGTGTTTCAATAGCTGAGAAAATTGCCCGTGAGGAGAGCATCAATGTATTTTCTGTCTTTTACATACTACTAAAGACAGTTGATGCTAATCCTTCCTTAGTAAAAAATAAAGTCGCTTTTCGGATGCGGGGATGTAGTCGGACGTCCAACCAAGGTCGGTTCTCCCGCACGATTTTAAATTATTTTCCAGCTCTTCTTGTAGTTTAAAGCCATTTCCATATTTTGTTCATAAATATGACACATTCAGTATCAGTCATCATCCCATTTGTTTTACATTTACTATTGAATCACACTTCAATCCGCATATCCTTGTGCGCTGGTCACTACATCCATTCAAGCCAGCACCCGTAGCATGACGGGCTTTGTCGCGTGCTAGAGAGCGAGATAATTCTAGCAATCTCTATTTGCATTGCAAGAAACGAGATACAAAAAAAAATTACGAAAAAAACTTTAAAAAGTCATTTGTCGCGCGACAAAGCCCGTCATATTACACAGGCAGATCACATTATCTGTACATCTGTTCAAAGCCAACATACCTCTATCCGGCAGCCCGAAGCGAGCAGTTCCCTCACGGTGGCGCTCACGAACTGGTCCCACTCGGCCCGCTTGGAGTCGGCCTGGGCCCGCAGCGTCGTCGCGCGGCTCTCCTCGGTTTCGGCCTACAGCGGGGCGGGGGTATAGCAGAGGGTGGAGGGGTGTCGTGTTTGGTTTTGTGGGAGCTTTTTTGATTCGACAACAATATTAAAAAAAGTTGTAGTTTGTTCCAGGATAGCAGAGTTCCAAGTGCTGTGTGATGGTCGCGTAGAGCGAAAAAAATATTTTTTCGTTTTTATTTTACTTTTCAGTTAATTAACTTCGTATTACAGAAAAGATTTTGAGCACAGTATGTTGCTAAACTCACTCACACGAGGATCACACACACTTCACAGTATTTCAATAATACATTTTTGCTCCAGTATCGAGCTCAGTATTGTCACCGAACACGGCACCCCGCCGCTTTATGCGCACAAACAACAGTATTTATAAAAAATGAAATAAGAAAAATTAAAATTAATAATACAGCTCACTAACTGCTGCAGGGCGGTCCTTTTGAAGGCGGTTGTCGAACTACTGCAGTGCGAGGGGAATAGCAGAGACCTTGGTGCGAGTTTGCTGGGACGATTATCAAATTCGGAATGTCAATGCCTGATATTGGCGCCTTTTTTATTTCGCTGTTACATGAACCAAACCTATTATTTTTGTTTAAAATGATGAACTAAACAGCACTTCTTATGTTAACTATACCTCTATCTGTACTCAGTCTGAACTGAGTTACAGGTGTTAGAAGTTTAAAACATAACTATTTCTATGGTTATTTTTTCCTTTTCAGTTGTAACTCAGTTAAGACTGAGTTTAGAGGTATAGTTGTTTAATAAATATTAGTAATTTAATAAATATTAAATTTTAATAAATGTGGTAAATTATTTTAAATTTGAAAAATAGGTTTGATCAATGTAAGCTAAAAACAGCGCCACTGGTCCATATAAATCCGGCATTGCCAAATGGCTATCTGTTACGCGATATCCTACAGTCACCTACAAACTTTTTAAGATCTCATTAGCGAGTATCGAAAAGAATCGTCACTGTAAACTCGTACCCTTCAGAGGGCGGGAGGCCCGTCTTCGGTGTTGAAGGAGTTTTTTTTTCAACAGCACAAAACAATTTAAAATTTAAAGGAATTTGCTAAACAAAATGTTATTGTTACGTTCCAAAAGGATACATATTGTTCAACTAATTGCAAATGTAAAGTGAAATGGCCACTATACACTTTGACACTATATTCACCGAACACGGGACACTCTACGCACAAACAATAATATTAACATAAAAAAATAACAATAACAAAAAAACACAAATAAATAGGCCAACTGCAGAGGCCTAGTCACCTAAATAAACACGTAGGCAGCGGAAGAGTGTATGCGGGGGAGCTGTGAGAACTTTGTATTACGACTAACTAAAAGAATAATATCATTGTCTTCGGCGGAAAGCGAGCGTGCAGCGGGCCGTACTACAAGGCTACACAACTTGGACCCAGTGAGAAACGATAGAGAATGTTTTCTTTTTTAATAGTAATGAGGATGAATTGAATGAAAGAATGTTGTTTTATGTATGATATATTTTTAAGTAATGTTTTTAATAAAGGGTATCGCGTGATACCCTTACAAAAAAACTAGAGTTGTATTTTTGATCCCGGAAAATGTTAACGTGAGGTGAAATTTCCTACGCAGCTAGTCTATACATATAAAGAGAAAAGATTTGTATTTTTGTTTGTAATGAACAAACTCAAAAACTACTGGACTGATTTTAAAAATTCTTTCACTAATAGAAAGCCACATTATTCCCCTGTGACATAGGCAACATTTTATCCCGGCAAAATAATATGGTCCCGCGGGAACTTTGTATGCTTACAGAGGTCCGTACTGCGCACGGTTAACGGGTAGCCCAATATCGTAACCTATCTCTTCATCTCTTCCGGTCTCTTTTTCTCATACCGGGCGGAGGTTTGTTCAGACATTTTTTTCCCATCTAATTTCCCGCGAAAAGATCGCTTACAACAAACTACTTTTCACTAGCGACCAGTGGTAGGAGCGGTTATACCGAACGCATCGTTGACGCAGTGACACCGGCCACTGTGACGCAACCCCAACAAAGGCCGGTCTGTTTACACCGGCTGAGTGTGGGTCTAATTCGCGATAGCCGCGATTAATCCGATATGAATGTTAAAAGCGTCGGTGGCTTAATAGCTAACAGGTGCGGGAAGTACCGGGTTCGATCCAACTATCGCCTATAATTTTAACAGAGATCCGAACTGTGCTACACTAATATTATAAAAAAAAGATTTGTATTTTTGTTTGTAAATATTTTAAAAATTCTGTTGCTAATAGGAAGTCAAATCATTCCCCAGTGACATAGGCAACATTTTATCCCGGATAAATAATAGCAGGTTCCCGCGGGAACGTCAAATGTTTACAGATATCCGAACCGCGCGCGGGTGATAACCGCGGGGTAGTCCAATAACGTGAAGCTATCTCTTCATGGGCCGGCCCTTTTTTCTCGTACCGGGCGGAGGTTCCTCCAGACATTTGTTCCCCACGTAATTTGCCCACTGTTTACCACCAACCAGTGGTAGGTGCTGTTATACCGAACGCATCGCCGACGCAGTGACACCGTCCACTGTGACGCAACCCCAACAAAGGCCGGTCTGTTTACACCGGCTGAGTGTGGGTCTAATGTGGGCAATAGCCGCGATTAATCCGATATGAATGGTAAAAGCGCCGGTGGCAAGTAGGTAGCGGGTCGGGATCGTAAGCGAGAGGTACCGGGCTCGATCCCCAGTGAAGCCAGATTTGGCAGATAAAGTAATTACAGTGGAGTGACTGCCATCTGACCTCCGTGGCCCTGTTACCCTGACTAGATTGGATAATGGTTACACAGTCAGTCGTCTAAATGTGCAGGTGTCCTTACGGTGTTTTCCCTTACCGCAAAAGCATCGGTTACTGTACAAATAATGTACAAACTCAAAAAAATCTTACATACCGGCACTGGGGAGAAAACTCGGTACCTCTCGCTCACGAGTCGGAGCCGCATTTTCAAAGAGAATAAAGCTCTAATATGTTGTTTAATTATTCTCTGGCGATACATTCCCAAACTCCCCGCAACTCCACTGTCACAATCTAAATAACAGCACAATGATGTCTGTGATGCAACTTAAGTTTACATCACTAAGTTGGCAAACAAACTACTTAAGTGATATCCCTCAATGAATCGGTTATTCACATGGGCGTGAGATAATATTACACTTATAACACTTTATCTGTTATGAGTGTGCGGGATATGTGTGCAATGACCTGCTTAGCAAGCTCATTTGGACTCGACCTCATTCGCTCTGGCTGTTTTTGCTAAAGTTTTTAAAAGGTAAAGCTTAACCAGGTGACAAGGCGGTCAAATGCCTGGCTAGTCTCACTATAAAAAAATTAAAAATCTCTAACGGCGAAACTTTGAAATGGAATCATTAGTTTTTATATACATAAACTTCATTATTTGTTGGCTTATGAGTGACTGCCGCCACCAGCGGTTTACATCCGCGCGTAGTATGGATCTCTTATCTCTGTAAATATTCATCTATATCGGGATGGGAAACTATTTCACGACAGTTGGAAATAGCTTCCTGAGATAATGTCCAAAATCGAATCAGCGGTTTCGGAGATTGACTCAAACGTCCAAACAAAAAGAAACTAGAAGAGTAGAATCAGATTTAGAGATAAGTAGTGCCTGTTGTCTAATATAATCTAATTTGTACTATCTCTTTAATTTTCGTGTGTACAATAAATTGTTAAATAAATAAATAAAAATAGACTATATACCAAGACGTGTTAAATTTCCTGTATGATGTTTATATTCTTCGGGATCAAAAATACCAATGACATTGTCATTAGTCCTATAAAAGCTGTCATCAGACAGCAAGACGTAATAGACCAAAAGTGACTTTAATGTTGCTGAAAGTCGAAACTGTTTCTTTTTATTTATAGCACCCACACTAGAGGATATGTAAGTACTATCGCTACAAAAAGTCTAAAAAAAAAATATTTTTGTTACTAGTTGTGCACGTGACCAACGTTTTGTGTGTCTCCTAAACGTCTGCTATCGCTACCAAATGGAATTTCTCTTGTACTCGATGACGTAGGATAACCTACGGCACCCTCACAGCCTTTAGATAGATAAATTGTTTATTGCTCACACAAGAATAATTACATTAAAAAGATGATTGATTGATTTGATGATTTTTGTGTGATGTTTATATTTTTCGGGATCAAAAACTGCAATGACAAACAATGTTCTACAAAAGCTGCGATCAGATAGCAAGACGATAGCCTCACCGCCGGCTATTTGAGCTCCCTTCGCTTCCGCTGCGTTTCCCCTCACTGCCACCTATTACTCCTAGAAAAACCCAACAAACTCACCGCTCCCTGATGCGTATCCCGCAACGCGGTGAGCCTCGCTGCCCTCGCTCGCAGCTCTCGCTGGCGTCGCTGCAGCGCGCGCCGGCGCACGTCCCAGCCGCGCTCGAGCGCTCGCCAGTCGCCTGAGAGCCGCCGGCAGGAAGCCAGGTAGGATTGCTCGAGGGCTGCGCGTTCCTGGATGGGGATGGATAGGTTAGTTAATTGTTAAAACAGATTTTAGAGCTACAGTGTCTAAGCCTATTAAACATCTGTTTTTTGTTGGCTTGGAAGATTATGTCCTGTACCTGCGACCTAAATGCCTGAATCGTAGATGTTATGGGCGACAGTTTCCGCTTACTACCGTATGACATAAAAAAGTATGTACAGGCTCGTTTTTTGTAAACTCATTATGGCCTTGAAAATAAAGCTGACACCACACGAACATGATTTGAGTCGCGCAATCTACATTCTTATGAGCTTCGGAACTGAATTTGCACCGTGTATAACCACTACGGATATAACGCGATCATAATTGCGCCCGTGCGACGTTGACCTAAATGCATGAATCATATATGTTATGGGTAACAGTTTCCGCTTACTATCAGGTGGACTGTCTGCTCGTTTGTCCCTGGGCAGAATGAAAAAAAATCTACAAATTAAAAATGCAAATAATATCGTTCATTTATGCGAATTCCAGAGCTGCCCATATCCCCACTCACCTATTCAATCTCCCTCAGCTGCCGTAGCAGCACCTTCCACTTGCCATCGCTGCCTTTCACCCTGCCGCAGGAGCAGTAGCCTGCAAGCTCGGTTTCCATACGCTGGGCTTCCAAGCGCGGCCTGTCTAGTTCTCTCCGGACGATGCACAGCCAGCCCACGCCGACTACTGTCCACCGGCCTCCGCAGCCCCACCTACCTAATCGATCTCCCGCTGCTATCACTTCATCAGTCAAGTCGCTACCTCGCCCCAGGGGTCGAGACCCCCCCCCTACCCTCAGCTGTACCTCCCGCTGCTGTCGCTCCCTAGCCACGCCATTACACAGGCTATTCACCCTGCCACAGAGCTAAGAAGACCTTCCCCCTCCCCCCCTTACCTGGTCGATGTCCCTCTGCTGCCGTAGCAGCACCTGTCGCTCCTGCTGCCGTCGCCGCCTTTCGTCTTGTTGTAGCAGTAACAGCCTGCGAGCTCGCTCCGTCTCCAGGCGCTGGGCTTCCGAGCGCGGGCTGTCCAGCTCACTAGAAGAGGATGCTGATATGAGTATAGGTTTCGATCCCCGGAAACCAAAATTGGGGAGGCGAGGATCCCAAATGCATTTCAGTTCCGAAAACTATCATGCTTAATGATTATCGGGATTGACAAAAACAAGCTTAAATTATCGTACAAATATTAGTCGAAACTAATTGGACTTAATTCACTTGACATTTGTCTAAGTTCATAATTGTACAGTGTTCTCGCGTTGCAATTTAAACACTTTGCCACCATAAAGGTTAACAGATAATCATCATATCATATAATATCATTCCCGATGCGGACGAGAATAATTAAATTTAAAAAATCCAAGAAATAGCTGAATTGTCAGCAGCGTAGAGGTTGGACGTGTGGTTAGACGTAACGTGCGTTCGAAGTTAAGTGATTAGCGGTGGTGAACTGACGACGAGGCGCGATTCGACGTAACGTGCATTCGGTGTAACGTCATTCACAATGATGAACCTTGAAGATGCCTGATTCGAGTAGTGACTTTTCGACGACGCGTGATTTAATGTAACGTACACTCGTTATAACGTGCATTCGATATAAAGTGATTCGAACTGGTGATCTTCTTACAAGTGATTTGAATTTTGACGACGTGTGATTCGATTTAACGTGCATTCTATGTAACGCAATTCGCAGCAAATAGCGATCGCTGTATAATCCACCGTACGTGTTCCGCCAGCACTTTTCAAAACAAACCAAACAACCAGAGCAATAACAACAAAAGCGTACTCACTTCCCAGAATAGAGGTTCTCCGCACTCGCCGCCAAATCCGTGGTGGACCAGGACAGCAGCGACAGCCTTGAGAGGTTGAGTGCTGAGGCGCTGCCCTCGCGGCGGAGCTTGGCCGCCTCCGCTGGGTCGTTGTAGCGGAACATGTTGGTGCGTCCCAGCAGGAGGATGCAACCTGTTGGGAGTCGGTAGCTATATAATACCTAATACCGACTAGGGACTGAAGGTTTTTTAAACCACCTAGGTGGCAAACAAGCTTCCGGCCTGCCTAATAATAAGCAGGCCGGAAGCCTGCTCATTATCAGGCGATTACAGTCACCGCACCGTATGCGGTATTAGACACCGCAGACGGTTGCAATATTAGGGGCAGCACGCACGCGTTGCCGACCCCGTAACCTTTTCACCCCTTTCTTGAAAAAGTCGATGTTGTACTCTCCAGGAAAAACCTGTCCAGGTAGTTCATTCCACGACCTTAGTGGGCGTGGGAGAAAGATCCTTTAGAACCGCACAGTTCACGACCAAATTAGGGGCAGCACGCATGCGTTGCCGACCCCGTAACCTTTTCACCCCTTTCTTGAAAAACTCCATGATGTACTCTCCAGGAAAAACCTGTGCAGGTAGTTCATTCCACAACCTTAGTGGGCGTGGGAGAAAGATCCTTTAGAACAGTTCGCGACCAAATTATGTGTTAACTAATACTAAGTTTTTGTATAAGTTTTTTCTTTGTGTAATAATGAAATTTGTTTATATTAGATTGTCATTTTGATTTCGTACTTAGGTTAAAGTTAATGTTGTACATACCTATAATTATATGCACCCCATATAAGTCTTACACCATGTCTAAACTAATTTATATCTTTTATAATTGTGTACTCTGTTGGTATATTAAATAAATTAATTAATATACTCACCCTGGCTGAGCTTAGCAGGTCCATCAAGCAGCACAGTATTGAGCCAGCACTGCGCCCCGGGCGCGGGCCGCACGGTGGCCTCCCCACCGCGCAGCGACACGAGGCAGTGTCGGGGGACCACCCCGGCGCCCGACACGAGGATGTCGGCCGGTGGGGAGCACTCCGCGCTGCCGATCACTGTGTCGCCTTCCTGGGGGGCGAGATGGGGGGTTGAGGGTATGGATAATGAAGGCTTAGGAGGTACCTTTCAATAGAATAATATGAAACAAATCAGAGCGAAAACATAAGAAGCGGCTCGGGTATATCTAATCCGCTATCGGCCTAAATATGCACGGGCGTCATCGGTCAAACTCGGCCGATCGATTCAAACTTATATAAGAAAAGAAAGCGCGTTTACTACTACAACCGCCGTTGTCCGAAAACGCCCGAAATTACCCGATCAATACCCAGGCTGCTAACTACTTTGGATTGCCAAATATTTTAACCCCTTACTTTGTACGTCCGCGGCTTAAATTGGGTAGTGTTCAGATATTCTAGCGATGTTTATACAAGGGTTTGTTATGAGAGTGACAGAGTCGATAAGAGTACACTACCTTCACTACACGGCAGCATCTCTAACTATAAGTTTGACACATTCAAATTGTAACCCAGCGAATGTGGTCGATGTCCACCAACACTTACACCTTAAGGACTCTCTTAATCCAGTACCAATAACAGCCATCCATACAAAAATATTGGACCATCATTTCACCTTGTGAATGCTGCTGTGCTCTATACTGGACAATTTATTTATTTATTAGTTCATTTCACAGTTTAAAAGCAGTTAATTACATGTAAAATATAAGTACATTATGGTTGAAATGAAATTGACTAAACTGCATTTTAAAATGGCCTGCTATACTCTGTACTGAACAATGGCCTCATCGATACGATAAAGTACATCCTCTCGATACTCATCTGGCTCAACAGGGAACATACTTACAGGCCAGACACTCCACATCGTACGCATTATACAACAGGAAACAATGACTATTTGGTGGCCAACACTTACTTTCAAATGGTACAGAGTAACCCCAGTTGACAGCAAATTATCGTCTATTCCAACAAGATGCGGCATATCGGAGTCCAGGACCACCCCAAGGCCACTCTTCCTCAGCCCCAGGGCCTTCTGTTCCTGAAGTATCTGCTGGGTCTCCCGCCACTTCTCTGTCCACTTCTCGGTGAGGACCTTCTCTTGGGCTTCCTTGCGTTGTAGTGTAGCCAGAACTCCGGGCTCGGTCTCGATCGGATCCTGGGGGGTGGGAAAGGGTGTTAATTGCATGTAAAAAGCAAATGAAGGGATCAGAAAGCAGGGGCGTATAGGGAAAATTTACGGCAATGCCGCAAATTACCGAAATTCTAACCTTCGTATTCTTATAGGTTTCATAAAAGTCAAATAACTTTTATGAATTGAAAGGAGTCAAATAAATTTAAAGGAGGGCGTTAGGTTTTCTACAAGATTTCATTACGGCAACATCTTAGTTTTTTTTCGCCACGTTCATTATTCATCCACGTTGCATTAAATGCAGCATTTGAATCGGTGTACTAAACTGTAAACTAGAGAAGGGTCAATATAATAGGTCACACTTGACATCTGTCATCATTGCCACCACACAATATAATGTTCGTTTTAATATTAAATAAACCTAATATCAGGCGACCGCAAAAATTAACTATGTCATGGATGCAACGAAATGAGGACAGTGTGACTGCTTAAGCACCCCCTTTGTCACATAGGTTACCTTTATCTTAATTGTAGTGCAATTTGTGTAAAAATAAGTATATTAATTCTATCACATTAGCTCCTGTTGGCTACATACATGACTTCTAAAGCTCTAAACATACGGTATTGTGCGAAATCTGCGCCCGGAGCTTCTCGATCTCCTCCCGGAGCTCCCGGATGAGCTTGACGTTGGGGTCCTCGTTGATGGTGGGCTTGTTGATGATGTTCTTGGCGCGGTTCGCGTAGCGCAGCGTCGACAGCGTCTCCCCGTAGTTGCAGTCCGCCGGGGATATCTGACGAGACAGTTTGTTTGTAAAAAACTTACTGAAACCCCCTTTTACGTGTGTAAAATCAAATAAAATGGAAATAATTGCGAAGGATAAAACGTACAAGCTAATTTTTTTGCTAATAGAGCGGTCTCTCAGGAACTTCCCTCGAATGAAGTGCTAGAGGAATGTGATGAATAACGTCATTGGTATCGGCGACATGTTAGTATATTTTTACGCCATATTCATTATTGTGCTAACATGCCGCCGATTGGGAAACTACTGATGAAAAGACACTGACCTCACGGTCCTTATTATAGTGTGTCCTAATATTATGACGTCATTTTGTAACATAGTTCCTTCGTGATAATTCACAGTGATAATGTGACGTTATTTAGCACCCATTTCTAACACATATTTCCAGTGAAGTTCGGGAGAGACCGTGCTATCAGCAAAAAAAAACAGGTAATAACTACAATAACTCGAGAAAAATGTTTGTTTCCAATGCCACAAATTTATCTGACCCGGTAACGAGTGGCGCAGTTTTTGGCATTTACATGTCAGTTCAAATACATTTCAAAATGAAGTGCTGCCATTTTTCCAGTTCCAGTTTTGGCCACCTTTGTTTGGGTCAGATAAGTTTCAGTTTCAGGCGCAATATCGGAGAGTTGTGTTTCCTCGGAAGATGGTGACAGTGCCCAAACAGAAAATTGTTGTGTTCCAGGTTGTGTACGGATTGACCAACGTTTGGTCTTATTTTTCTAAATCTCTCCTATCGCAACAAATTTGATTTTTTTCTTGTACACGATGACGTAAGATAACCTACGGCCCCCTCCCAGTCTCTAGTACCCTCAACTCACCGCCGCGATCATGATGGTCTTGGAATTCCCGCCCAGCGAGTCCTTGAGCAGCCACGTCAGCACCGAGTCCCGGTACGGGATGAACACCTTCTTGCCGCCTTTCGAACGCCCTGACGGGTGGAAGGTACTGCTTTAGGAGGGTTCTATTTCTATACAATTTTTTTTTTTCGATGAAGGTTTGTGATACCAAAATTCCTAAGATGGCGTTACTATGACGTAAGGTCTGCTGTCGAAATAAAGCCCTGTCATTGGCTAGGATAGACCCGTCATTTTACAGCAGTAGTTTCTGTCCAATAGCACGGCTGTATTTTGAGAATAAACCTTACTAGCGCCATCTGAAATCGTGTAAACCCTTATTCGTTTGAGTGTTTAGTAATTGAATTATGGTTTATACTCTTAGTAAATGTATTCAATGGTGCGAAAAATGGGTTTCTATAGGTTCATGGTTTATTAACCTATAGAAACCCATGCATAGACATAATAAGCAGTAAAATCGAAAAATCCACAAGTCGCCGCTAGATGACGTCGTTTTGTGATTTCATTATTTTTATTTTTCTTTGCTCTTTTTTATATTCTTAACATGTAGAAATCCATTTCTATCACATTTAGATACATTTACTAACGGCCAATTGCACAAACGCACATTAAAAAAGATAAATAAGGTTGATTTGAAATTTAAAAATTTAAATTGGTTTTTATTTTCTTTTATATTTCATTATTGTTATTTTCTTATCGTGCAATCGGTCCTTGAACCATAGGCAGATGTCTGGAAGGATATATCAGAGGGAGTTGTGGCCACACTCTCGCGAGCTCAACACATCACAAATGTGAGTTCTTTTCTAGCTCTAGTTTGTGGCTAGTGGGTTTATGTGAGAACTTAGTCTGTTCATATACTTGATGGACCTCGTCATGATCTCAAATTTGATCATGGGTATGTTGGTGTACTCGTGTATACTCCATTTATATCCCCTTTAATACACAATTATAAAAGCGCTGGAGTATCTCCAAGATCGAGTAGGTGTAACATGAATTTTCCGCCTATACTGCCGTAAACGGGCGGCGTAGAAATATTAACCCTTAAAGTAGTACTTTAATACATAACATTGGACAGTCATCACCGTTTCTTTGCGTCCACAACATAAAGTTCACTGTCGCGGACACTAGAAAAGAACTCACATTTGTGATGTGTTGAGCTCGTGAGAGTGTGGCCACAACTCGCTGTAATATATTCTTTCGGAAATCTGCTTATGGTTCAAGGACCGCTTGCACGATAAGAAAATAACAAAAAAAGTAACACCTATTATAATGTACCATATTGGCCGAGTTCGGGCTGCGTGGCGTCAGCCAGCGCGGAGATGACGGAGCCGAGCGTCACCAGCGACTTGTTGATGTGAGCGCCTTCCACTAGCCGCTGCCCCGTGGCGCCAGTCGCGTCCGCACGCTCGCTACACACCGACAGACAAAATAAATAAACATTGTAGGACAATTCCCAGCCACAATGTTTCCTTTGGACTATGACATGGGATCGTTCAAGAGGTATATTAGAGGCGGGCAACGCATTGGTGACTCCCCTGGTGTTGCTGATGACCATAGGCGGCGGTGACCACGCACCATTAGGTGGCCCGCATGCCTGTTTGTCTGCCGGATAACATAACTTAAAAATATAAAAATATCACACAGCGCCATCTAGCCTCAAAGTAAGAAGTATATCATTTCAATGCAAATCAAAAGAGCGGGTTAACATTGGTCAAAGACAGTGGCCACAAACATGTCTGGCCCGCAACAACATCACATTTTAAAATGGCGATATATTACTTCAATTAAAATTTCAATTGCATGTATTACACCCCGACATTATGGTCTCTTCACGGATTGTGAGGTTGGCTGGAAGAGATATCTTTTAGGGATAAGCTCGCCTTTGTACTTTGTATTGTGACTATGTTTCTAATGTGTTTTGTGCAATAAAGAGAGTTAATAATAATAATAATAATTAGTTCCAATTTTGGGGGTCTGTTGGGTCAAATAAGTTTGCAACACTTGCAAGGCTTTGACTAGCTACTGTCCGATCGGATTCCACCGTTCTAGTTGCTCTTTACGTGTCAACTATGCTTTCCGTATAAACACTTGACCAATGTACACCAGCCATAATTATTCAGCACAGGTACACAAGTGCGCCTGCGACTCAGCTCGCCCCGCGAGGGAGCGTTTGTTTCCTTCTCTCAACACTAAGGTGAAAGAGATAGCTGTATCTATATTGCGATCTTTCTAACTTATCGCGCGCGAAATCATACTTGTTCTAGCCGTGCAGAGTGCACTTGTAATTAAACTTATTTTCTTTTATTTATTTATTTATACTTCATGCACAAACAGTACATTGGCGGACTTAAAGCTAAAATAGCATTATCTACCAGTCTACCAGGAGAGATAACAATTGACAAAGGCGGTGCAGGAAGATTACTTACAAGTAAAGATTACACATAAGCTTATTCAACCACAATCAAATTTATAAAAATAAATTAATAATAATAATAAATACACTAAAAGTTAAAAGTAGCAATAGATATTTTACACTAATTAATTAACTGCATTAGTTACCCAAAATTATTCAGGTACTTGAGGCTTTATGAAGAAAAGAGATGAAAAAGGAATAAAGGAACAAGGAATAAATTAGGAGCTAAGGAGTGTTCAGGAAATGGTTATGTACTGCTCTCTTAAAACAGAAATTCCTAGATATTAATCTTTTCACTGTCAAAATGAAAGCCTTCTATTGAATCTCTGCTAAACTTAAAGATGTTCATATGTAACTCTCCATCTCCCAACCCACCTGCCAGCCAAATCCACGAGATGCACCTTCGATACTGTTTCACTAGGCATGTTGTTGTGCCTTAGATAGCTGGCCTGCACGAAGGTGATGGTGAATATGGCGTGCGAGCGAGACGACACGTCGTTCATCTGCGTCGACGCGGTCGTGCGGTGAAGGTTGCCGCGATGCATGCATTCCTGGTGGCGAAGGAATAAGAATTATACATATACATAGAATTATAATTATACACTATACATATTATCGGGTTACCACAAATAGTTTTGTTATGCAACTGCGTCGAAATATCGAGGTAAAAACAATACTAACCGTGGTAACAAACCCGATAATATGTGTAGTGAAAGTGTAGTGAATAACCACGAATGAATAAGACTCAAGATTTATCGTCGGACGTATCCGTGGACATCGTGAGTGTTGTGTGCCGTGCAGTTCCGAATCAACACCAAATTGACAATTCTATGTGAGGGTAGGAGTTAACCAGCACATCACCGCAGCTGTCACCTCTCCACGGCAGTCGTCTCGTGACCACGGTGGGTGTAACCCTACCGAAACGTCGGGAAAACAAATCGAAAAGGTACGTCGCGTGCAAGTCTCGTCTTATAAAATAATATAATAACCACGAAGTCTTAAAACCTATAATAAAGACATTGACTGCCACAAGACACCACGACACGACAAAAATAAACAAATTTAAAAATAATAATACAAAAAAAATATTGCATTATTAGTAGATTTCAAAATTGTCTATACAAAGTAAAATACAGTCTGTTTCTTAACTTAAGTCATATTGGTATATTGGTGGTTTTCAATGTGTGGATTGCACCGTTCAAATAATACGATTACAAGGCCAATTAAGGTTGGCTGGAAGATATCCCATTATGGGATAAGCCCGCCTTTGCTTTGTAAAATTATTTTTGTAACTCCTGTATTTATTAAGCAATAAAGAGTTTACATACATACATTACAATACGATTGAAACAGGAAACAATTTGTTAATTAATCTCATTTTGTTGTTAAACATAGGAAAGAAGACAAAAGACAAAACCAATGCTAGAAAATGTGTACCCTATATTTTTACACCTATTTTTCTTTTACAGTATTTGAACACATTGTGCTAATTTTAATACAAAGTCAGTCGAGCGTACATAAGTTGCCTATACAAAACGTATATCCAGTATATTACTATCTAAACTTAGCTATTTGGTTGCAGTACGGGAATAGACTGTACAATAATTTCAACAAACTCCGCCCATTCGGCCCCATCTGACTAACCTGTATATCATCATAATCGGAGACCAGATGCTTGGACAGGTCCTGGACGTACGGCCCCAGCTTCGGATGCTCCCGGACCCGCAGCGAATGACCGACGTCAGTCGAGAGGAGGTCTTTCACTCTCTCATTGTAGATCTCCAGGTAGCTGACCTCCGTGCGATAGGAGGACCCGGACTCCTTTCCAGCGGCGACGCGTGAGAACAGTTGCCGACATATACGAGGGATGAGGCCCTGGCATTCCTGTTAATAAAGAAAGTGAGTTATATTTTTATCAGCCGTGTGGTGAGGAGAATAGCCCCAACCCCTTGCACTCGTGGTGTCGTACAAGGCGACTAATGTTTTCGAGGCAAATGCTATCTCCAACCCACCTGCCAAGCGTGGATATTATGGCAATAACCTCCCCGGTTATTGCCAATTTCGTGGGAGAGGCCCAATGTCCTGCAGTGGACTGTTATAGGATGTGATGATAATGCTTTTTATGTTTATCGGTAAACAGGTAAGCGGGCTATCTGATGGAAAACCGAAGTCACCAAACCACGTCACTGCTGATGTACCGTTTAAGATAATCGTGGCGCGTCAAAATTGATGTCGCACTTTGTATATTTTGACAACATTTCTAAAGCTTAATAAATACATTTTGGGGTGTTCTCTAATAAATGACGATTTCGAACATCTCTTTGCATAGAGTTGATCATTCATTAACGTCCGAGCGGTCAATCCCGGCTTTTGCCAAGGGCGCCTTTAGGAATAGGCAGAGTTACGTATACACATATATTTTGCATTTTGATATCCTCGCAACTCCTTCGCATCCTTTTTTAAAATGGATCAACGCAACTCTCTTTTATCCCATAATAAAAACAAAGAAGTCAATATTATGCATTATCATATATAATGTCAATATTATGCATTATCATCATAACAAGGCAATAGATAACACTTTCAGTGCGATATCAAAAGCGCCATTCAGATTCAGATAGTCGTTTGTTGTGGGAAAGTAGGAAAAAACGGGTTTATACGAAAATCCCAGGATGAATGCAAAAGTTAGTTAGGTCACCGATATAGCACGAAGGATTGCCCGCAAGATGGACTGACGACCTGATAAAGGTCGCAGTCGTAGGTATCGGCTGGATGCGGATGGCACAGGACTGCCCTTGTGGAGATCTTTCGGTGAAGCCTATGCCCAGCAGTGGACGTCTTCCGGCTGATATAATGTTGATTGATGATGAAAGTTAGTGTGTGTCTTTCTTACTCCATCTCGCTATGGAATTTGATGAAACTTTACTCTGTATACACCAGAATCACAAATAGGCTAGAATTAATCCCCAAATCGTCCGGTCGTTTGCAACCTTCCTAGGATTTTCTGATAATTCCAATATTTTCGATTATACGATTATATATTTATCATTATCAACATCACGTTATCGCGACTCATAACAACGAATATTGCTATTGCGGCCATAAAATTGTTATAACAACGTGAAAGCGGTCACTACCTAGTCAGTTAGCAGTCATTTGCTGATGTTTTTGATTGCTGTAATTTGTGCAATAAAAAAATAAAAAATTGACTATTGCCACAATAAATATATGTCGCAGATATTGAGAGATTATCCTGAATAATTGAGATTTAGCATTCCTGTTCTGGTCCTTGGCAAGAGAGTGGGTCCCCAAATCGCACATTCTTAACCAAACAACTGATTCTCGGAATCCGTTACTTCACTCCGTTCATTTTGCCCCCGAAACCTGATAGATAACACTGCATAAACCAGCAGTCCATAGTAGCCGTAAAATAATTATCTCCCACATAGATATGGCAGCCAATGCATTCGTTCAGATTAGATATTAAACTAAATGAAGGCATTATAATTTAGCTATAACTGTACTGAAACCCCACAAACCTCCCTCAAAGTGGACCAACGACCTCATAAAGGTCGCATGTACCAGCTGGATGCGGAAGGTAGGTACAGGACCGGCCTTTGCAGATATCTCTGGAGGCCCAGCAGTGGGCGTCTTTCGGCTAATATGATAATGATGATGATACTGAAATATCACACGCTGTGCTCTAAAGTTTGTACTACACAACTCTGTACTCACCGGCGACCCCATCATGGTGAAGGTCTTCCCGCTGCCGGTCTGTCCGTAGGCGAACACGCACGCATTGTAGCCCTCGAACGCGCTGTCGATCACGTCCAGCCCCAGGTCGGAGAACACCTGAAAGGCAGATGTATGGATGACGTACACCAGATTGTTTTTTTTATTTTATTATTAATAATAGGCTTGCATTTGACCTCAACTCACCTGATGGAAAGCGACGATGAGGTCGAAGATGTAGCATGCGTGCCTAGAATATACCTATTCACTCTTGATTTGAAGAACCCAAGGTTATACGTATCGGGGAACAATGACTCAGGTAGAGAGTTCCAGTCCTTTGCAGTGCGCATAAGAATTTAAGCAGTTTTTACCACTAAAGTGGGAAACAAGCTTACGTCCTGCCTGATGGTAAGCAGTTACCGCAGCCTATAGAGCTTTGGAATACCAGCAGCCGTACCCGAACCAATTGCAGCAAGACAGCTCAGGTCTAAACTCAATTGCATCAAAATAGCGGCGTATAATCTGAGATAGGCAGCACCACCCCAGGGGTGCTACCGTGCTACCGATCCCGTAAAGACATTTTCACCCCTTTTTTGAAGAACAATGTTATACTCTCCAGAAAAGGCCTTTTTGAACCCCCGACTTTAAGCGAAAAAGGGGTGTTATAAGTTTGACGTGCGTATCTGTGTGTCTGTCTGTGGCGCCGTAGCTCCCGAACGGATGGACCTATTTAGATGCCGTTTTCTTTAGTTTCATCGAGAGCTTGGTTTCATTCTTCTTCTTATCGAGTCGATGGACTAAACTCTGACTTATACTTTATTCGGCCAGTATTCGGCGACGCATACAGAGCGTTTGAACTGGCCTAGAACAAGTCCTCCATGGTACAAGTTTTAGGGCACGCCGAGCATGAAACGAGGTGTTTGGTTTCATTAAAATCGGTTTAGTAGCTTAGGAAATATTTAGTAGGGGTTATCTGACGTTTTCTTATCGATTAGGTTTTTATACTTATTACACAGTGGTGAAGAAAGTACTTATGTTTACATTGTTGTTTTCTTCTTCAATCATTGACGGCAAAGCAGCCAGCACGGTTACAGACATAATCATTTTAGTACTCACAGTGACAACCTGCGGTTCTGCATTTTTATTTCATGTACTTAAGTGAATGAATCATGTATGTTATGCCCGACAGTTTACTCTTACTATCAGATGGGCTGTCTCCATGTTTGTCGCTGAATAGTACAGTAGGGAGCGTTAAATCTTAAGCCACCCGTCATATATACATCATCATCATCACAGCCCATAACAGTCCACTGCACGCCTTTGGGCCTCTCCCACGAAAAGGGAGGTGATCGCCATAATCTCTACGCTTGGCAGGCGGGTTGGAGATCGCAGTGTTATAATATAACAATGGAAAACGCTGCTGCCCATTTTCCAGTCTACGGAGGCGCTTAGATCTTTTGCCTCGGAAACATTAGTCGCCTCGTACGACACCCACGAGTGTAAGGTGTTGGTGCTATTCTACTCTGCCGGACACCACACGCCGCATATATACATAGTATAGAACAAAGTCGCTATCCGCCGTCTGTCCCAACGTATCTATGTACGCTAAGATCTTTTAAAATACGCAACGGATTCAACGATAGAGTGATTAGAGGAACCTGAGTCATTGGGCCAACCCATCCATTATTTATATACTCTGATACGCCGGTTTAGCAATCAGCGTAAACATTCACCTCTTACAGTATCACATTGTCACCTGCAATAGCAGTTTTGCATTTTCTATACATAGTATAAAACAAAGTCGCTTCCCGCAGTCTGTATCTAATCTATGTATAGCTAGTGTCAAATAAGAAGAGACTTAGCGGGTCACGTGGTTCGACTAGCGCTGTATTTTTTTTTTATTACTTTACTAGCCAGGCATTTGACCGCCACCTCACCTGGTGGTAAGTGACGATGCGGTCGATGATGGAGCATGCCTGGCTAGGAACAGCCTATTCACTCTAGCCTTGAAGGCATCCAGATTATATTGATCAGGGACCACACTCGCAGGCAACGCATTCCACTCCTTAGCCGTACGCATTATAAAAGTCGAGCCAAAGCGGCTCGTACGGATAGTTGGAAGATCCACGACATAAGGATGAAGCGCTCGCCCGGATCGCGTCTCCCGATGGCGGAAAGGAGCCGGCGGAATGAGGTCGTGCGTGTATACGATTACCTGCGCGAAATCCCCTCCACTGCCATTTGACAAGTCTCTTCTTTCGTGACGCGGGTTATACGCTTAGATCTTTTGAACTACGTAACGGATTTTATTGAGGTTTTCAACAATAGATAAGAGTGATGTTCGGTAAGTGTAGGTGTAAGGTAGGGATAGACGCCACGCAAACGAAGTCGCGCCGTGTCCACTAGTTATAACCCGCATCACGAAAGAGGAGACTTGTCAAATGGCAGTGGAGGGGATTTCGCGCAGGTAATCGTGTACAGCGCAACTCGAACCACGTGACCCGCCAAGTCTCTTCTTATTTGACACTAGCTATACATATAAGTAATTTAACATGTTTGGTCAATACGTGTATGAGGTGTTTTGCTTTGAAGGTAAGAAATTATCGTTTGTGATTATATTTTCATTCGCGTATAAGCCACAGACAAAGGGAACAGTTCCTTATTTTGCTTATTAAAAATTAACATTCAATAAAAATCCATCCAATCCTTGGAGCCCAATAGGTCGCGAACTGTGCGGTTCCAAAGGAACTTTCTCCCACGCACACTAAGGTTGTGGAATGAACTACCTGGAGAGGTTTTCCTTGGAGAGTGCAACATGGAGTTCTTCAAGAAAGAGGTTAAAAGGTTTTTACGGGGTCGGCAACGCGTGGGTGCTGCCCCTTGTATTGCAAACGTCCATAGGCTGCGGTGACTGCTTACCATCAGGCAGGCCGTAAGCTTATTTGCCACCTTGTTTGCCACCTTGGTGGTATAAAAAAAAACAGTATTCGCAAGCAAAAATCTACCTAACCACGACTCATAAAACAAATAGTCTCAGCAAAAAGTAAACGAAAGAAAGAAACTAATTTATTTCGTAACTATAACTACAATGTATCGAATCGCACGCACGTATGCAAATTTCCACATGTAGCTGAGTACAACCATAATAATGGTCGCATATATGCGGTTATTGTATTGCGCTTGACCTTGATACAGTTATAACACATGTGTTTGTTTTACAGGCTTTATTTTATAGGCAGACGCAGACCATATTGCTACCGAGTCTTTATTTATTACAGAGTACCGCGAAATGTTTTAAAGATGTGGCTTTCTTGTAATGTACTACAATATACTATAATAGACATCCCATACATGTTTATTTATTTAATGACTAGTGGACCCGACGCGACTTCGTTCGCGTGGCCTCCTACCCCTACCCTATATCTACTCTACGCCTACCCTACACCAACTTTAACCCTAACTACCCTTCTTTTCTTGCTTCTAAAGCTTCCTGTTGAATCACTCTATCATCATCTTGGCGTTAATGTCCCGGTTGTGCTCTCGCGCACGAGGGTCCGGGGTCCGCCTTGACCATGATCCAGGATTTTGCAGGTCAGGTAATTACAGTAGAGCGACTGCCATATGACCTCCATGACCCTGCTAGCAGGGGAACCTGACCAGATTGGATCATGGTTACACAATCAGTCGCCTGAATGTGCAGGTTTCATCACGATGTTTTCCCTCACCGTAAGAGCATCGGTTAGTATTCAACTAATGTACATAACTCAGAAAACAGTCAGTGGTACAAGGCCGGAGCGGGATTCGAACCCGGGACCTCTGGCTTACGAGTCGTATACTCAAACCGCTCGGCCACCGACGCTCCTATTGTTGAAAATCGTATTAAAATCCGTTGCGTAGTTTAAAAGACCTAAGTGTACATAGATACAGAAGACGGGAAGCGACTTTGTTTCATACTATGTATAGAAAACAAAGAAGATTCAAAACAACTACAGGTGACAATGTCATACAGTTAGAGGTGAATGGTCACGCTGACCGCCAAACCGGTCTATCAGACGATATTAATAACGGATGGGATGGCCCAATGATGACGAATATCACGTTCCTCTTATCAGTGGGTAATTAGCGTAGATTATTGGACTACCAGATTGCATCGTGAATGGCCTCGTTATCAGTCATCAGGATGTATTTAGTTTTTATTTTGTAGTAGTTTATTTATTTATTTAGTAATAGCATATTTGTACCAGCTTCCGTTGGCCGTGTGGTGTCCGGCAGAGTAGAATAGCACCAACCCCTTACACTCATGGGTGTCGTACAAGGCGACTAATGCTTTCGAGGCAAAAGATCAAGAGTCTCCGTAGTCTGGAAAATGGGCAGCAGCATTTTCCATTGTTATATTTATACACTGCGATCTCCAACCCGCCTGCCAAGCGTGGAGATTATGGCAATAACCTCCCCTTTCGTGGGAGAGGCCCTAAGTCCTGCAGTGGACTGTTACGGGCTGTGATGACCAGCTTCCGACCCCTCGACTGTGATTTAAAATATAGCCAGTTTTATCTATTTTCTACCCTTTCTGTCCAATATTCATACATATCTCTAGCCTCTTTGATGGACATACATGTGATGAAGTTGATACACCAGTTGGATGCTTATCGATACTCTAACGGTGAGGGAAAACATCGTGAAACCTGCACATTTAGGCGACTGAAAGTGTAACCATGATCCGATCTGGTCTGGTTTCTCTGGGAGCAGGGTCACGACCAGATGGCAGTCGCTCTACTGTAATTACCTGATCTGCCAAATCCTGGATCATGGTCAAAGTGGACCCCGGGCCCTCGTGCGCGAGAGCGCAACCGCGGGACATTAACGAAAAGGTGATTATTTTTTTATAATGGACATACATGTGATGACGTGATACACCAACTTTCATAGTTTTAATTGTTTTAAATATTGAAAGGTGTCTTTTTTTTGCAGGAAGTAATAAACTATGTCCTCATGGGAAAATAATCAAATAAATTAACTTTTGACCAATTAATTACGTGTAGTTATACTAATTCGATAATCATTGTCGTTTTCACTCGTGACCTACTTGAGGCATGGCTCGGACAAAATTCAAGTGTACTACGCCCTTTCCTAAAGTTCAACTTGGTATGTATAAAATCTGGGCTAAGGCCTTATTTAGCTTTCGAAACGTAATAAAGAATATTACAATGTTGACAATACACATTCAGAAAACTTCATTACATTAGCAAGTAAGCACACAAATAAAGGAACAGCCTAGGAACAGCACAGGCATATTTTTACATAATGGTTATTCGCTCGACCACGTTCCGGGGGCATAGTCACTAAATACCCATAAGTACGCATAGGTAGATCTTATATCAAGATTACCAAATAGGATGGAAACTATACTTAAATATTTTTTACTTTTTATTTGGCCGCAATCAGACCGTGCTGTGCCGCGATGGCTATAATAACGGTAACTGATATTTAAGTGGGGTAGTGTGACTATGGTGTACGGTGTCATGGCCGGTCGGTCATGGGGGTAACACCAGCTGTAGTTTGAACGGTGTATCAACTTTGGGAAGCTTAGGTTCGGGAATGAGCTTCCTGTAAAATTCTCCGTAGAGAGTAGAGAGTAGTGTTCTTCAAGAAACATGCGGGAAGGTTTTGTGGTCGTCAAAACGCGAGTGATCAGTGGCCCGACCGACACGAATGCTGTCGATTATGACTTGCCATCTCGATTGGAGCGAGGGAGATGAAGTCATAAAGCTATCTCAATGAGTTAGGCGGTAGTAGGTATTGCAAACGTACGAAGAGTCCGAATTTGAAGATTTACAAGGAATGTGAAAGAGACAGGTAGCGCACGCGAGCGCTTGCGTGGAGGCAAACGGTTCAAAGATAGGGCATCAGGCGGTGCTTACCATCAGGCGGGCCGTACGCTTGTGGTATAAAAAACTATGGCCAACGATAAACAGCGTAAGCGAGCGGCCACACAGAAAAGACGTAAGACGCAGACACGTCGCAGACGCGGCGCCCGTTCAATTTACTTTCATACTAAATGTATAGAAACGTCGCGACGCAAAACATACAGAAAAGACAGGGCTAGGACAGGGCGAGGACGCGTCGCAGACACGACTTGAAACAACAGAAAGGACGGGGCCCGGGCGCGCCGCGGGCGAGAGCGAGGGTGTGGGCGGGGCGCGGTAGCCGGGCCTCGCCCGCAGCGCTTGCTATCCTTGTCTTGCCTACGCTCTTGACTGGTCAGCGACGGCGCCGCGTCCGTGCCCTGTCTTTTCTGTATGTTTTAAGTCGTCCCGTCTGTGCCCTGTCCGCGACGTGTCTGCGTCTTTTCTGTGTGGCCGCTCGCTAACGAGATTGACAATATCCAGGATCTTGCTATCGGTCGCCGAATCATGGAACAGGATTTGGCAATAAAATGAAATCGAACCACCGGTTGTGGCTGTCAGTTCGCGTTTTTAAGTTACCGCCTATAGTAGAAATATGTATCTGTATAGATGTCATGCCATGCATGAAAATTGAGTCATTTCCGTTTTTATGCCTTTTGTAGTTTTCCTACACCGCTTATCTTGGACGTCACATCGAGAAAAACTTCTTGTCATGGGGGATTTCAACGCGAAACTGGGCAAACGAGGCGGAGACGAGTTGAGAGTGGGGCAATTTGGAGTTGGAAGTCGGAACGCCCGTGGCCAGATGCTGGCCGGCTTTATGGAGAAGGAGGGACTCTTTATGATGAACTCATTTTTCAGGAAGCCGGATCATCGCAGATGGACGTGGGTTAGTCCCGATGGTGTCACAAAAAATGAGATTGACTTCATCCTATCTACGAAACGGCATATATTCAATGATGTCTCGGTGATCAATAGCGTTAAAATTGGCAGTGATCACCGCTTGGTAAGAGGCACATTGAATATTAATCCCCAGCTGGAAAGATCGAGATTGATGAGGTCCACGCTCCGGCCTGTACCCATCCAAATCCAAAACCCCGAGAGCTTTCAACTCGAATTACAAAATCGCTTCGAGTGCCTAGGAGAGTGCGTCGACGTGGACGACTATAATAACAGGTTCGTGGAAACTGTCTATACGGTTGGGTCAAAGTTTTATAAGGCCTGCCGTACAAACAGAACAAACAAAATCTCTGACGATACCCTCAAACTCATCGAAGAAAGACGCGGAATGACTCTGCAATCCCCTGATGATGTCTCTCAATTTAGGCGACTTAATCGACAGATCTCCAAGTCTCTGACTCGCGACATACGCCGCTTTAATACTACCAATATTGAGGCGGCGATCGAGCGGAACAAAGGCTCTAAAGTCTTTGCGAGAGATCTGTCGATTGGACAGAGCCAGTTGACGAGACTGAAAACGGATGACGGCAGAGTTGTTTCGACCAAGTCCGAGGTTTTGAGGGAAGTCGAGAGGTTCTATGGACAGTTATACACGACAACACGGGCACCTGTTACCAGTATGGCAAAAGACCCCAGAGCCAAGTTGACCCGACACTACACCGAAGATATCCCGGACATCAGCCTGTACGAGATTAGTATGGCTCTCAAACAGCTTAAGAACAACAAGGCGCCGGGTGATGATGGAATTACGGCTGAGCTTCTGAAAGCTGGTGGCAAACCTGTGCTTAAGACCCTTCAGAAGCTGTTCAATTCCGTCATCCTCGAGGGCAAAACGCCGGAAGCATGGCACAGAAGCATAGTGATATTGTTCTTCAAGAAAGGTGATAAGGCTCTCTTGAAGAACTTCAGACCAATATCGCTACTGACCCATGTCTATAAGCTGTTTTCGAGAGTCATTACGAATCGTCTTGCACGCAGGTTTGATGACTTCCAGCCTCCCGAACAAGCCGGATTCCGAAAAGGTTTTAGTACCATAGACCACATACATACGCTGCGGCAGGTTGTACAGAAGACCGAAGAGTATAACCGGCCATTATGCTTGGCGTTTGTGGACTATGAGAAAGCCTTCGATTCGATCGAAACTTGGGCGGTGCTCCAGTCTCTACAGCGGTGCCAAATTGACTATCGATATATCGAAGCATTGAAGTGTTTGTACAAAAACGCCACTATGTCAGTTCGTCTCCAGGACAAGACCACAGAACCTATTCAGCTGCAGCGAGGTGTTAGACAAGGTGATGTCATATCTCCGAAGTTGTTTACCGCTGCACTGGAGGATATCTTTAGGCTTCTGGACTGGGACGGACTTGGCATCAATATTAACGGCGAGTACCTCACGCACCTCAGATTTGCTGACGATATCGTAGTCATGGCTGAAACCCTGGAAGACTTGGGCAAAATGCTCGATGACCTCTGTAGTGCCTCTCAACAAGTAGGTCTTAAAATGAACATGGACAAGACGAAAATTATGTCGAATGTCCATGTTGTGCCTACTCCAGTGACAGTTGGAGGCACTCCACTTGAAGTTGTTGACGACTTTACATACCTAGGACAAATAGTCCGGCTAGGTAGGTCCAATTTCGAGAAAGAGGTCAATCGACGAATCCAACTCGGTTGGGCAGCGTTCGGGAAGCTACGCCACATATTTTCGTCCCAATTACCGCAGTGTCTCAAGACGAAGGTCTTTGACCAATGTGTGTTGCCAGTGATGACTTACGGAGCTGAAACGTGGCCACTCACTATGGGCCTTATAAGAAAGCTCACTGTTACCCAAAGGGCAATGGAAAGAGCTATGCTCGGAGTTCTTGACTTGTAGATAAAACTATTTGCTTGTTAGACTGTCGAATCCGCCCTCATGGCGGCAAAAGGTCCAATATATTAATATTGAACTCAACTCTATATCCATGTATCTGTTTAGTAAAGAGCCTAGCAGGAATCTACCCAAACCAGTATTAGATGAGCTAGCGTATCTATAGACACACATAGCAATGTTAGCTCTTACTACTTACTGGTATTGGGTAGATCCCTGCTAGGTTTGGGTGTACCGTACAAGATTCGAGAGGAAATAGTAGAAGAGATAGCTCACCTGTTCCTGCGAGGCGTAGTGCGCATCGTCGTTGTGATACGACCAGTACGAGTGGTCGAATGTGAAGTCCTTGAACTTCTCTCGTGTGGCGTCATTCTGCTCTTTGCTGTTCTGTAAACGGGGTGTACGTTTTAGATAATTGCACATGATAATAATTATATGGTAGGAAAAGGGTAATCTATTGTTTCAAGCACTGGTCTAGTGGCAGTGTGCGCATTCCATCCCTATGGGGTGTCGCATTCGATGAAATCTAAAAAGCCTTCCCGTCGTAGGTACTCCCAAGGCAGAGTTTAGGCGCCTAGGTCTCTTGCGGGTCCAGCATAACCAACCGCCGCGCTCGTGCACATGAGTGTTCTCTGCCCCTCTCCCCCGAGATAGTCCAGAGAATGCCATTATACCCTTTACGGTAGGACCAAAAAAAATCTAGTGGCAGCGTGGTTGCGAGGTTTATAACCAAGGTTAAGTATGAGCACCATTTGCAGAGTCCGGGAACTGGATGTGTTTTTAACGCAAGTCGAACTCAGTCCCGAAACCAACTCGCCACTCGTTAGGTGTGCCTCCTAATACCGTTGGCTTGGCGAGGTTGACCAAGGTCTTCCGCTGGGGACACTGGTACTGGTTGAACAATCTCCAGAGCCAATTGGCAACCGTTGAAACTACCGGACAGGTGACGGATACGGTTTTCACCAATAGGACGCAGTGTACAATTCATGAATCATCATCACAGCCCATAACAGCTCACTGCAGAACTTAGGGCCTCTCCCACGAAAGGGGTGTTTATTGCCATAATCTTCACGCTTGGCAGGCGGGTTGGAGATCGCAGTGTTATAAATATACCGAGAGACTCTTAGATATTTTGGCTCGAAAACATTAGTCGCCTTGTACGACACCCACGAGTGGTGCTATTCTACTCTGCCGGACACCACACGGCCAAATTCAAATTCATGAATCATCACATCCCGTAACAGTCCACTGCAGGACTTATGGCCTCTCCCACGAAAGGGGAGGTTATTGCCATAATCTCCACGCTTGGCCGGCGGGTTAGAGATCGCAGTGTTTATATATCACAATGAAAAAGGCTGCTGCCCATTTTCCTGACTACGGAGACTCTTGATCTGTTGCCTCGAAAACATTAGTCGCCTTGTACGACACCCACGAGTGTAAGGGGTTGGTGTTATTCTACTCTGCCGGACACCACACGTCCAAATTCAAATTCATTAATGTTTAGTGTAAATTGGTTGAAATGTGACGTTGGTTGTTGAAGATGTCGGAAAAAAAGACGGTTCAGTGTGAGTCGGACTCGCGCACCGAGGGTTCCGTACAATTTTTTTACGTAACTACAAATTTACGATGTTCAGAGTTTTCCCTTTACTTGTGCCACATGGCATACATGGCATTACTTCTCGTCAAGTTTTATGATTCTAGGTCAACTGGAAGTACCCTATAAGTTTAGATTCAATTGCGAGCGTAATGTGCGGCATAAACGAAGCATACGCGGCCGTTTCTTTTGATTATATTGACTAAGAAGAATAATTTTTGCACTGCTCTAATAGATTACAGACCTGAGTATTGGAAAATAATTTCAGCTTGATACCTCCACGCGTTCCTGAGAAAAACTGTCTTGAAAGACGGACGGACGGATGGACAACAAAGTGATCCTATAAGGATTCCGTTTTTATTCTTTTGAGGTACGGAGCTTTAATTGAAAACGGATCATCGCCGTGTCAGATATATTAACCTCGTAAGTCCTGGCGTACTATATTTAGTACAAAATGTTACAAGAGGTTCAGACCTAAGCTTTGTAAAGAAAAGCAAACGTAACTGCCTAACGTACTAAAAATAGTACAAAATATTATTTTACCTATTTTAGGGCTACCCATTTTCTAATGACAACTCTGAAGAAGCATTTTGCTTCTATGGTCTATGACCAGTCGTGTCATCTTCAAAAACTGATGTCAGTTGTCACTGTCAGTAACAATTTTTTCCAAAATGGCCGGGTGAGAGAGAGGACGAGAAAGACGTGTTAAGCTAATCTCATTAAATTAATATAATCTTAAAGTTTTTACTCTTTTATTTATTAGTAATATTTAGTTAAATATATAAAGAATGTAATTAAAAGAAATGTTTCATTGAAATTAATATGGAAATGATCTGGCATGTTTTTGAAATAATTTGTACTTTATTTAGTTCGTTAGGCTTCTGTTACACATATAGATCCTCATCATTTGTACTTAAAATAGTACGTTAGGTCTTGAGCTCATAATAATTAAATCATCTATTTCCTTTTTAATTCTCAGTAAACTCGAATGTTAGCGTTACTAAATGATTCTGTTTTCGAAGATTACATATCAGGAGATACTTATGCAACAAATCGACAAATAGTAATAGATTAATCCACCACGTCGTCGAATGAATCACATTATGAGGGGAATGTCAACGACGACCTATGACGCGAGGATGGCGAAGTGGAGGAGAATGAGTAGCAAAACGGGCCCTGGCAGAGGCTGGGATAAGCGCTAGGATGATGATAATGAGTAACCGAACTTACATACAAAGAACAGGAAAGTGCTTAAATTAATTACACATTAGCGATTTATAATAATTATCGTCCAATTCAATACGATTTTAGTAAGCGACAATTAATAAGATTTGCAACCAATTTAGCAAAATGGTAAATTTACTTAGATTAATAAAACATTGCTCCGTCAAATGTAGAAAATTGATTCGAAAATAAAGGTATTTAGGGAAAAAAAAATATATTTTTTTTATTTCTTAGTTCACATTACGTCCTAATGTACTAAAAAAAGTACAAAATAATTTCCAATACCGTGTCCATAAATTGGTTATGAATGTAACACACATACATAAAAAAATACATCTGTACTTGGTATTGTATAAAAAACCGATTAATACGAAAAAATGTTTGTAGGTCTGACGCACTATTTTTATTATGTACTAAATATAGTCCATGAGGTCTCTACACTTAAAACTTTTTCAAACAGTCGGGACTTACGAGGTTAACTGTTAATTTAACAGTGGTGCAGTAAGTATGTGTAATAATGTGAACTCGATTTAATACCTGTCGCCACGCTACTCAAAACGTTATCACATAATATTTTATCTCCATACAGTACTTAATATTTTCCCATTTAATATCAAGCAAGGTTTAACGACAACTTCATTGACTGTAACAAAAGAAAATCCGACATGCGAAAAGTTACGCAAATGAACGCGTTACGTTAAACTTAAACTAAATAATAAACTTCGTTTCCGAGTGCACACTCGACTGCAATCATGACGCTCATACTATTTGGTTACGTCATAATATTTTATTCTAGAAATCATGAAGGCACAGAGCCTTTGCCAGATATGCCATGCACGGACAGTTCATTTCCGGACGGTTCATTTGGTTAACGTCTGCCAAGCAGAGGTCCCGGGTTCGATTCCCGACCGAGTAGAAATTGACATGATGAATTTTAATTTTTGTTACGGCTCTGGGTGTTATTTGTTTAATAAGTATGTATTTAAAAGCATGTAGTTTATCACTTGTCTAGCACCCATAACACCAGCTCTGCTTACTTTGGGCCTAGATGACGCTGTGTGAATGATCCAAGTATATTTATTTATTTGTTCGCCTTGCTTCCAGCACGCAACGTCCTATGTCTGGATGCAATCCCAATGGATCTTTTCATTGAATGTAGCACCAACACGATTATTCAGCTTACGGGTACGGATGGCGACTGTTAGGGCCAATTTACGTTGGTCAAGTGTTTAGCGTACTTGACAAGTAAAGTGAGCAACTACACCTGTGTAAATCGATCGGATCCGCACAGCGTACTGTCACTGTCACACGCCACTGTCTTAGAATAATGTACATCAGCGATTAGTCTAGCTTGTACAATTGACCGAACACCGATTTGTTATGTGACAGCAGCAGACGTGTCCAATTGGATACGCGCTATTTAAGGAAAATCCTCTAGAGAATTTGACCTTGGGAAGTCAAATGTGGGCGTTTCATATATTTTAACGTTTTGATAAGTAAGGGAAAAGGCTAGAAAAAGAGAATATGGGCAGCAGTGTTTCCTGTTGTGCATTTTTAAACCCCGAAGAAAAAAGAGGCGAGCTATAAGTTTGACGGATCTGTGTGTCTGTTTGCGGCGTCGTAGTTTCAGAACGCATGGACCGATTTTGTTGCGGTTTTCTTTATTGGAAAGCCAATTTAAACGAAATGGTCATAGCATTTAAAATCGCTTTAGTGGTTAAGGAAAAATTGGAGTCAAATGATCAGGGGTTTTCCGACATTTTTCTGACTTCTGGGTGATCAATACTGCTGTTGCGATCGGCACGCGTCCGTCGCGGACCTCGGAAACGCCGCTATATTTTTAATAAATAAATATAAATAATCGTGGACAAATTCACACAGAGCCATCTAGCCCCAAAGTAAGCAAAGCTTATGTTATGGGTGCTAGATAACTGATAAACTACTTATATACTTTTAAATACATACTTATTATACATAGAACACCCAGACCCGTAACAGAAATTAAAACTAATCATTTCAAATTCTGCCCGGCCGGGAATCGAACCCGGGACCTCTTGCGTGGCAGACTGGCATGTTGACCACTGAACCACTCAGGTCGTCAAATTTTAATACAGCGCCTATTGTCTCATCGGCCGCCTGTATTTTGAAAGTCATAATCTGTCAGCAAAATTGCATGGAGTATATCAATACCTGCAAAACCTGCTACTGTGGAGGTGGCCCAAATCTATAATGCTGACTTGGGTAACCAATGATCAGATATCTGATATTAAATATACTGATTAGATAGAGGTGTAAACGTGTTATGATTAACTTTTTTACAATAAAGTAACCCCATTTCTTTTCCATTCACCGGGTATCCTGACACAATCTTATCAGTTATCAATAAATACTTACTTTGACAGTGAGCAGTCTGGTCTTCTTGCCCTCCATCTGAACTATCAGTTTGGCATTCATGTCCTTCTCTCTGCAAATAGTTATACAAATAAATAATTGTGTCAATTAAGTAGTAGTCAAATGTTAATTTAGATCCGGGCCCTCTGCACGAGAGCACAACCAGGACATTAACATGAAGATTATTATTTATAAAGTGTCAATAATGTATTATTGTATTAAAATATTATGGTCATTATCACATATTTTAAAAGTATGTTCAGGGTTTCCTGCCACATCTGTCTTTGAGTAGCCCTATATTTCCCATTATTGTTCCAGTGACCATGCATAGAAATATCGGCGCAACTGCCTAGAAATATTGACTCCTCGTAAACAAAAGGTTTTATTTAAATTCTAAACTAGGTTATTTAATCCATGCCTTTTCCAAAATTGCTTAAAAGCTCATTTCAGTGAAAGGTTTTCCTAATTTTAATTTGTATAATCTAATTTATGAGTAGGCATAGTCTAGTAGAAATAAATAACAGTGTTAATGGAGTGGAAATCCAGCATAGATTGCTGTATATTCACTAACCAGCATTAGGCCTTGAGTCTCATTCATACTATTCATGTTAATGTCCATATTATCTTTATATACCTATCTGTTACATAACAGCCTTTTGACGTAGTCTCTGACTCATAGTTTTACAGTCACAAAATTGACCATAAACTGGAATAATTACCTACTCTACTAGCCTGTCACTCAGACTGCTTTTTTACAGAAATAAACTGCTTTTGTGAATGTTTAGCCTTTACTAACTGTAAATTGAATAAAGTGTTAATGATTTTCAGCAGAAAAGCTCTATTTTCCTAATGGAAAATGTGTCTGAAAATCTTTTTAAAATATTTTCCTTAGCCTGTACCAATTTTTGTTCAAAAATATTTTATCATTATCATCTGTTGCAGCAAGTTGATGTTTTGCTAATGTGGTATTTTGCATAGATTTGGTGTTTTTTGTTTTATGTATATAAAGGAAATAGTCCACTCCAGTCCAGTAGAGTTAGACTCTAGACCAAAAATACTTTTAAAAAATTGCATTACTTTATTTAGATGCATGAGTTACTTAAAGTTTTCCCACACAGTGTTTACAAGTGTTGCAAAAAGTCTTGTTTTGTTTATAAAAGTTTCTAATTGTATCTGAAACTTTGTTTTTGCTGCTCCCACATCAGATGCCTCTAAATGTTTATGACAGTAGGCTGCACACTTAGATGTAGTGTGCCAGTAATTTCCAATTAAAAATATCTTATAATCTATCAACATTGTTGCTTAGGATGTTCAGTTTGCACAGAAGTTCTTTGCAAAACAATGGCATTAATTTGAAAGCTTAAGCTTAATTTAAAAACTAGGTGGCAGCAATTTTATATTATATTAATTAATTCTAAGAGAATAGTATCTAAAATACTATATGGATGATGGAGGTATTTTATTAGCTATTATCAAAGGAAGTTTTGCAAACACAAATCTTGTTTACACTCATAATACTGCCATATGTTTGTAAGATACGTTACTTGTTAGTAAATAAACAAATAAGAGATTGTTCTAATGCCTTTCATCATACACCCAAATGAGAGTAGAGCTTATCCAGGTCATAATGTTTTACATTTTTTCGACAACTTTCATCCAAATGGCATGCCTGAGGTACAGTCGCGCTCCAAATGCAACTGAACCGTGAAAGTCATTGCCATTCATCATGACATCATGGTTTTTTTGCACTTTCAAATAGTCTGCTACCCAGCTTAAATATTCACGCTAATTAGGACATTCTTCCGCTACTGCATTGCACATATAATACAACATAATGCCGTCAATCAAGGAGATAATAGGGGCGTGATATAGCAAAATAGCATTGAACAATACAACAAATACAATGACCATAACATAACACTTGCTGTAAGAAAATTCGAAATAGGAAATCGTATTGTACCTTTGATTGAATGGGCGAACCCTTACAGCCACTTTTACCGAAGCCATTGTCACACATTATATTGTTAATAACTTTTATTCTAATAAAAATTACATTTATCCACAAAAATACGACTCCTCAATCCACAAAGCGCTTGACATTTTCTTTTGATTTGACTTTTCATTCCATGTGTTGCCAAGCTAATAAATCGATTAAAAAATTTATAACCTGAAATAATGGTGTGAAATCTAGGGACGAAATTAATATTTTAAACAAAAAGGTATATAGGAGTAAACATATGTTTTTGTTTTTTCACCAAACAATCAAATATGAAATTATTATTTTATATGTATACTAAGACCCGTCCCAAACACACCGTTTTGACTCGTTCCGGTAAGAATAACTGTCTGTGGCAATATAAACGACTAAACTATATAAACCACTCCTCTTTTTTACCAGTGCGAACGGATCGAGCAGCACTCTCACACACACTTCCTTTTTTACTGGTGATTCTTTACGAAACGGAACAGTTTCTGTTGAATGAGGAGTTTTCCAGTAGGTATTGTCAGTTGGTTTCGAAAAGCTTCAATATATGGCGCTCCTACAATTCTGGTAATTTTTTTAAAATCTGTATTATTCTGGCAGTGATATCATGCAGCCATCTAATACTAAACCTAAAAATAAAATGTTTATTAATATAAACATAACTTTTAAAGGTTAAACGAAATGTACAAAGACATATTTTTATGAAAAGGTGAAAAGGCACATTTTATTACAACCTCTAAAATGGTTGAAAACTATTGATAAATACAATATTATCTAATATAACGTACCCAGTGTTTATATTCCCTTTGTTAAGAACCTTTTTCAAGCTATTATCCTTTACCCAAAATAGTCGGGCCGCCATCTAGTGAGTGGTTAAGAATGCTTAAGATACCTATACCTTGTCTAAAATAGGATGATAATTTTGACAGATCACAGTAGGGATGTGGTTGTGTTAAATCGTTAATGAATCTATTCGATTATCGATCATCATTCTCATAGAACTAGGAATCGATAGTTGCATGGTTATGCTATACGTATTATACAAAATAAACTATTTATTTTCTTCTGAATTAATAATTTATTAATACGACATTAAAAACCCTCCTACAACGACGATTATGACAAATGCATATTTCTATTCGGTCAGTCATCTTATTACGTAGAATACGCGCGACTCGAAATTGTTGTTGTGAAAGGTCTCTTAAGGTGAAATCCAAACAAAAAATAAGAGTTTAGTTACAAAAAATAATAATTTACCTAAATGTTAATTTTAAATATTCGATTCTATTATATCAATATCGATTTTCGATTGTCTGTTGTTATTCGTTATTCGTGGCACTTCACTAAAGGGGCGGGGCCTGTCTATGAAGTACAACATTTTCCGTAGTACATTTTACCGAAAAAAAACATTAAACTTCATAGGCGTGCGCCAAAGACCAACAATTAGTGAGCTGTCAAAATTATCATCCTATTTTAGACAAAGCATATTGGAAAACTCCTCATTTGCACCTTCAGTTTTTATTCTGTTCTTATCGGAACGCATGGAAAACAGTGTGTATGGGGCGGCCATTATTCATGATTTCATTTAACTGGTCACCCTAGGCATCACGACATCAAGTAAAGCTCGAGTCTAGAGCCATAAATTAAAAAAAACTTTTTCAAGTGATGTGCTAATCCAAGTACTTTATATCGATAAATCACCAATATAATTCGCAGTCACACTGACCACAATTGACTTTAAATAATAAGCACATCATTCACTTAATTTGATAGCACACTTGAAATCGCGTTCTTAGACGATGTATTTTGTATCTACTTTGTTTCTATTATTCTTTGAGTCTCTAAAATAAAAAAAGGCCTCACAAGCTAACCAGCACCAGCCCACTTCTGTTCAACGTGATATTAGACGTACTGTTAGACAGCATCCGAGACTATCATGAGGTACCTCCGTGGCTTCTCATGTATGCTGGCGATATCGCGTTGACAGACTCTGACAAGGGGCGTCTTGTGCAACTTGTGGAAAAGTGGAATTAGTCGCTTGAGAACGGCGGTCTGAAGATAAATGTGGCAAAAAGTACATGGCTTGCAACAGTACAGACCCCCTACCCATCCGCATAGGTAAAGAGGAGGTCAAACGGACGGATCAGGCTAGATACCTGGGGTCGGTACTAAGCGCAACTGGTGACATCGACAGCGACGTCAAAGCCCGAATATCCGCGGCTTGGGCAAAATAGCGGGAGGTGACGGCTGTCATTTGCCAAGATGCCGATGAGACTGAAGGGACAGGTCTACAAGTCCATTATTAGACCTGTTCTCTTATACGGCAGTGAAACTTGTCCTCTACTAGAGCGACACAAGCAGGAGTCGCGAGTCACGGAAATGAAGATGCTGTCGTGGATGTGTGGGGTTTCCCGCAAAGATCGCGTGTGGAGCGCCCACATCCGCGGTAGTCATCAAGTCCGTGACATCGCAGATAAGCTACAAGAGTGTCACCTTCGACGGTATGGCCACGTCCTGCGCAGACCGGCAAATTATGTGGGGAACACATGTCTGGCCATGCCACCCCCACCAGGCACGGAGGAGAAGCCAGCCCACGAATCGATGGCTGGACGTCGTTAAGAGTGACATGCGTGACAACAGACTCACTACGAAGGATGCCGAAGACCGAGCAAAGTGAACTAGATATAGCAGGAAGGCGGACCCCGGGCACCCGCGTGTAGCGCGGGGGCGCAACCGGGATTTAACGCCGAGATGATGATGTTAATAAAACTAACACAAAGGAAAATATTGGCATACAACTCTATGCATCGTTTGACGTAAAGCCGAAAATATCGGAACATGGCGACTATGTAAACGTTAATTATATCATTATTAGGAGTTACAAAAAATATACACGTTCTATAAATAGTCTTAAAAATAAACCTGTCATTCTTTCGAGATACATTCAGCGCAGTAAAATGATTTGCCAGAATTTCTATAAACGAAAATTGAATTTCAGACTACCTAGTTAAAACACAGACGATTAATAATAGCATCAGCAGCAGTCCGCCTTTTACACCACCCGGCACTTAGACTTTGGAGGTCCTCAAATAAAGTATTATTTAAAGATACTCCATGGATCCACTGTTTTTTAACAACCAACATTGGATCAAATATTAGCGATGTCTCCATAAAGAAATTTAAAATTGTATTTTATTAAAAATACATTATTATTTAATTATTAACAGTATAAAACAAAATTTATTTACCAAGAGAATGATACTCCGTCCGACATATTTGGCATACGATCGTTATTTCTAACTCTAAAAATTGCCACTGAATTTTATAGTGAGGTGCTCTATTTACATGGCCCCATATTTTAGCGTTGTCTGTCACGATATCTAGTTCTGGTACTTTTAAAAGGTGGTTTTTAGAGACAAAGAATTTTAAATTTATTTAAAACAAAAAAAAAAATTTGATGTCAGTGATACAAGCTTTTCAAAAAAACTCCTTTTATTTGACCAAAGTTTTTACCAAACACTATTTTTATCGATAGTGAAGAAAGAATACCCTACAACACTAGTTGTCGATTGTCGTTCGTGCTGATCTGAAGGTTAGAATTTTAGTTTTTCTCCGTAAATAGTGCTAAATTGGGTAAATATTGCAAATAAATTATCAATAATAATTGATGTTAATAATTTAATATTCGTATATAGGGCGAGACATAGTTAAATACGCATAGAAATTTATTTTACAATTCCTTAGCCATTGATTGCATTACATAATATTTTTCCTTCAGTTTTCCAGTAACCGCCGACATGTCGTCCTCTGAAGCTCCCGGGCGTCCCATGAAGTACCCTTACACGTTAACGGCAAAGATCGCGCAGTTCCCGTTCAAATACTACGTCACTAACCAATGGATCTGGAAGTACTGGATGGCCGGAATCGTCGTCTCCATCCCCATATTCTACAAGATTCACAAACTGGGTAAGCCTTTCCAACCAATCATGATACTTATAAATAAAAATATTCCGGATATTCGGGATAGGGATGTGAATAGTATGTAATACTGACAAATCATCCAATCAGCTGATTGCTCTATGTAAGTTCACTTCTGATTCAAAGGGAGCGCTGAGGCACCTATGAAACATCTAAATCTACTTTAGTCACTTTGTTAATTACTTTATGTGTTCTACCTATAGGAAATCTTGGTTAGAGGATACCAAAGGGTATCAATAAGGATACAACTCAAAAAAAAAAGACCGAAATTTTACAAGTCTTTTTCCCTCTTTGCTACACTCCAACAGAAATCTTTAAAAACTTCCCAGTTTCTGGGCCCAGCAGTGCTGTGGTTTGACAAGACAGTCAGCCCATATCTACATTATGATTAATCAATATTAACTTTACAATTCAACATTTCAGTTGTATATCTGGTACATCCAACATGATGTTAATTTTATAATAATATTGAAAGAAGTTCAAGATTTACTAATGGGTTAGAATTTTTGCTAATTGGTTTGTATTGGTACACTTTCATGTGAAGTTATCATGTTAATTATGTATTTAGTTCCATAAAATTCCATAAGTTGATCCATAAAACATACTAGTTTGAAAGTAAATATGTATTGTATTTATAGTTAACCCGTTCAGTTCTAAAAATGTATAAGTATAGAAAATCTATTGTTGGTGGCTTCATAAAGAGCTTTCGGGTCTCCTATTTATTTGATTTTAAATATCAGTATTATATTTTTAGTATAACTTATTGGAATATCTAATTTGTTGAAACATCTATTTTACAGTAGAGAGTTTACAGAATCGTTTATATTATAAGGTGTATATTTCCACTTATGTCTGTAATTTGTACCAGATTTCTATTTATTATGTGGTTGTACTCCATTCAATAACATTTAGTAATATTGGTAAAATGTGTAATCAATTTTGATAAAAAAGGAATAGCCACAAAGTCCAGCCCATAGTTCAGAAAGTGGACAATAGCATTTTCTGTAGTGAATTTTAAATACTGTGATCTCTAAGCATTCTGCTAAGTACGGCGCTTACTGACATGGAGCAGGCTTAAGGCCAGCAGTGGACTGTTATAAGCCACATACATAGGTACATACCGTCATCCTTTTTTCTCGTAGGGGTAGGCAGAGACCATAAATTTGATAATGTGATAATGAAGCTCTAGTTCAAAAAATAATCATCTCATTTTTTTTTGTAGAATTATCATATACTCCCGTAGTCCCCATCATTCCCACCCCCATTAACAGCAAGAGTGATTGAAATGCTATGGATGTAATTGGTACTTATAACGAAATAAAAATATATTTCCGATCTGATCAGGTTCCCCTGTTAACAGGGTCACGGAGATCAGACGCCAGTCATCGCCAGATGGTCACGGCAATATTGCGCGGGAGAGTTCAACCGGGACAATGATGTCAAGATGTCATTTTTAATTTTATTTCGCTGATCCTGGCAATCCCGGTTGTGATCTCGCGAGGCGTCCGAAGGCCTGCGGCCGTCCCGGCGATCTCCGATAGTACGCTGCCATCTTGATCCAATTGAGTAGGGACCAATCGCAGCAAGGCAGCTCTAGCTCTGCCTTGCTGCCTTACTGAGTTGGATCAAGATTACGACATACTATCGAAGATCGACTGTGCGGCCCCTGGTTGCATTCCACGGAGTAGGTATTTCTCATTATCTAATTCGCTCCATCTTCGGCCCCTTTGATGATTTGTGCCGATTTCAGCCATGTAGAGCTAATAAAATTGCATTCAATTTCTATCGCTTTTGCAGTCAATGGGTACTACTAGGCCAATTGGGATAACAAAATAATAGGTAATTGTAGACCCCCCCCCTCCCCCCCCCCTGTATTGATTCTTGTGGTAGCAGAGTACTGCGGAAGGAGGTTTATCATTTCACCCCGTCTGACCTGACTTTCTAACAATATATTATGGTCATTAATTTATTTTCACTTTTGCAGCTAACTCGCCCGAGAACGTCAGCAAATGGGCGGAAATCAGAAAGAAGGAAGCGGCGCAACACCACTAAACAATTTGCAATAATATGCAATAGCGTATTGAATGAATCCTGGGCAGTTGTATGATACCAATACTTCTTTGTTGTAAGAGTTACATTAAAATCATGTCTTAGTTATTTTGTTGTTTTATTAATAAGAATCTAGGGCATATCGAGTTGATAATAAGCAGTTTTGAAGGCTCACTTCTTTGTTTAATGATTCACTTATGGCCGATTTCTCCAACGCCCCCTTAAAGCGTGATTGGTATCTATGAAATCTGGCAACAATTGTCGACGATCCCATACTAACAAGCAAATTACAACAACTGGCTGCTCGGAGGGACTTTGGCTGCCTGTGTGTTCTACCGGCTGTACTATGGGGAATGTTCTGAATAACTTTTTGATCTGGTCGCCATAGTACAAATCCGCAATCACACCACTTGCGGCGGGCTGGGTACTCATCCTCAATATATAGGCCCTCTGCGTCCACGCGAAGGAATGAGCTTCCAGCCAGTGTTTCCTTTGTACTAGGACAATTTATTAGAGTACCTATACAGGTGAGAAACGCATTGGTGATACTCCCTGGTGTTGCTGATGTAACCCCTTTCCGTCAGGTATAAAATTAAAGAAATAAAACTACATTTCCCTATTTGTCTACGACATTATTAGGGTAGTATAATACCAAACCATTAAACAGAAGGTACACGAAACAACTTATTGAAGCGCCTAACTACTACCAGTCGGGGAGCATCACCGCATGTGTTGCGAACGACTGGATTGGCACTGCAGTTTTCTGCAGGCGAATACACGTGTCCTGTGTGGAGTTACCGGCACATGCAAAGTTGGTGGATATAGGTTTAAACGGGACATGTCGGATCATAACTACCTTTCTCAAGCCGACCCCGGTAAACCTGCTGTACCTATTCGCTTGGTGTAGCGCCGCCAGCGGTTCGTAGGACATGGCTGGCTCCCTTGAGAGAGGCAAGATGGATGTCAATGCTTGGCACCACATGTTACAATATTGTCCTGCATGTCCTAGTGAAATAAAGACTGAAAAGCTGTAAAAGTTTCACTAACCTTTGTCTTAGGGTGAACAACTATGGTCGGTATCATCATATCAGTCAGAAAACGCCCACTGCTGGGCATAGGCCTCCCCCAGAGATCTCCGCAAAGGCCGGTCCTGTGCTTTCTGCATCCAGCTGGTACCTGCAATCCTTACCAGGTCGTCGGTCCACCTTGTAGGAGGCCTACCCACGCTGCGTTTTCCGGTACGTGGTCGCCACTCGAGAACTTTACTGCCCCATCGGCCATCTGTTCGAGCTATGTGCCCTGCCCACTGCCACTTCAGTCTGGCAATCCTTAGAGCTATGTCGGTGGTCTTGGTTCGCTTGCGGATCTCCTCATTTCTGATTCGATCGCGCGAACTCCGAGCATAGCGCTTTCCATTGCCCTTTGGGTAACAGTGAGCTTTCTTATAAGGCCCACAGTGAGCGGCCACGTTTCAGTTCCGTAAGTCATCACTGGCAACACACATTGGTCGAAGAACTTCGTCTTGAGACACTGCGGTAATTGGGACGAAAATGTGGCGTAGCTTCCCGAACGCTGCCCAACCGAGTTGGATTCGTCGATTGACCTCTTTTTCGAAATTGGACTTACCTAGCTGGACTATTTAAATAAATAAATAAAAATCGTTTATTACATCTATCTCACACATGGCACAGTACATTAGGTCATAATACAGCTTACAAGAAACTTCGTTACCTGTGCCATAAGGAGATGTGCAACGGGGCCACACTCAGCATAAGCCACGGCTGACGCCATGGCGCTGGTTTTCAGTGTGCCCCTCAGTGAAGCACGGACGTAAGTGATTTCACATGCCAGTAATATATAAAAATAAAAACAATAATACTTATCTACAAAATACTATAGGTACATAATAAAAAAAAAAAATTCTAAATAAATGAATTGTAGTTTGTATAGTGGTGAGTGTCTACGCATTGCGGAGTGTGTAAAATTATACGACAAGTTTAAAAAGACACGAACGTCGCGCGTCGGTCCGGAACAAAGCCATCTAACCACATCCGTGTACCTACCTACATGTTTCCCCGGTCGCCATGCACCCATATCACGTTCTCATTAAAAATTGAAAATTGCAATAAATTTGAAATGGACTATTTGTCCTAGATATGTATAGTCGTCAACAACTTGAAGTGGAGTGCCTGCAACTGTCACTAGAGTAGGCACAACATGGACATTCGACATAATTTTCGTCTCGTCCACGTTCATTTTAAGACCTACTTGTTGAGAGGCACTACCGAGGTCATCAAGCATTTTGCCCAAGTCTTCCAGGGTTTCAGCCATGACTACGATATCGTCAGCAAATCTGAGGTGAGTGAGGTACTCGCCGTTAATATTGATGCCAAGTCCGTCCCAGTCCAGAAGCCTAAATATATCCTCCAGCGCAGCAGTGAACAACAAAGTATGGTCGGTATGGAAGTCTTTAAATAGACTTCGGACTAAGACCGGCCGGAGCAAGGACAACATGATCAGGTGGGGACTTTCGGGTGACTCCGACTCCAACTGGTTCTGCGGTGCTATACAAACTATATCCACCTCTTATCGTGTTCTGCGTGCCCAAACACCTGTACGCAGGAGGATCTGAGGACGGCCACCGACAGTGATGCCAATGTGGCAAAGTTTTAGGCTACTACATTATAATGTTTGTCATTGACATGCTAAGAAGAGGAAGGAAATAGAAAAAAAACCGTCTGTCTTTTCTGATGTGTTTAATTACTACAATATAAATTATAAAAACTTATAAATTACATCAATAAATAATCACAAACAAAATGATCATTAGGGGCACTTATTAAATATTGATAAAATGTAAAACATTGTTCTAATACAAGGAATGCAGTGTTTACAGGCCTCCAAAGCTATTGTTAGCTAAATTGCAAAAAACCAAGCTCAGATTTATCTGGCAATGAAAACATTCGGCGCATAAAAAGCATACATAAAACGATACAATAAAATTTTGTAAACAAAACTTAACACTGAATTATGAAAAAAGAATGAAAAATTCTGGACTCCGAATGAAAATATTTAAAAACTTATTCCAAACATTCTAAACTAGCTTAATTATTTTAAAAATAAATAGGTACTAAATTGTTTGAACCACAAGCCTTGTTGAGCTACCTGTATCCATGAAATTATATTGTTTGACAAAGGTAAGATTTCTTTATCACTATGGTCTTAATATTGTGCACTGCGTCCGCTCCGAGCGCCGTTATTCTACTATTGTACTCATCCATTGCGGAATTAGTACGTGGTGCGCGCGACGGAATATCTAAAAGGACAGCCATAAACTTCCGAAGCGGGCGCCCGCACGGTTTACACTCAACTTATTTTTAGGGGACAACCCAGCTGATGTTAAGCGGTAACTGTCGCCGATAACTTCTAAATGCCGAATACTTAAGTAATCCATGAGATACAGGTTCAGTTTTATCTAAATGCAGGCACATATTGGAATGTACTGTGCCTCATCAACGAGGAAAGAAATTGATACAGAGTTGGGTCCAGCGAAAATCTGTGATATTGTTTGACAAAAAATAACAAATCATCATACTGTGTATGTAATACCCTATAGGCTATACATAATTTTAGCCAGGAAAACATACAAACTGAGAGTTATTTTGTCTAAACAACATTGATAATGTAATACATTAGGTAATATGTGCAAGGGCAACCTACTTAAAATTTTATATATACAGAAAGAAACTTAGTTAATCCAACCCTAACTAAACTATTAGCTCACCAATAATAAGAAGCTGTGTGCATATATTTAAAATGTTTTTGGGTCGAGTAAATTGAAATAACATTTTAATTTAGTAGATTACCATAGAAAAATGTACAGAGAATTGACAATATCCAAACAGCACAAACACTGTTTTATTATTAATTATGCTAATTTTTTTATCAACATTGCATATTTAACAGAGGCACGGCTTTCCTTACTAAGACCACGACATTGTAATCATAACTTCTAACAGTTATTATTTTATGGTGACAAGGGCAACATTGTTTCATTATCAAATTTTATTACCTTACGCATGCACAATTATATTTACATTAATAATACTTGTATGTGCAACTCCAGAAAATCAATTTCCAAGTAACACTCCAAAGATCAATAAACTCTTTGGACACTATCATGTGCACTTTTGTACTTTTGCAAATAAATAACCATAGTGGACTGCTCGCTCCTGCCAGAGGACGCATCAGTCATCCGCTATAAAATCCTACAAATATCACGTTGCACGTCTTACGTATTAGAGGGGGGAAATCGACCCGACGCAACACATGAAACGGAGTACGTACATTAAGATTACAAATTGGTCATTATTATCATTATTACTCACCAATAATAACACATAACAACTGTCCGTTTTGTGACACAAACTTGAAAGTCCAGTCCACGTATCACTTGTCACACCCACCACACCCACACACCCGCACCCTCACTATATCACGCACAGCCGGTTCAGAAGCGCACGTAGTCGGCGAACCGCTGCGGGAGGGCCACGTATCACTTGAGCTTGGGTTTCTTGGCGTGCGGGGAGTCGTGGGGCTCGGAGGAGAGTCGCCGTTTGCCTTCGTCGTCCCCGCCGGCGCCGAGGCTGGTCTCGGGCAGGGCGGGCAGCTCCAGCTCGCTGCAGCGCTTGTTGATGTAGCGCTCGAGACGGACACCGGCTCTGGAGAGAGAATGATAAGTTCAATGTCTATAATGGTGCGATAATTCGTAGTTACACTTGCGCCTGAGTCCCCTCTAAATCCAGCGCATCTAGCCATGATGCCAATTGTGAATGCCAGGGGCATCGCAAACGTTCATAGACTGCTGTCACTAATTACTATCAGACAGGCCGTAAGCTTGTTTGTCACCTTAGTGGCATTTTAGATGTAGTTGTAGATCTGTGGTTAGAGATTATGTCGAATTCGAGATATCTGTGACGTCCTGATGCCCATGCTCACATTAGAGTTTCTCCTGGCCCACAGGCCTGCCAGGTAATGCAACGTTCGACTCACACAGCACTGTAACGAGCTCGCGACTCATTATGTATGATTATTAATACTGTTGGCCATGCGAGGTTGACCAAGTCCTTCCGCTGGGGACCCTAAGACTGGTTGAGAAGTCTCAGGAGCCGCCTGGCAACTGTGACAGTATATTTATTATTACTCACTTGGCAACAGGATGCGAGTCCTTGTTATAGGTAAAGCAATTGGTGAGGACCAGGGCAGCATCAGCCAGCACCTCGCTCTCGGTCGTGTACTCGCCGCGCTCCAGCTTTCCTTGCATTGTGGTGAAGTCCATCGGCTCGGATATCACTTGCAGGTAGTCTGGGACCTGGAAGTGCAGCTTTTTTAAATATTTGGCCAAGGTTATGTGTTGTTGTTAGGTGACAGCTGTTCGTCAGATGTATGTATGTGTGACGGAGCAATCAATCTAAATCTCAGTGAGGAAAAGACCAAAACTATAATGCCCAATTTACAATGGTCAAGTGTTTAGTTGACAAATATAGCGAGCAACTACACCGGTGTAAACCGAATGGACGAGTCCGTACAGCGTACTGTACTTGTTCACGGCACTCGCCACGGTCCTTGACCAACATAACTCGGGCATTAGCAGTTTAAACTCAAAAATTATTTATTGAAAAAGGATTATTTAAGCTCTTACCAAACGTCAAAAAAGGTACGGAAAACAAAGGAATCATTTTTAGATATAGCGTAATTTGATCTTAGGAACCACGAGGCCGATTTTAGAATTGAGAATAACTGGATTCTTAAAGTCGAAACATCTACTGGCGTCCCAGCCTCGTTTCAGAGAACCGCCACTCACCTCGTCAACAGACACAGGATCCTGGAAGGGCCAGGCGTCGCGGTGCCGGGAGATGTCCTTTAGCAACGTCATCAGGACGTCAGTTCGAACGCCGCCGCGCCCGGACGCTCGCTTGGTGCGCCCGTTGGGGAGTTTCTCCTCTGGAACTAATCATAATAATCATCTTAGCGTTAATGTACCGGTTGTGCTCTCGCAGGGCCCTGGGTCCGCCTTGACCCTAAGCAAAGACATTTATTCATCCATTGATTTCGCAGATCAGGTAATTACAGTGAAGCGACCGCTGGCTGACTTTCGTGTTAACAGGAGAACCTGACTACATTGGTTGTAATGGTTACACATCGAGTCGCATGAATGTGCATTGTGCAGGGTTCATCACCATGTTTTTCCTCAGTCAGAAGTCAGAGAAGAGTCATTGGTACATGGTGGCTTGAGGCTCAACCGCCTGAAACTATTAATCTAATAGTGGAATAAAGGAATGAACGTCGATGGCTAGCGGGTCTGCGTCTGCAGGTATTGTCAAGATGCAAATTGCTCCTTAGCGACTCCACTGCGAGCCACTGACGATCGGAACCCATCAGCTACGATCGGCCGGGGCTCGTAGATCGGCGCAGTACAGCGAGCGCTGCGAAGCCGGCCGAACATAGCCGACGAGTTCCGATCATATCAATCATGGTTATCAATACATACCGTGATGCCCATTTGTTAACGACGTTTTCGACTTTTTACTGCTACTTGTGTCTAGTTCGGATTTTGATCTGTGAAATAAATAAAAAATAATATTAATTCTTGTCCAAAGGTGTAAAAAAAAAATTTTAACTTGCACGCAACTGAATACCCGATTACAACAATAACGGGGTGATAAGCGTCGCCGGACTATAACGAAGTGATGAGTGACAGTTGCCTGTAACAGGCTGATAAGCATTGGTGAACTCTAACGGGGGATGAGTGTCGGTAGACTGTAACGGATTGATGAGTGTCGGTAGACTGTAACAGGGTGCTGAGTGTCGTTACGAATTGATGAGTGTCGGTTGGCCATTGCGTAGCGATAAGTGTCGATTGACCCTGACAGGGATATTGAATGTCGATGGACCATCACGGGCCGAAGACTACTGGTGCCTGTGTACGGACCTCTACGGTCACTGGTGTCAGTGGCGTTACTGTCATACAAGCCCAAAAGCCGGGCTTGCCTTATAAAAATCATTAACGATAAAAAATCAAAGATAATGCGAGCGCGAACTATTTAAAGTTCGCGCTCCTAATGCTTTTCAAACTGCCGCGCCGCACAGCAGCGCCATCGTGCGCCTAGGTTACGAAACACGCTCCGTACGCACACGCAAGTTGAGGAAATTGAGACTCGGTCAGTCATCTCGCTCGCACGCGCTGGCTTGTAAGCGGGCTTTGATTCCGGCCGGTATGTCTCTTTCTTACATATGAAAACTGTCCTATAATGAGATATAACTATACGTTTGTTTATATAGTAAATTGTACGAGACTTTAAGCCCTGCATGCGTATGAAGTTGTACACGGATCTTTGAAAATGGCAACTTCGCGCATGCGCAGTAGGTAAGTTTGTTGAATTCTGTAATACGTACCAACTTCACTATTGTTTTGTTTGAGCCGTTTGGGCGGATAAGTAATTAGTTTTTTGTTGTGTTTGTGTTATGTTTTGTAGTAAAAGTGATTTAATTAGATTAATCAACAATAGACGAAGTAAAGTCCCTTGTGATGGTTTAAAATGTGCACAAGTTTTGATTTACATGGAAAAGGTAAAGTTTTTAATCATTTCTCAGAAAATAACAAATTATTTCCTTATATGTATTCCTATTATACCTATTTCTCAGATTAGTAAATCGCTTATAGGACAATTTCATAGATCGGTGTACCAAACTCATTGAATTGTTGGTTGTCTCTCTCACAAGTTATATTGCTGGTATAAAACTGAAGAGTGATAAGTGAGGATTGATCAGTAATGTGGCAAGGGGATGGATTTATTTTTAATAACCGTAAAAACTACACAAACTTAATCTCTCGGCTTGCCTTACTCTGAACCCCTAGGCACGCCACTGACTGGTGTCTCCCTGTATACTCACTTCCGTCCCCGCTTGGTCGCCGCGACGCCGTTGGGCACGGGCGAGGCGTCGCTGCCGCGGGGCTTCCGCGTCTTCAGCTTCACCAGCACCGTGTTGTCGTCGCTGTCGTCCGACTCTGGAGAGGCGGGATACGTTAGCATTGCCGTTACAATTTTGTATACGAATAGAGGTGTAGTGTAGCCCACTCACTATCGTGCCGCTTGATTCATGATTAAATAGGCTTGACCACACTTTCAGCGCACATGTTATCTGGTTTATTACCACGGTTAGTATTGTCTTTACCTCGATATTTCGATGCGATTGCATGCGTCACGGTAACGAGGTCATTTATATTTACAAATTTTATATTAGTGACATTAATATCGTTGCAATTATTTTATTTTATGTTGTGACATATTGGAATTAATATTTAGTTAAAGCGAAATTGATTAATGTAATGGAAATTTGTTCTATGCAAAATGTTTGACTTGTAACCAGTGTTATTAATAAATATTATCTTATCTTATCGAGTAGACTGGTGCTTGGCCAAACCAAACTGACCGTGTGTAAGGAGAAAAGGGCAAGGACATACCACTGACTGACGGTTTTTTTCCCACGGTCAGTTTGGCTTCATCAAACCCATTTGGCCATACATTGGATCATGGCATGATGGTGAGTAGCCACCATCTTACTGAACGTGCATTATTTTCCTGAAATATGTGGCAATATTGCCCCTTTATCACTTACGACAAACTTCATGTCGAACAGAAAAGGGCTATGCCACAACATTAGAGTGCGGTTCAGACAACAAAAGAAAAAATATTTGGCAATGGTCGGAGGAAAGGCGGGCCATTGTTTTACAGTAACAAATTGCCCATTACGCTCCTTTAGTAGACTCCAGCGGTATGGAAGCAAAAGAGTTTGCCGTGGTAACGGATATAACAACTGTTTGTTGGATGTCAGCACTATGCGACAGACATCCCATTGACATAGTAACCCTCTTTTGCGGCATACTTTTGTTTGTCAAACTATACGGGCTGGGATTGAATATAAGTGCCCCCCATTGAGTAATTGTCTATTACCTGGACAATCTTATATAGTATAATATGTAAGTCATAAATATCAGCCAGTGAATTACTAAAATAAAATAAATAAGCAAGATTCAACCATAACCGAAAACAAATTGGACTACGCAAATGAAATTTTACTTTCGAGGAAGCATTGTGAAGAAACAAAAATGGATGACATATTACCAACCATAGCCACAGGTGCAACCAAGATCTAAAATAATAAATGTTTTTACCATGCACGATTTTAGAATGACATTAAATAATGCAATGCTTACCAACTTAATAAAAATAATGGAAATGTGATAAAAAATAAAGGAAAATTATAGAAATAATGAATATTCTAAGAATGGACGATGAAATATCGACAAGGAAATTATTAAAAAGAGTAGTTTCATGTTGGTTAGTGAAAGCAAGAAGATGACGAAGTGAAGAATGGGGTTGAACGAATACAAGTAAAGAGTGAATGGAGAGAAGAAATAGCACTTCATCATTCTATTACAAACGGATGATTGAAAAAACGTAAAAAGGAGATAGATGTTAAATGGAAAATTAATGAACGAAGTTATAATAATGCATTGTAACAAAGCTTCAGTGGATCATAGATTGGTTGAACCTAAAGAGTGTAACGAACGAATAACCGAAAATCTCAAAAAGGAGATGGATGCGTTATGAAAAGAAAAAGCCGCAAACGAAAACAAGAACATGTGAATGGAAAATGAACGATTGAAGTAAAAAGAATGCACTGTAACAAAGCATAAGTGGATCATAGAATGGGTGAACCAAATGAGTCAATAAGCGAGCTAATCGAGCCAATGTCGGCCAATGCTGGCCATCGACGCACCAGAACTCTCGACGGTGGTGTCCAACGCTCGCGCGTACTGGTGGATGTTGGAGATAGCTGTGGCCGCACATCGACGCACGCTGTGCTCTTTATAAACAATGAAATACAGGTTTTAGACCTATTGTAGTGTATAGCCTACACATTTAGACCTGCGGGGCTATTGGCTAACTCAGTTGACAACTGTATTTGACACTAGATAATTCTACACCACGTCATCTACGTTGAAAACTGGCAATAGCGTCTACCAAATTAGAGCGTAATTAGAGTAGTGTCAGATTTTTTTATGTCAAATTCAGTTGTCCACTGAGATAGCCGATAGGCCTGCGGGGCTATTGGCTAACTCAGTTGACAACTGTATTTGACACTAGATAATTCTACACCACGTCATCTACGTTGAAAACTGGCAATAGCGTCTACCAAATTAGAGCGTAATTAGAGTAGTGTCAGATTTTTTTATGTCAAATTCAGTTGTCCACTGAGATAGCCGATAGGCCCTCTGGAGTAGATTGGTGAATAGAGATTTTGATGAATAGACGAAGAATTTGGTAGTTAGGGACGCAGAACAGATGGCCGATGGGGCAGTAAAGTTCTAGAATGCCGATCAAGTAGTTGGAGGCCTTCTGCAAAGTGGACAGATGATCTGATAAAGGTCGCAGGTACCGGCGTGATGGGACGGCACAGGACCGGCCTTTGTGGAGATTTTTGGGGGAGGTATTTACCCAGCAGTCTTCCGGTTGATATGATGATGATTTAGTTTTTGGCCAAATTTCGTCAAATTTGATTTCATAACGATCATATTCTTAAAGCATCATCGTTTCAGTCGCTGTTCTCTAAACAATCACTTCAAATTGAGTGACTGGATATAATGCCTGGGATAATTTTTTTGAACAATGACAATAAAGTTGAAAAGCCAAATTAGGTTTGGGGCAGTGTTGTTTTCGACTGAAGCAATTTTCTTACCCACGGTTATTGTCAATCGCCTTTAAACTTTATTGAAATACACCTTTAGTCGTCTAGGAACAGTCAATTCACTTTGACGACATCTAGATTATAATTATCGAGGAACATATGCAGGCAATGTGTTCGATCTCTACCACCGGTTGCTGTGTTCTCTAGTATATTGTACCAATCCTTACCCCTAGTAGGCGCCAGACAGCCAGCACACTGCCACCACCGAACGTGCCTCGGCGCATTCCGCATGGAAAGCATTCCCACTACTACAACACTCAGCCGCGAGCCAGCAGCACAGACTAGACCAGCTGAGGCTGTTAGGGAATCGTCGTTAGGAAGGGAGTTACCGACTACTGTGTTCTGTAGTGTATTATATCCTTACCCCTAGTAGGCGCCAGACAGCCAGCGCACTGCCACCGCCTAACGTGCCTGGCGGCCTTAGGCGTCGCGCACTCCGCATGGTAGGCGTTGCCACAAGTGGAGCATTCTGCGGCGAGGCGGCCTCCGCTGCCACAAGACGCACAGACCAGGCCAGCTGAGGCTGTTAGGGAGTCGTCGTCGCTGGGGAAAGGGTTTTAGAGGTGTTATTGGTGGTGGTAGGATGAGAGCATCGGTGGCCGGGCGGTCAGGTCATTCGACTCGTAACCGAGAGATACCAGAATCGAATCCCGCTGCGGCCATGTAGCAATGACTCTTTTCTGTATCATACAGAATGTGTGTATCAGTTGAACACTAACGGGTGATCTTACGGTGAGGGTAAACTTCGTGATAAAACCTGCACATTCAGGCGACTGAATGTTTAACCATGATCCAATCTGGTCAGGTTCCCCTGTTAACACGGTCATGGAGTTCAGATGATAGTCACAACCGGGATATTAATGCCAAAACGATAATAATAAAAAGTGACTTGATCAAGAGTAAATAAAACTACTAAAGTAATAAAACTGTTGCTATGTGTTCTACAAAAGTTGCCTGCAGCAAAGGATAGATAAACTATTGAAGATAATGAAAACATATATAATACCTATCTCTTACAAATAAATATTTTGAATCTTTTGAATCAGATCAAACCTATGCAATAATATGATATTGCATCGTTTTGTTATCTAACTCTCATGGATAAGCAAAATCTGAATACCGGGAAGTGCATCAAGTACTGACTGCTGTGTAAGCCACAAACAAAATCTGGCAAGTCAAAATAAATAAATATAACTAAGTATTCATCTTTTCGTACGACCACCATCCGCCTCCATCATCAGACCAGCTCCATGGTACCATATTAATGCATTATCATCCAAGTTACACAGGTATACCAAATTGCAGCTAAATTATACGACAGGAAGTTGGTCAAATTAGGCTTACAAGATTTGACCTGTACATACATACATAGTTAGTTAAAAACATAGCAAGTTAAATAAAAGCTCGTAAAAAAGCCTTACCTATTCAGCGCCTCCTCAATCTCCTCCTCCGAGAACAGTTTCCTTCGTTTCCTCGGCGTCCTCTCTTTGGGCTTGCACTGGTCGCAGAACCAATCGCCGCTTGGCACTTTCTGTACAACAGGAAGAGGGAAAATATCAATATAGTAATTGAGTTTAGCTACTATAATGTGATTTATGATAAAAGGAAATAAACATTACCATCCACACTAAAGTCATCTGTGTATGCGTGTAACAAGAAGGGAAAAAATTGGTGTTAGAACTAAATATCTCGACAGTGTTTGCGTTTCTTATGTCATTGTATTAAGAACGATATTGGAACTCGACATTATCATCATCGTACCCGTCATTCCCTTCCGAAAAGTGGACGCCGGTTTCGACCAGGGTCCACTTTTCGAAAGGCCTCTGGCATCCGACTCGGCGACGTATCGCTAGGATCCCTTTCCTGATACCGGTAGGTTCAGGCCCCTATTTCCCACGTATCCCTGAGGCATATGCAGCATGTGACCAAACCAGCGCAGAGACCGTACCGCCTAACTCCAATATAATGCCGCCATATTGATCCAATTGACTACTCAAACCAATCGCAGCAATGCAGAGCCAGAGCTGGCTTGCTGCGATTGGTCCCTACTTAATTGGACCAATATGGCGGCGTACTATGAAAAACCCACGGTACGGTCTCAGGCCTCTTTAATCTTCAGAAATAATACAAAAAAATACCCATAACATCACTTACTGTCAACTTAGGCTTCAAGCAATACAAATGGTGTCCCTTATTGCAGCCGTCACACAACAGCATATTATCTGGATCCGTCTTCCTTCTGCAAAGCCGACAGCTGGCGTTGAGGATCGAAGCTGACCAGGTCACGCTGGAGTCCAGGGTGAACAGATGGAGGACAACAGCTGCGAAGCTCCGGCACTCCATGAGGGAGACCTCCCACCGTTCCAGGGCTTCCAGGTCTAGGGGTTTGTTCCTGGCCTCGCGGTCCTTTCGCTCTTTCTCGTCGAGACCTGTGGGGGGGTTGGTTGTGTTAATGTGGTTGTGTGTCGTACCCTTGTAGGCACTGTTAAGGAATCAAGTCCGCTAAATTTATTTAAATAAGAATCTCAATAAAGGTTAATAATTTATTTCAATACTAGTGGACCCGGCGCGACTTCGTTCGCGTACACCTACTTTACTCCTACCTACCCTCTTTCTACTTGCTTATAAACCTTCCTCTTGAATCACTCTATCTGCTGTTGAAACCCGCATCAAAATCCGTTGCGTGGTTTCAAAGATTTAAGCATACAAAGGGACATAGGGACAGAGAAAGCGACTTTGTTTTATACTATGTAGTGAAGAGTCTCAATAAGGTATCGCGAGTTCGAAATTCCACTAGATGGTGCTACTGGCGAGTAAGATCCGTTGTCAAAATTCCTCGCGCTATTGGCCTGAATCATACTCTCTCAGTTGACAGTTGGATGCAGCCAATAGAACGACGTTATTTTGACAGTGTCAAGACCTAACTTACAGCAGTTTCTGTGTAATATCATGCACATCAGCATTTCGACAGCAGATCTTACGCCTCAGTAGAGCCATTTGAAATCGTAAAAACCCCTCATGAGCCATTCGTAAATCAGCACGGTTAGCACAACTAAGCTTGCGACATAGCTCGCGCACGAGAAAACCTTTCGTTTCCTTCTTTCAATACTAAACAAGTTGAAACAGATAGCAGTATTTACATCGCATCTTTACTCGCATGTCTCTGGCTCTGCAGACTTGGGCTCCAGGTGGTAAGCTTGGCTGTTTCTCTACATATCTACAAGAAAAAAACAACTTACCCAGCGGCCTCTTCAAGTACTTATGATGCACTCCCTGCGCGACTTGCAACAAGGCTGCGGCTAGCTGTCTCACGGTGGCGGCCTCCGCCCCCGGGGCTTCGGAGTCCAGGTAGTGTCCCGGGTCGCGGTACTTGTTCTCCGGAATCGCTTCCAGGGCTGACTTGTCTAGGTCTGGTGTAAAATAAAAAATATATATTTCTTATTTATTTATTGTAAACTTAACAGCTTACATCTGTATTATAAACAATAAAAAAGTACATTCTTATATAGCCAGTTTTAACGTTTGACATATTAATATGGCCGTGTGGTGTCCGGCAGAGTAGAATAGCACCAACCCCTTACACTCATAGGTGTCGTACAAGGCGACTAATGTTTTCGAGGCAAAAGATCAAGAGTCTCCGTAGGCTGGAAAATGGGCAGCAGCATTTTCCATTGTATTATTTAAACACTGCGATCTCCAACCCGCCTGCCAAGCGCGGAGATTATGGCAATAACCTCCCCTTTCGTGGAAGAGGCCCTAAGTCCTACAGTGGACTGTTACGGGCTGTGATGATGATATTAAAATTTACATATTTACCGCGAAGTTATAAAAATCTCTTCTGCCGCCAAGCAACAATGCTTGCATTCTTGTATTCCGGTTTGAAGGATAACGTAGCCAGCAAAATTACAGGCATGAGGCATTTCATCTTAGTCCTCACAGTGACAACGCACCTGCAGTTCTGCATTTTTGTTACTTTCAACCTAAATGTATGAATTGTAGATGTTATGAGCGACAGTTGCCACTTACGATCAGGTGGGCTGTCTGCTTGTTTGTCACTGAATAGCATAAAAAGCGTGACAATAAATAATACAACTATATACAAAACTACTAATCTCATACATATTACACCCAGACCCGTACAGAAATTAAAAATTATCATTTCAATTTCTGCTCGGCCGGGAATCGAACCCGGGACCTCTGCGTGGCACCGGCACATTAACCAACGGAACAACTCAGGTCACCAAGTATTTGAACATCTCTTCTTCATTCTTCTCTCACTTCCTCTCCCACTAACCTTTAGGTAGCTGCAACTTCCCTCCCGGCAGGTGGTAGTCATCCCGGTATCTGGCGGCCGGGCCCCAGCTGAGATGCGGCGCCTGCTTGTCGTAGCCTCGCAGCATGAGCGTGCCTCGCCAGGCCTCGCGGTCCTGGGGATACGGGCCAGGGTCAGAAGATTCTGGACCTTATTGTGTGGGTTTAGAGGATGCACGGCCGATTTTGCTGTGTAGGCTTGTGAGCCGCATTGGACAAATTACACGATAGTCAAGCAATCATTATCATCCTCGTGTCAATCCCGACGACACCTGACAGGGTCCTTGCCAGACAGGGGCACCCTACATTGACGCTCATTGGGGGAAGCCTAGGTCCAGTACTAGACTAGAATAGGCTCATGATGATGATATATCCTTGCCGATCAGTAAGGTTTCCAGAGCTCAAGCTCATTGTAAATCAACTGGTAGGTTAATGGATTACTAATATCCATAGACAGTGGTGACCATGCACCATTGTCAGATGGCCCCGTACCCCATCTCCCATCCGCATACTCCCAAAAAACCCTCCACACTCACCTTAACCTTAATAGCTCCCAAGCACCCGTGGAAGATCTTCTCCTCCAGCTCCAAGATATGGTCCCGCAGCGACAGCTCCAGAGCTTCGGCCAGCGAGCAGTCGGCCGGCACCGCGAGGGAGGGCGCGAACTTCTTGTTGCGGGTCATGTGGTGGATCGCTGGGGGCTGGGGAAGGGGGGGGTAAGGTGAGAAAGGAAGAATATTTATTGTAGGAAACAACTACACCATAATATAAGAGAGAAAGACAAATAAGAGGAGGTTCATAAATATGGCCCAAATGTGCTTAACTAACGTCTCAATTGAATCTCAATATAAACGACACGTTTTTCGAATTCTACTACTAAGTTAACACTACTGGTTTTCCGTTAAGTTTTCTTTGGACTGCTATTGGAATATTTCCTTATCTGTTACACAAGACCAAGAACAATTTAACTTCCAATTTGATTGAACTATTGCAGCGTTGTTGCAGAGCAACTCCCAATTTGATTGAACTAATACCCTACACACCCTAATACAGTGTAACCCTTAAATAAGTATATATTTGTATGCCTACAATTGGGGTTAACCCAGAAATATTTACAAACATTATACTGTCTTGATGAATCTGTATACTTACCTGTTTCAGAAATGTCTTAAACTTTGATTTAACACTACGTAAAAAAGAAAAACGGAAACTTATCGTGTCATGCGTGTTAGCAGTGTACTATCGAGGTTCCTCTGTGTGTATGTGGTCTCCAACTGTGCCTACTCACCGGCGCAGCCTGCGGATTGAGCGCATGCAGCGGGCACTCCTCCAAGTAGTTGGCGATCCTGGCGCGGTCCGTCAGCAGCGAGGCGCGGAGGTCGGCCTCGCGGATGCCGCGCGGGTTGAGCGCGGACAGCAGGGCGTCGACCTGCTCCGCCGTGTGGTACACCGACCAGCGGGGGCGGCGGACGCTCTGGGGGTGGGAAATTGTAAAAAAAAATTAAATGTGTGTATGGGTGTGTGGTTTAGCGCACCTGAATGAGGGGCTTGGGGAAAATGTTTGACACACTCGACTTGGCAGCTGCCAAATACATTTTAGCACCTCTGTGTGATAAACAATAGCTTAGCGCGGCGCGTCGGCCTGGGTGGCCACAAAATACACGGCGCATGAGCCGAAGATGAGGTGTTATGTAATAGAGATTTGAACAGAGCAAACAATTGCCCTCTTAGCTAAAGATCCACAAACATTTACTCTACGCTGAGCGAGGCGATTATGACTTTTTCAGTGACAAGACCTCACTCGACAGTAGCGCCACTAGTGAGCACAGAAACGGATGTACACTATGTCACTAAAATCCTAAACATACATTAGACACGTTTTTTTAAGTAGACTTATTGCTCTCATTCCATTAGGTGGTGTCTGTGCGTTTGTTACTATAGGCTTACATAGCAATAAAATGAAAAAACGCCCGCTGTTAAACCTAAACTTCCCCGGAATCCTTCCGATCAACTTTGTACCTCTCGCATTCATTCGCCCCCTTTGCAAGATCGTCCGTCCATCTCGTTTATATCACAAGCCATGAACTTAATCTACTTCATTATTAAGTTTAACCTACCTCCCCATGCACAAGACAAGTCCCAGCATCCCCAGTACACATCAGCAGCTCCCTCATACGCTCCGTCTGGTCGGCTGCTGGCTTCACACCGTTCACGCCGTTCACACCCAGCGGCTTCTTCGGCGAAGAGATGCGAGAGTTGCCAGTGGAATCGTTCTCCTTGTCGCTGCTCGCTGCGGGTGGAGATTTGGATTTGGTTTAGTTAGGAGGTGTAGGCTCGGTGTTGGCTCGGGCGTGTAAGGGGATAGACTATTTTTTTTAAAACAGTTGCAAAAATAAACCAGCACGTAGGCAATTTTTATAGAATCAGGGGAGATGGCGGTCAAATGCTAGGCTAGTCAAATATGAAATAAAAAAAAACAGACATTTTGGACACTTATGTGCCCTTTCTGTGTGCACTCTAATTATGCACATCTAGAACATGGATAGAGGAGGACTAGGGCTTCCTAAGGTACCTAACCGATTGAAAATTCGATTCCATACAACCGATGTCATCTTCATCATTCGAGCGGTCAATCTCGGCTGCTGCCAGGGTCCACTTTCCTTGTGTTTCCACTTTGTTTGTGACCACTTTGCCCGACCTTTGGCATTCTCACATCGTAGACCGATGGCTGTCGCGTCTGCCTTGGCGATGTCAATCCATCGTTTCTTAGATCTCCTGCGGGACCTCTTTTTTGATACAGGTTTAAAAACCTATTTCCCACAATTTCATACAACCGGTGTATGAAATTGAAAGAGAAATTCGTGACGTAGGCGAGGGTGCCCTGCCCGGCCGGCAGCGGCGGCGGGGCAGCCCTCCGCCCCCGCCCCGGCCCCGCCCGCCCCGGCAGTACTCACCGCGCTCGCGGTCGGCGGCGGTGCTCTCGAACAGCGTGGTGACGTAGGCGAGGGTGCCCTGCCCGGCCGGCAGCGGCGGCGGGGCAGCCCTCCGCCCCCGCCCCGGCCCCGCCCGCCCCGGCAGTACTCACCGCGCTCGCGGTCGGCGGCGGTGCTCTCGAACAGCGTGGTGACGTAGGCGAGGGTGCCCTGCCCGGCCGGCAGCGGCGGCGGGGCAGCCCTCCGCCCCCGCCCCGGCCCCGCCCGCCCCGGCAGTACTCACCGCGCTCGCGGTCGGCGGCGGTGCTCTCGAACAGCGTGGTGACGTAGGCGAGGGTGCCCTGCCCGGCCGGCAGCGGCGGCGGGGCAGCCCTCCGCCCCCGCCCCGGCCCCGCCCGCCCCGGCAGTACTCACCGCGCTCGCGGTCGGCGGCGGTGCTCTCGAACAGCGTGGTGACGTAGGCGAGGGTGCCCTGCCCGGCCGGCAGCGGCGGCGGGGCAGCCCTCCGCCCCCGCCCCGGCCCCGCCCGCCCCGGCAGTACTCACCGCGCTCGCGGTCGGCGGCGGTGCTCTCGAACAGCGTGGTGACGTAGGCGAGGGTGCCCTGCCCGGCCGGCAGCGGCGGCGGGGCAGCCCTCCGCCCCCGCCCCGGCCCCGCCCGCCCCGGCAGTACTCACCGCGCTCGCGGTCGGCGGCGGTGCTCTCGAACAGCGTGGTGACGTAGGCGAGGGTGCCCTGCCCGGCCGGCAGCGGCGGCGGGGCAGCCCTCCGCCCCCGCCCCGGCCCCGCCCGCCCCGGCAGTACTCACCGCGCTCGCGGTCGGCGGCGGTGCTCTCGAACAGCGTGGTGACGTAGGCGAGGGTGCCCTGCCCGGCCGGCAGCGGCGGCGGGGCAGCCCTCCGCCCCCGCCCCGGCCCCGCCCGCCCCGGCAGTACTCACCGCGCTCGCGGTCGGCGGCGGTGCTCTCGAACAGCGTGGTGACGTAGGCGAGGGTGCCCTGCCCGGCCGGCAGCGGCGGCGGGGCAGCCCTCCGCCCCCGCCCCGGCCCCGCCCGCCCCGGCAGTACTCACCGCGCTCGCGGTCGGCGGCGGTGCTCTCGAACAGCGTGGTGACGTAGGCGAGGGTGCCCTGCCCGGCCGGCAGCGGCGGCGGGGCAGCCCTCCGCCCCCGCCCCGGCCCCGCCCGCCCCGGCAGTACTCACCGCGCTCGCGGTCGGCGGCGGTGCTCTCGAACAGCGTGGTGACGTAGGCGAGGGTGCCCTGCCCGGCCGGCAGCGGCGGCGGGGCAGCCCTCCGCCCCCGCCCCGGCCCCGCCCGCCCCGGCAGTACTCACCGCGCTCGCGGTCGGCGGCGGTGCTCTCGAACAGCGTGGTGACGTAGGCGAGGGTGCCCTGCCCGGCCGGCAGCGGCGGCGGGGCAGCCCTCCGCCCCCGCCCCGGCCCCGCCCGCCCCGGCAGTACTCACCGCGCTCGCGGTCGGCGGCGGTGCTCTCGAACAGCGTGGTGACGTAGGCGAGGGTGCCCTGCCCGGCCGGCAGCGGCGGCGCGGGCCGCACGGGCCGCTCGCGGCAGCCCTCCGCCCCCGCGCCGGCCCCGCCCGCCCCGCCCGCGCCGGCCTCCACGAACACGCCCGCCACGCGCTGGTTCAGCCAGTAGCGCCGGTGGGCGCGGTCGCTGCCTAAGGAGTAAGAGGTGAAATTGAGTTGGATGTATACTTGCTTAACACTTCCCCTCCTAACTCAAATACCAGAGAAGCTACATCGGTGCTTGGTATCGTAGCGCACGTATTAAGGTGCGTACTAATTAGAGCGGCTCAGCCTGAGGCATGCTCGCTACGCGCGGCGAGGCTGCTCAGTTGCGCATTTGTTTGTGCGTTGAGGCAACGTGCTCGCAGCCACTCACAAATGCGCCGCAATTTTAGTTTGTTCGATTACGTAACACTTTTTTCTGCTCATGTAACTGTATTAATCAAATACATTTGTCCTTGATCCGCACCATATTGTTTAGTATATAAGTTTTTCAAATGCTTTTTTTATTTTAATTTTATTTTTTAATTTTTTAGGGAGACCAACAGTTAAATTGACCTTACGTCACGTCACTGACGATTGTGATAATAAATTTTAAGCCCCAAAAGAAAATATTAAAGTTGTCAAATGTCAATAAATCATACGCGCGTGTTAGATATTATAATTATTTTTATGTTAATTTGATGGTTTACCTAATAGAATATAGTTTGTAAATAGACTGTGCAGTTTACAATGTTTCCTATTTCGTTCTTTATTTCGGAACGAATCTCTTTAACAGATACTTAATATGTTAAAGAGATTCTAATTAACTGAAAAATATATTTGTAATTGTGTAATAAATCCTATAATTATTAACAATAGTTGTAATAGTTATAACTTATCTCATTTGATCTGATCTCAGTGTTTGAATGTTTCTAACCTTAGTTACTAGGCCAACCTAACTCATATCCCCTAAATACTTAAATTCACACATTAGATCGGTACACTCCATCTATTTTTCTCACACGCGCCTTCGTAATTTTATTTCGAGGCTCCGATACACGTCCAAACTCGTGATGCACCTTTGAGCATGGACAGAAAACTGTCGCGGCTCGCGGCGCGCGCGTGAGCCACGTACGAATTTGAGCAAATGGGCGAGCCGTGCGTGCCTCAACCTGAGGCTGCCTCTAATTCGTATGCACCTTTAGATGGTCCAACCAGATGACTCGTTTAATCATTATGCAACACTTTATTTTTTAATTTTTTGTCGGGCGCCGGGACACGGCGTAATGTAGGCTGAATACTTAGATGTCTTTAACAAATTCAAATTTAAAATTTAAATTTTCCTGTTTATATTTCTGTGTAATTATTTTTTACCGCTAAACAGAATATTTATTCTAATTGTTGTAATTTGTGTTTGTGAATGTTTCTTCTTATTTGAAGTAAATAAATAGATAAATGTAAAAGTAGTAAAATGAATTTCCCGCCGCTTGATATCTTCCACGCGTAGATACAACAGAACTGACTCGCAGCTTACTTCCAGCAAAGTTGAGATTTTTTTTTAATCCATACAATATTTCGTACATTCTGTCTTACTTATAGTTACCCTGCCAAACTGCATAACAGTTTGTTGGCAACTTTTAATACCCCCTTTTATATGACAGTTGCATAAACTACTATTTTAAAATTTTATAGACTGGCGTGAAAAAGTGTATCCTTAAACATCTGTTTTCGAATATGAAATTGGAACATTACGCTATGAGTGTAGATAAACTACTGTTTCGTAACAAGCTTTTACCGCGCGATATTACCAAATTTCAGCACAATCGGATACCACTAAATAATCGAAAGACCACATACGTACAAACGACAACTTACATACCAACTAATCAGTAATATTAAATAATCAGTCCAACTGTCACTCACCTAAGTAGGACGCATAATCGAACACCTTCGCCTGCAACTCCTGCTGTTTCTTCTCATACTCCACTTTCTTCTCTTCACTCTCTTTAGCCAGTTTCTCCAAGGCCACCTTCAGCTGTTCATCATGAGCTTTGGCCTTGTCTCCTGTTAGTTTCTGCTCTTCCTTTTTGGCTGCAAACTCTTTCTTGATCTCTTGCCTGGAGACTATGACTTGGGCCTCGCGTTTGCGCTCTCCGATCTAGGACAGGAATTTTTATAAATTATTTATACTAACGTGCTCTTTTCTGATTAAGATCAGCGGCAATTTTCAACAAATATCGTTAACGATAAAATCATTCATGTATCTAACGTTTTGTATTTATTTAAAATCTTTTATAAGTATATTTTTATCGAAGTCCGGGCGGATTAAGTCTTGAAACAGGTATGTATTAATTTATTTAATAATTTTACTTAAGTATGTATTAATTTATCCAATTTCTATCGGTGGAAGCCTGTACTTGGCTGTATACTGCCAGTTTTATTTTATATTGTAATCATTGCTGTTGGTTTTCCTTAAGTAAATAAAATAAAAATGTACAGCTGTGAACGAATAATAATGCATCATCTATTTCGGCTTTAAACGATGTTCGACACTACTTTCTTGCTACATAAGAATCTAGTTCAAAGATACGTCGACAGATGGCGTTGTCTCCAGTATCAATATATTACCAGTAAAACTCTGAGCGCGTGCTTTGTGGTGCGCAGTTCTTCCAATTTCTCCTCAATGATGTCGCGGACGGTGGCGTATGTGAGAAGCTGGTTCATCAGGCACTGGAGGATCAGGAACTTGTCATCTGTCAAAGGGTATGGAGAAAATGACAAGTTATTTATATGGAGTTTCGGCACCTCGGGTCATATCTAGAATGAGTTTTATAAAGCACTATGAAAACCTTAGTTAATATTTTTGTCTGTGGTTGCTACCAGTGCCTACTGTACCAGTGACTACTGTAGGAGTTCTACTCGATATGAACGCGTAGTTCCATACGCTGGCGCTATCGCTAGTTGCAACCTTACCAACAACAACAGTCGCCAAGAGCTGAATACTACAAAGTCGAGAATACGTCGGTGTCCTCATCCAGACCCCAAGTCAGCTATGTGTGCTATCTCCAACCATCAGTAACTCTATACTACCAGTGCTAAGAAGATGCGAATCTGACATTGCTCTCACCCAAATAAAAGTCATGTGCCGTGGACAGCCTACATAGTAGATGCGGACGTACAACCGCAGCTTGAGTTCGGGGTCGTCGTAGCTGCTATAGCCGCCTATGCTACCGTATAGGCTTCACGGCTAGAGTAAATAGGCTGTTCCTAGAGAGGCTAGGACAAAAATGAGACACTAGCTTTATACTGCTCTCATCCAGATCCAAGTCAGCGACATCTGCCGCGTACAATCGCCGTAGTAAATCCTGGTGGGCTATAAGCAGGTCGTCGTAGCTACTACAACCGCTTACGCTACCGCTCTTCAGCAAGTCGGGATGGGCGACCCTTAGTCTAAAGCCAGGGTCGTCGTGGCTGCTGTAGCCGCCTACGCAACCGTATAGGCTTCACGTCTAGAGTGAACAGTCTAATCCTAGAGAGGCATGCTCCATCGTCACTTACCACCAGGTGGATAGCGGACCTGGCTAGTACAAAATAAAGGTGCTGCACTCACCCAGACCCAAGTCAGCAACGTGTGCGGTGGCCAATCTCCTCAGCAAGTCCGGATGGGCGACCCTGAGCCTTAACCCTGGGTCGTCGTGGCTGCTGTATCCACCGCGCTGGTGGTAGCGCCAGGTGGCGCAGCGGCTGCCGGCCGCAGACCCGGACGATAGCAGGTGCAGTCTGGGAGACGGGGGTCACGTTAGATGGGTCAAATTGTGGGTAGTCGGGGACTGAGATGGCCATCAAATTTAAAAAAATACACACCGGGGTCTAGTTAAGATGTCGGTCGCTTCGTTCGGATTCTATTGCGGTTGTGGCGATCGGAACTTATCGGCTACGTTCGTCTAGCGCTCGTTGATTGGTGCAGTATTGTGAACGCTGTAAAGCTGGCCGAACGTAGCCGATAGAATAAAACAAAAATCTATATGTTGCATATTATAGTGAGATATTTTCGAAGAAAGTGACCGCTATCATCATGGGCTAAGCCGCGGCCTAAATACAGACCCAATAAAAAAACTCCTTACAGCTCTCGTGAGAATAAATGAATGAACAAGCGTGCCGAGGTAGGTGCGTGATAGGAGGAGATGCGGTGTGATGCACTTGGTGCTTTGTTACCCAGCTGAATCTGACCCTCACCTGAGCACCTCGCTGACGGTGGTGGGGTCCAGCGGCAACTGGCTGAGCGGCGTGCCGAGGTACGTCTGCGACCACTTGCTGGCGAGGGTGCCGCGCTCCACCGCGCCCACCGCACCGGCAGCGTCCACCGTCACCGAACCTGACATGGACAACAACTTTAGTATAAGATCAGACCCTAAGTTTGTTAGCCACCTTAGTGGTATAAAAAAAACAGATCAGGAGTAATCAATGTTGAGTCACCTGCCGTAATAGGTAATGAGGGTCCTCGCGATTCTAAAATCCACGAGATGGCGCTACTGTGACGTAAGGACTGCTGTCAAAATAAAGCCCTGTTATTTGTAATTTGTCATTTCATAGCAGTTTGTTATGACCAATAGCATGACAGTATTTTGACAACGGATCTTACGCCTCACTAGCGCCATCTGAAATCGTGAAGACCCTCATTGCCTGTGTTATACATAGGAACGCAGCGTGGATAGGTCTCCCACAAGGTGGACCAACGACCTGGTAAAGATCGCGGGTACTCTGGCCTTTGCCCAGCAGTAAGCATCTTTCGGGTGATATGGTGATTGTACATAGGTAACTCTTTTTACTTTAGATTTACGCTCTTATGGATAAAACAGTTTCCACTCGATGCCGCCCCCTATCCTTATGATCTTTACTCCATTGGCAACAGGTGCTATCGAAATACATCTTAATTCGCAACACATACGACTGAAATTGGCATAGCCAAATAAAATCACTCTAACGTAATGACGTAAGTTGAAATATCTACCCTCATTTTGGACAAAGTTTTTTTGGAAAAATTCATTTGTATTGACTGGTGTTATGTAATCACTATTCCTATTTTATATTATCTAAGTTTTTGTTTACTCTTATTTTACTTCACTCTACCAAATCCAGATAGGTAAGCACATTAACTCGCATTTACAATCTACTTCTACTAATTATACATCTTTACTCCAAACTCACCCGTAGACTCCTGAATGCCTTTCGTCTCATTATAATCCTCGGCTTCATCCTCCTGAAGCGAGAATATGGCCGTCAGGAACATTTGCACCAGGTCGCTGAACACCCCAGCATGCTCCTTCAGGGTCAGGGCCTTCCTGAAGGCCTCCAGGTCCAGTCCGTTGTGGAAAACGTCCTTGGTCTTGATGACGTCGGCGAAGATGTGAACGAACTCGAGGACCGACAAGAAATCCCCGAAATGCTTGTGCGGGATGCCTTCGACGTCTATCGGTGTGCCCTTCGGGAGTACCTGCGGGGGTTTGGGTCGGGTTAACGGATGTTTGGGCTTGAATTTTTTTATGTAGAAGGAAGCAAACGAGGCCGAGGCCGCCTGGGCCTTAAGGACGCTAATTTACTAAGGTGATAGATGTTCTATGGCAATTATAATTGCAGCAAAATACAAAAAACACGTGAAACTACGATTGAGTTGCTGTTGTGATCCCATTACAATTCAGTCGACCCATTAGTATGAGCTGCTATTGCAATCCTCTTACAATTCAATCCCGCGATTAGTAAATTAGGGGATTAGAAGCCCTGATCGAATGCGGTAACCGCCGCTTACAGACACCCACAATACCAGGTTTTCCCGATTCCAATATACACCAGATGGCGCTACTGAGTCTTAATTTCTGTTGTCAAAATACTGCCGTGCTATTAGACTAGACACATATGTAGTAAAATGACGAATCCATTCCAAGCAATTCATTCATCACAGCCCATAACAGTCCACTGCAGGACTTAGGGCCTCTCCCACAAAAAAAGAGGTTATTGCCATAATCTCCACGCTTGGCAGGCGGGTTGGAGATCGCAGTGTTATAATATAACAATGGAAAATGCTGCTGCCCATTTTCCAGTCTACGGAGGCGCTTAGATCTTTTGCCTTGAAAACATTAGTCGCCTTGTACGACACCCACGAGTGTAAGGGGTTGGTGCTATTCTACTCTGCCGGACACCTCACGGCCGCATTCCAAGCAATGCCTGGGCTTTATTTCAACATCTGACCTAACGACTCAGGAACGCCATCTGGTGGATTTTGGTATCGCCGAAACCATTCTTGCGAATGCGTTGCTCGATAAGTATAAGCTCGTTTCATATCGGTTTTATTTCATCATCATCTTGGCGTTAATGTCCCGGTTGTGCTCTCGCGCACGAGGGCCCGGGGTCCGCCTTGACTATGATCCAGGATTTGGCAGGTCAGGTAATTACAGTGGAGCGATTGCCGTCTGACTTCCATGACCCTGCTAACAAGGGAAACTGACCAGATTGGATCATGGTTACACATCCAGTCGCCTGAATGTGCAGGTTTCATCACGATGTTTTCCCTCACCGGTTTTATTTATTTATTATTTATTAGTAGTATAATAAAAATATAAATTTCTCAGGCCAGAACAAGAGAAGTCTCCTTGGCTCACCTTGTGATCCTCCAAGTCAAGGTCATCTTTCACCTTCTGCCACTCCTTGAGATAGGCCTGTAGTCTTGCGGTCTTCTCTTTCTTCTTCGCCTTCTCCTCCTCCTTGCGCTTGCGCATCTGGTCCTCGGCGCGACGCATCTTCTCCGCCAGCTCCTTGGCTGAGTTCTTGGCCGCCGGGTCCACTGCCTTCTTCGTTGCTGTGGTGGAAATAAGACTTTTACGTTACGATACTGTTTTTCTTTAGGTTTAATTCTCCCTCTACTACTCCTTTATTTACTACTACCGGTTTTCTGCGGTTTCACCCGCGTGCAATTTATTTATTTATTTATTTATAACACTTTATTGTACATTAAAGGAAATCGTAAAAATACAGTTTAAAAACAATATAGGTACAAGGGCGGCCCCGCGTGCAATTCTTTAGGTTAATTACGTAACTTTGTTGCTAACAATTATCTGATTTCAATGATTGAAATTGATACTTTTGCAATTACGTATCATCAATTTCATGGGTTCAGTTGCTATCAAGTTCCATTGCAATAACTGAAACTATTAAATCGATTATACGTAATCACAAAAGTAACCATTTCATTAACTGAAATCAAAGAATTGTTAGCAACAGAGTTACGTAATTAGCCTACGGATCTCATCTAATAAATTTCCCACGGGAACCTAATATTTTCCCAGGATAAAAAGTTTGCCTAATACAGACCTTTTCTCTTTATAATATTAGTTCTTTAGCAAAGTTAGGAGAAATTTTTTTAATATGTGAACAAAAATATAAAGCCTTAACAACTGTACTACCAACAGTAAAAAGTTTTCCAAACATACCTTCAGCCCTATCCGTCTTCTTGACGAACTTATCCATAGACTCTTGTTTTCCCTTTTTATCTGGAGAGGGCTTTTTGCCCTTACCAATCTTGGCGGCAGATCCTGGTTTCGTGGCTGACCCTGGTTTTGAAGCAGTCCCCGGTTTGCCCTTCCCTGGGGTCTTCAGAGGCGAAATGCTGGGCTTCAACAACTTCTTGGAGGAAGGGAATTCTGGAGGAGATCCCGTGAATATCTGGTCGAAGTTGGTCTTGTGGATGTTGTATTTGTCTAGTGCCGCTTTCTGCAACAGATAGCAAATATAATTAATCATGCGAAAAAATTTCAAAAATTAAGGTTTCTTCACTTCCATTACTTTACATCCTTAACTTAAAATGAGTACAATTAATTTTAATTATTGAAAATTACTTAAGACCAGCCAATGATGTAACGGAAACCGAAATGGACCAATCTCACCATAATGCTGTGAGGGCTCATGCCTGTCTCAGCACTGGTTTTCAGAAAAGCCCATCCATTTATTACTTTGCCTGTTATACGCTATGTATTTCCTGTGCACAATAAATAGTTAAATAAATAAATAAATAATAGCCCATGGTTCCAAAGCCTAACCAAAATCGGTTCTATAGTTTAGCTGTGAAAAGGTAACAGGAAGACAGACAAGAGTTACTTTCGCATTTATAATATTAGTTAGGATTACCGCGGATGATCTTATCTACATCCAGGTACATAAGTCCGATTTCCGAAGATTAAAGTGCCATAGAAAAGGCCTTGAACAATAAACTATCACCATTAGTCACACGGTAAAATGCCTGGCTCTAGTGCGTCATTGCATTCCTGTAAGAGCGCATTTGCGTGAGAGAATGAAAGATATGACGTTGACGTAATAGAATTATAGTGCATGCCAGAAGTCTACTGTCAATAATTTGGGGCTGGCTGCCGCTTTTTGCTTATCAGCTGACGTCAGCCACTAGAGAGTAAGGTCAATGTCAAAATATAATCGTTTTATGGGATTCTCTAAAGATTCACAACAGAAGTCACAATCTATATTTTGATCCCCCTTTTTAATGGTGCATATGACGTATCCAAAAGTTTATTATAATGTTAAGTTCGAATACATAAAAAGTAATTTTTATTATACATAGATTTCAATAATAACGTCACACAATGGTTGACCATACAACAATAGCCCCATACAGTCAAAAGATTGTAACAACATATGAGACATTTGAGCGCGGAATCAATGGAAATTTTTAGGAAGCTAATCTTGAAAATGGCTTACCTTGATACATATAAGTCCGCTATCCTGCATGACGAACTGCTTGAGAAACAGGCGGTTCTTGTCCCTGGTGTAGACGCCCTTGCGGCGGCGCACGCGGTCAGGCGGCACCGTGCTGACCTGCCCGCCGGCCGCGTCCTCCTCGTCAAACTGCTCCACTTCGTAACAGTATGATGAGGCCGGCAGCTGGACTTTGCTGGAGGAGTTATGGTCAGTTAGGAGTGGAGAGGTCGGGCTAGGGCATAGTGTGTCAAGTTCAAATTGGAGCAATATAATAGTATGCCTAGCGTGTCTTTATTTCCTTCCCTCAATACTAAGATATATGTCGCCCCTTTTCTCGCTTCTTCTTTATGCTAGGCGAGCTCGTATCTGGACGCACTTGAGCGGGCGGCACGGCGCGACGCGGCCATATAAAAACCATTGCAGTGCCGCGCCGCGCAGTGCAGCGCAGTTCAAATGCGTTTAGGCCTTAAAAGCTATCGCTATTCGAGTTAGGCGGTTGCACGTCTGGGACAGGTCTAAATGGCCTTGGGGAAGAACAATGTCCAAACGATGATGGGAACCATATTGATAGCATACAAAACTCTAGTCTTGAAACTGCATACAAAATTTTGCAAAACATAGGTCAGGTTTTTGTTTTTAGGTCAACTTTAGGCAAGACTTTAGTTTAGGCTAATAAATAAGCTTACATACAACTGATGATAAACTGGGCTTCGAAATATCAAATGAGGAGTTTTCCAATAGGTATTTAAGGCATTCCTAACCACTCACTAGATGGCGCCTCGACAATTTTGGTGATTGATAATCGCTTGAAATAGGTTCTTAGCAAACAGGATATAAACACTGGGTACGTTGTATTGGATAATATTATATTTATCAATAGTTTTCAAAAATTTTAGAGGTTGTAATAATAATGGAACATAGTGCCAACTTCTATAAATATTTCTTTTTACACTTCGTTCAACCTTTAACAGTTATGTTTATATTAATAAACACTTTATTTTCAAGTTTAGTATTACTTGGCTGCATGAAATCACTGCCACCATCATACAGATTTAAAGAAGATTACCAAAATTGTAGGAGCGCCATCTATTGATGCTTTTTGAAACAAACTATCTATACCTACTGGAAAACTCCTCATTGATATAATTATAAACAAATATATTGAAAATAGATAAAAGTTGAAAGGAATATCAATAACTAATAAGCCAAATACAACTTATGCCAAACTGGGATTTGAAATATCAAATTACACCAGGTCTCCTCAAGGGGAGATTGAAGCAACATCACTTAGACCCAAAAAAAATGAGGGCTTTTGCTGAGTCTAGATATGGAATAGCATTGTTATGTATTGTATTTTTAAGTTATTTATAATGTATTATTTTTGTTTTTGGATATGTATCTAAGTAGTTGCTATTGTTTATGTTAGTATTGCATTTTGTACATTGCCTACAATGTTAATATTCTTGCACCAGTTTATGTAAAAATGGTTGCCTGGAAGAGACCGCTCTCAGCGATAAGGCCGCCCTTGTACCTATATTGTTTTAAACTGTATTTTTACAATCTTGTTACTTGTTACAAAGAGTCATAAATAAAATAAATTACTTTTAATTAGGGATGTGCATTGCCGACTAGTTGGTTCTTTACTTATATTTATTACGGTATAAACATAAAATCAAAATCATATTTGTTTCCATTAAATCCTTTAGCTATCAGTAAACTATCTTATCTATTTCAGTCACGTTTGTATTTATAGAGGTGCCTTATTGCTGTTCACAGAGGACTGCAAGAGATTGTGCCCGAAAATTGTGATTCTATTGTGATGAATGTTAAGTTTCAATGCTGATTGCAGTTGAGTGTTTGCACACGTGTTTGTGTTTTCCACCAAATGGAGCTCATTCAATCTTGCTAATATTAGGCCTGTACTTCAAAGCATATCAAAGGTTAGGCTAAACCTTACTATTCACAAGTTTGGTCTTGGTGTGCAGCTGTCAGCTTTGAGATAGAACAGCCAGATTTCATAAATAAGAGTCCTAAGAAAATTATTCGTAATATAGAGGGCATTGACACCAATGTTCAATGAATTGGATATCAACATATCAAGTAATACTGAATGTGAAAGTTGGAAAGGGACCTAGACATACATTCTGGCTAGCCTGCAAAAACCATAGACAGTCCGTCTCTAATTTCAATATTAGTTATATTCATTTCAACTAATATTATCAAAATGTACAAAATTTGTTGCGAGATTTGTTGAACCATTATTGCCAAATTGATTAATATTTGATAAATTATGGTTAAAAATTTTATTGTAAGAATATCATCAATTGATAACACCAACTGTATTTTATATAATTACATAATTTAATACTAATGCCGGAGTCATCTTTTAAATCTTGTTGGTAATGCCTGTGACTTTGGTTGGCGAAATATAAATGTTATATTAAACATTACATTACATAAGCAATGTTTATATTAGATTTTAATATAGATTTGAAATACTGAGTGATAAGGTTCCTTACATAACCATTAAGCAATGTTAAGTTAATACATTACATTTTTTTCTGAATAAAATATAATGAAATAAATAGTACTTAATGTAAACACTATTTTTGTTGTAAATTTATAAATTCATAATTATTTAGACTCTTTACTTAGTAATGTTTGCATGTACTTTATCAATAGGACTTTAATTGTCTGAGAATCAATAAATAATTTATAAAAATAATATAATGGATTATGGAAGAGAATTAAAGAGACAATAATTGTAGGATCTCAACATTCTATGATAAACTAGAAGGTATATGTCATTGAACTTGATTAATTATAGATACATGGCCTTGAAATTACAAGCACTGCATGCAAGGAGTTTTCCTAGTTGGAATTATATTAAATTTTTTTTTCTAATAGGCATATATTTCACTGTTAGTTTGTGTATATGTGTGATTTTAAATATTTGGATTTGTTTTAACTTTTTGTTTGTACAAATAACAGTGGTTTAAAAATAAATAGTGGTTAATATGAAGATGGTTTTTTAGGTAGTATTTATAATTATATTGATGCAATAGTTACTAATATATCCCCTCAGCTTTCTTATTTAAATTGGTATTAATGAATAATTATGAATGTAATAAATAGGTACATTGAATACAAAAGGTTTTTAGAATAAACAATAATACCAACCTGCCAGGAGCTTGCTTCTGTGCCGTAACTGACAGCACATGAGCTTCCACCCATAATTCTCCTTCCAGGCAAGCCTCCACTGTTTCTCCTACAAAGAACCTCTCCCTCACATAGTTGAAGACATCCTCAGACATCTCTGCAAAGGAGCATCTCTTGGTCTTTGCAGCTAGATACAAAATTGGAATGCGCAGCTCCATAGGAAAATCCTTCAGCGACTTCCTAGCAGCCTTTTCACTCTCCAGAGCTTCCGCATAAGTCAGGTTATTCTTCCCTGTCATCTCACATGACCACACCATCGAGTTGACCAGTATGATCCTCTCACAATACTCCCTGTAATAAAACATACACAAAAAACACCATGAATTATGATAAAATTACGGCGCAGACGCGCTAGCTTACGAAACATGGTGTTACGGTCGCGTAACTAGCCGTCACGCCGCGCGCTAACAATGTCAACGGACTTTTTCACAGATAACATGATACTTTTACGAAGAAACCGCGAAATTTTGCGCGAAACCGTATCAATGAATGTACTCACTCATAGTCCTTGAAAATCTCGTCGGTGATCTCGCAGTGGAATACCTCGTCATCGTCGCGGAGGTACCCCGACGCCGTCGATTTCTCAAACGCTTTCCTCTTCAACAGAGGCATGTTGGGAGCTCGCGGGTCACGTCGGTGGGAAACCTAATTACAGTACTCTAAACGTACTCACTGACTATGTTTCACATTTAACACTACACGGCGCATTGATGGCTATGTGCTCTCGATAAGAACATCAGGAAATAGGTGCTTTTCTCGCGATTAGGACAATAGAAAATTGTTGCGTGGTTTCAGTTGACAAGCCAAAAAACGGCGCGCGAGGCGCTTCTTTTTACGCCAGAAACATATGAACTGGTTGAACATATGACACTGAAATATTACTAATTGGTAGAATATCGACAAAGCATAGTAACATAAACGTTATAATTATTAAATTTATGGTAGCAAGTTATTGCAAAATTGGTTCACAATATATGTTATAATATAAATTTATATAATAAAACAATATAAGTGGACTTAATAAGCAATAAAAACATATAATAGGGTAGTATTTTAATAGTAGTTTTCTAGAAATATTTGGCAACATTCTACAGTGATGCGTTCATAAAATTATGTTTAATCAATATATTTTACAATGAAACCAATTTTAATGTAAAAATTCATAACAGTAATAAATGTTGTTGAATATTAATCTTGCTTCTTCATACATACAATATTGTACATATACCATCTCATTATGCTCTAACTCTGCCATCTCATGTCGTGCAACATTAGCAATATTAAAATAAAGTGAACGCATTTTTAGTCAACCAATCAAACATTTCTAATCTGTGAATATTTCGCTTTCGCAACTCGCTTCATTCCAGGCTTGCCAGATTGGGAGTTTATATCGCAATTCTGGGGAAAAAATTGACTCTTGGGGTAAAACTGGGGGGACAGAATCTTTGGGGAAAAAAGACTTTTGAGTAAATGATGAAATATTGAGCCCCAATTAGAGCCCCATGCAAGTAACAATAAGTTCAATAGCGAAAACGTCTACTCAACCGGAGACGAAGACATTGAATTGTTAAATTTGTTTAGTGAAGTAGTAAGGTACCTTTCATTTATTAAAAATAAAACGAAGTAAAAATGTATTTATTGTATAACTATTTATTTGTTAATTGCATCAATTCAAGTTTGGGGTTTTTGCTGAATAAGGTATCTGTTTGGGGAAAAATAATTATGAATCTGGGGAAATATGAGAAAACACACCTGGCAACAGTAGCATCCTGTCATTTTTTGTTGTGCTTGTGCGTGCACAGATTACCTACCATACCATTTATTTTCGTGGTGGTTTCGTGTGTTGCGGTTCAGGGAAAATGTTTACATATGATTTTTCCATTTCTTAGAGGTCTCTATTCTTTAAATTAATGGTAGGTCGTAGCCAATTTGAATTATTATATCAAGATGCCTAAAGAACAATACCGTGAAACGTACGTCGGTAGAAAAATGTAAGTGAGGTTATGTTTACATCGTCATATGGTTTTTGTGTGTTGTTTATTTTATTAACATTTTCGCATATTTTGTCAATTGATAGCTAAGTTGACAAAACTGCATGTTTACTACATTATGTTTGTTCAATAGGTCCATTAAATTACTCTATTACGGTAACAAAAATAATTTGCAAACATTACTTTTGCGTTTTATTTTACAGATCCCACGTTACTTTCAATGTGGACAGTGCTGCAGAAATTCAAAGAGCGGCCCATATCCAGGTTGTTACGAAGACCTTATACGCTCAAGATGGACAACGAGTTCCCACTAAAAATGGAGTTTTGGACAGAAGAATGGTAGGTGCTACTTACTCTACTAATATTTATTGTCAATCTTTACCATTATGATTGTAGTTAAAGCCATTGTAGCATGGTCAACGGTAAGGGAGGCAATTCCACCGCTGAATATGATACAAGTCTTTTCCTCAGTGCTCCTATAGCTACCCTCCAACCCAACACAACGTCATTTAGACATTTTATTTTGGAGGTGCTCCTTTTCCTTTTCCACAAATTTCCTGCTACAGCAATAAAAAACATTTATTTATTTTGGTTCACCAACAGTTTGTACACAAGATACACAGGTATAATCTATAAAAAATACATTTTGTAGTCTAGTTTTAAGTGTAAAACCAATTGTAGGTAAACACATCTTGTATCGTTAATCATTGAATTGATATGAAACTAACTGACATGAAAGATAAAACAATAAATTGTTTTACTTTGGAGCCATGATTTTGAGATTACATTCCAGATTAGTTAAGATCAGGTTGTCCAGTGGTAGGACTCTGTCAAGCCTGAGGAGTCTGTCTGGGTTTGTACCACTTGCCTTATCCATTGTGTTCTGGTTTGAAGGATAAGGTAGCCAGCGCAATTACAGTTGTGATGTATTTAAGGCATTTCATCTTAGTCTTCACGGTGACATCACACCTCCGGATCTGCATTTCAGTTGCCTGGAAGATTAATTGTATTTGATTATAGTCTAGCGAATAAAGGCAAAAAAAAAGAAATATCTACCATAGTATAAGGCCTAACAAACCAGAACCAGGCAATCCTAGAAAAGAGTTTTAACTAACATCGTTTTCCAGGGTACAAATCAAAAGGACGCTAACTGTCAGACTTGCGGTCTGGGGCTGTCGGACTGTGTGGGCCACTACGGGTACATAGAGCTGGCGTTGCCAGTGTTCCATGTGGGTTACTTTCGCTCCATCATCACTATACTGCAGACTATTTGTAAGGTAATATTAAAGTTCTGTATTTTTAAAATTTTTATTTGATTTATTTTTATTAACATTTCTGTAAGGTACTCATTCGTTGCAAGATATGATATTATAGAATGGAAAATATTGTATGTTTGTAAGTTTCTTTGTTGGGGATAATCTCCAAAAGTACTAAACATGTTGAAAATTCTTTCACTTATTCCCGAGTGACTTAAACTACTGTTTATCTCAGAAAAAATAATAGAATCACTCAGAAGAGTTGAATGTTTACAGAAATCCTAAATGCGCGCGGGTGATTACCGCGGGGACTGCTTTCTAGTATAAATTACAAGTACATACCTACATTCGGTAGAGTTTACACTTTAATTAGACTATAATTTATAATTATCATTAGGATGTATATATAGATAAATAAAGTCGCAATCACAAGCGAATACTAGTCCGAGTACTTACATCTATTTACTATTTATAACTAAAAAAATAATACATTTCCCTTTATTTTCAAGCATTGCGCAAGGATCTTGCTCCCGGAGCCATTGAGAAAAACATACTGCCGCAAATTCGCTAGCCCAGAGCTTACGTACTTGCACAAGAAGACTTTGCGCGCGGCCGTACTGAAGAAGGCCAAAACATGCACCAAATGCACGCACTGCGATACCGTCAATGGAGTAGTGAAGAAGAGTCCTGCTGGTATTCTGAAGATTATACATGACAAGTTCAGGTAAGAACTAGGCCAATTTTAGGAATCAAACTATAATATAATTGTATCTTGCAAAATATGGGGAGTGTTCCGAGGAACTTTTCGATCTGGTGCCCTGTGCTGTAGGCATTTCGCCATCGCACCACCCGCCGTGGGCTGGGTGCTCATCCCCACTACGTAGACCCTCTGTTGGTCACCACGCGATTGTTCGTAAGACCGTTTCTCGCTCGCACGATTTGGATGTGGAATGAGCTCCCAGCCACAGTGTTTCCTTTGGAATATGACATGGGATCGTTCAAGAGGTATATTAGAGGTCTCTTTAGAGGCGGGCAACGCATTGGTGACTCCCCTGGTGTTGCTGATGTCCATGGGCGGCGGTGACCACTTTCCATCAAGTGGCCCGCTTGCCTGTTTGTCTGCTGCGTAACATAAAAAAAAATATATATATGGAGCGTCGGTGGCCTAGTGGTGAGCGGGTTCGACTCGTAAGCGAGAGGTCCCGGGTTCGAATCCCACTGCCGCCATGTACCAATGACTCTTCTGAGTTATGTATGTTAGTTGAATACAAACCCGGTCTACCTCTATACAAATGTTTGTATTTATATAGCTTCTAAGTTTAAGTTGTCTATGGGTGTATGAAGTATGAAATGAAACATATTCTATTTTATTCATGGTACAGGACCAAGAAGCAGACAGACCCGATGGTGCAGCGGGTGCTGCGGGACTTCCACGAGGCGAAGAACTCCAATAAGGAGCTCACGGCCATGATCAACAGCGGCCTCGTGGTCGAGCTCAGTCCTGTTGATGTAAGTAATTTATATATTCATTAATTTACTCAAGGTTTGCGTGTACCGTTTAAAATAGGTAAGCGCAATTTAGCGCTGTCCAGATTATCGACAAATACATACCTATATGTATCATTTGATGCTAACAGTTAAAATAAAATAAAAATCGATAATTGAAACGATATAATGAAGGTGTTACCATTCAGTCTTCTGTCCCTCTCTTTCAGAGAAAGATTCATAAATATCACCATGATATTACTATGACCATGTCACTACCTAAAGCTTTGGCATAGAACTGTTTTATAACATGTAGAGATGTAGTGATTTATGGCATTGTTATAAGTAAGATATTATATTTACTTCTATTTTATTGTCCGACTCGTAAGTGAGAGGTCCCGGGTTCGAATCCCAGTGTCGCCAAATACCTATGACTCTTTTCTGAGTTAGTTATGTACTTACATTAGTTGAACAATAACCGATGCTCTTACGGCTCGTACGGAGACGGAAAACATCGTGATGAAACCTGCATATTCAGGCGATTGAATGTGTAACCATGATCCCACCTGGTCAGGTATCCCTGTTAACAGTGTCACGGAGTTCACATCGCAGTCGCTCCACTGTAGCTACCTGCCCTTAAAAATCCTGGATCATGGTTAAGACGGACTCCAGGCCCTCGAGAGCACAACCAACATATTAATGCCAAGAAGCTTATTTTTTATATATTTATTGTTTCTCCAAAACCAGGTGCTGGACCTCTTCAAACGCATCTCCGACGACGACATCCCACTGCTGGGCATGAACGCGAACCTGTCGCGGCCCGAATCGCTCATCATCACGCGGCTGCCCGTCCCCCCGCTCTGCATCAGGCCCAGCGTTGCCTCCGAGCTGAAAGCTGGCACGTGAGTTGGCCGTCCTGTGTGCAATAGTAGAGCTTAAGTGCATGACCATCTTAACACTGTCACGAACACAAATATCAAAGAGTCCGGCGCGGTGCTAACACACGCCGCCAGATGAGTCGTGTGCACAACTTGCACGCCCGGCCAGCTGAGTCCTCGCTCGCTACTCGCGCTTTAGAGTAACATTCGCCACTGAGCTCCTTCCACATTTACTGTTTAAAAAGCTCACATAACCACAACACAAACAAACATTCACTGATCAGATCAGTAATGTTCTCAAAAAAGCTGGGGTCCGAAGTGGTAAGAATAAAAGAAGATGTATGAAAAGAGTAGTGGATATATGCGAGGCTAGGGAATTGTGTCAGGACATGGCAAAGTGGCGGTCCATAGGCTCTGCCTACCCCACCTGCATGTGATGTATGTTTAAAAAGCTAGGGTCCGATTCGGCAAGAATGAAAGGAGATGTATGAAAAGGATTGTAGACATATCCTAAGCTAGGGAGTTGTGTCAGGTGTCTACCCCTTTTGTGAGACAAGGATGTGAGCATTATACCCGATTGTAGCAATTGCCAAATATATCAATGTCTATGCCTTTACCGGAAGACGCAGCGTGGGTAGGCCTCCCACAAGGTGCACCGACGACCTGCGGGGCTATTGGCTAACACAGTTGACAACTGTATTTGACACTAGATAATTCTACACCACGTCATCTACATTGAACACTGGCAATTGCGTCTACCAAATTAGAGTAGTGTCAGATTTTTTTATGTTAAATTCAGTTGTCCACTGAGATAGCCGATAGGCCCTCTGGTAAGGATCGCAGGTACCAGCTGGATGCGGAAAGCACAGGACCGTCCTTTGTGGAGATCTCTGGGGAGGCCTATGCTCAGCAGTGGGCGTCTTCTGGCTGATATGATGATGATGATGACCCCTGCTCCCCAGCAACGAGGACGACCTGACAATGAAGCAGAGCGAGATCCTGCTCATCAACGACGTGATCGCGCGCCACGTCGCCAGCGGCGGGAAGAGCGACCTGGTGCAGGAGGACTGGGATTACCTACAGCTGCATGCCGCTCTTTACATCAACAGCGAGATGTCCGGGATACCGCTGTCTATGCAGGTGGGTTTTGGTGGGCAGGTGTGGGTTTGAAATTGTGGGAATTGGGTAAAACTGAACACTCATTATAAATCCATCAATGAGTCATGCGTATGTCTATGTAATTATCAGAAATGAATACCTCTCTCCATGCAGGTGTGTTTTAGCGAGCCAGGTTTAGATTTAAAATAGTAGTAATCATGTCTGTTACCATGTCATTATCACAATTGAAACTCCTTGCGGACAATGATTTAGTGTGAAGTAGGCGAGAGTGGCAAGAGATGTTGGACGTTCGTTCAGGTCTGATTTCGAGTTTATACAACATAGCAGGCATTGATCCAATTTTGCAAGCCTAAACTAGACTTTGTGATCATACTAATAGGGTATAAAATATTTAGCTAAATAGGGGTATTTAAGTCTCTAAGTTAGATCATCTACAACATTATCGCGCGGCACGTCGTCGGCTTGACGTCACCTAGATTTTTTATTTTTTTCTAAAAGTCTAGTATTTGACTGCCATCTCACCTGATGTTAAGTTTACGATGGCGCATACCTGTCAAACGTCAAAAACCAAAATGTTAAAAATATAAATCGGGGTAAATCTCTGATAAAATCTCCAAAAACGGGCAAACTTGTTATCGGTATGAACACATATTAAATACCTATTCACTCTTCATTCCTTGTTTTTGTATGACCAATAAAGTGTTTATTTATTTATTTATTAGGAAGACCAACAGCTTTATAATACAATAGTTCTTCATATAAGAAATAGAATGCCAATTATAGGTCTCCACAGATAGGTATCAAAGTAACACAGTTCATAAGTTAATCTATATATCTTTGGTATATTTCCAGCCGAAGAAGCCAGGGCGCGGGCTAGTGCAGCGGCTGAAAGGCAAGCACGGCCGTTTCCGTGGAAACCTCTCCGGGAAGCGGGTGGACTTCTCCAGCCGTACTGTTATATCGCCGGACCCCAATCTGCAGATTCAGGAGGTAAGTGTGTGATGTGAGATTGAAAAATGGGGGCTGAACGAAATGTAGACTTGTAAAGGCTGACAAGGAATATGTAAGGTCTGACTGACAGAACAAGAGGGAGCTACTGTTACCGTTTATTTGCTTTTGCCAGTGTAAGGAATCAGTTTTAAAAAATCCGCAAAATGGCTTCACCTCATATATTCCTGCGGTGACGTTTTTTGCTCACCTCAATAATGATGACCTGAGTATTTCAGTTGGTTAACAACGTCCAATTTCTGTCCGGCTGGGAATCTAACCCGGGATCTCAGAACTCTGTGTGGTAGGCCGATCTGCTACGGTCAGAGATCCCGGGTTAGATTCCCGGCCGAGCAGATATTGAAATGATGAATTATTTCTTTTACGGGTCTGGGTGTAATTCGTCCACATTGATCGACCGATCCAGGTCGGCGTCCCGGTGGACGTGGCGAAGGTGCTGACATACCCGGAGCGCCGGTTAACTCAAACTGTACTTACTTTGGCGCTAGATGGCGCTGTATGAATTTGGCCAAGCATTCACACAGCTTATGTGTTGATATATCCAGGTCGGCGTCCCGGTGCACGTGGCCAAGATCCTGACGTACCCGGAGCGCGTGTTCCCGGCCAACCTGGCGTGGCTGCGGCGGCTGGTGCGCGCGGGCCCGGACCGCCACCCCGGCGCCAACTACGTGCAGCAGCGCGGCTTCAAGCACAAGAAGTACCTCAAGTACGGCAACCGGGAGAAGATCGCGCAGGAGCTCAAGGTGAGACGGGGGAAGGTTTTGGAGAACCAGGGGCACACTGAAAGTTTTGCGTGATTTTATTAATTATTTACTGGCTTACGAAGCTTTCTCCATTACATTTGAAACCCCTGGTGTTGCTGTTGGCCTGCATGCCTGTTTGTCTGCCGGATAACATAAAAAAAAAACATTTTCATTCGGTTAAACCATTTTTGGAAACATGTGGACCATTGGTTTGTTTTTCAAGTGCTGGTTGAAATCTCTCATCAAATAAAGATTTGATTTATAGGAAAATAGCACGAGAGCATTTTGACAACAACCTTACGTCTTAGTAGTGCCATCTGAAATCGCGGAAACCTTGAAAATTATCATATTTACGTTAATGTCTCAGTTTTGCTCTTGCGCGGCTTGATCTTAATCCAGGATTTGGTAGATCACGTAATTACTGTGGGAGCGACTGCCATCTGACTTTCGCCACCCTTTTAACGAGCAGATTGATAATAGTTCAGTCAACACAATCAGTGGTCTGAATGTGCAGGTTTCATCATGATGTTTTCCCTCACCGTAAGAGAATCCGTTAGCATTAAATTAATGTACATTACTGAGTACATAACTCAGGGTCGGTAGCATGTGAGTGATACCCCTGGTATTGCAAACGTCCATAGGCTGTGGTAACTTATCAGTAACTTAGTGGTATAAAAAGAAAAAGAAAGGTCATTGATACATGGCGGTACTGGGGTTCGAAGCCGGTGCCTCGGGATACGTGTCGGACCCCTAACCATTAAAATACCGTCGAACCTTCACGACAGCCCTGATGGAGCTTTCCCGAGAACCCTGATAAATCCTAAACAAAAGCCCTGCTTGACCCTTCGCGAAAGCCCTAACAAACAAACAGGTCAGGTTTGTCGTAAGCCCCGATTGACCCTTGCGACAGCCCTGTTTAACCCTTCGCGTAAGCTCTGATGGACCCTTCGTGATAGCCCTGTTTAACCCTTCGCGAAAGCCCAAATGATGCTCAAAAGATGACCCCCCCCCCCCCCCCCAGTGCGGCGACACGGTGGAGCGGCACCTGGTGGACGGCGACGTGGTGCTGTTCAACCGGCAGCCCTCGCTGCACAAGCTGTCCATCATGGCGCATCGCGCGCGCGTGCAGCCGCAGCGGACCTTCCGGTGAGACCCTCCCTCCCCCAGTGCGGCGACACGGTGACACGGTGACACGGTGACACGGTGACACGGTGGACGGCGACGTGGTGCTGTTCAACCGGCAGCCCTCGCTGCACAAGCTGTCCATCATGGCGCATCGCGCGCGCGTGCAGCCGCAGCGGACCTTCCGGTGAGACCCTCCCTCCCCCAGTGCGGCGACACGGTGACACGGTGACACGGTGACACGGTGACACGGTGGACGGCGACGTGGTGCTGTTCAACCGGCAGCCCTCGCTGCACAAGCTGTCCATCATGGCGCATCGCGCGCGCGTGCAGCCGCAGCGGACCTTCCGGTGAGACCCTCCCTCCCCCAGTGCGGCGACACGGTGACACGGTGACACGGTGACACGGTGACACGGTGACACGGTGACACGGTGACACGGTGACACGGCGACACGGCGACACGGCGACACGGTGACACGGCGACACGGTGACACGGTGACACGGTGACCGGTGACACTGCCAGCAGTGGGCGTCTTTCGGCTGATATGATGATGATGATGAATTAACTATAGGCCTTTGCTTAGTAGTGAGGGTCTCCTGACTGATATGATGATGATGAATGCACCATAAACTGACTACAACCCCCCCAGATTCAACGAGTGCGTATGCACGCCATATAACGCGGACTTCGACGGCGACGAGATGAACATGCACTTGCCGCAGACAGAAGAGGCGCGCGCGGAGGCGCTCATACTTATGGGGGTGAGTTATTGTACTACTAACTAGCGATCCGGCCTGGCTTTGCGCGGGTTTTCTCGGGTCTTTTTTATTATAATATGCATGAATAATACGTGTATACTTTTCGGAAGAAATTATCTTAACTGATGGTGAAAACGGCATCAAAATTCGTCGCGTGGTTTTGAAGGAATTAATGGAAATAAATACTGACAGTTAGATAGACGTTTAGAGCGACTTCAATTTTTACCCCTTTCTAGAAGAATTCCATGTTCTACTGTCCAGGGAAAACCTTTGCAATATTTAATAGTCATAACGTCGTTACGATTTACGATTGAAGAATCTTAATTAACCACTACTTTTTCATTACTTTTTACCTACCATTTCACCTGCAAAATATCTTAAATTTCTGATAATATTAGCTCTTGTAATTAAGGAGGATTTAAAGTTGCAACAAACTAACCTAACGATCTACTTAAAGAACCTCCCAAAAACTTCAACAAACTACCCTCAAAAACTAAAAATAAAAACTACCCCGCAGAACAAATCGAACCTGGTCACACCCCGGAACGGGGAGCTCCTGATCGCCGCCACCCAGGACTTCATAACAGGCGGGTACCTGCTCACGCAGCGGGACACCTTCCTGACCCTGGGCGATGCGCAACAGTTAGCCGCCTGCCTGCTGGCCGGGCCTGATAGCAATATGATGATCGACATGCCGCCCCCGGCCATATTGAAGCCGAGGAGGCTTTGGACGGGGAAACAGATCTTTAGGTTTGTGTGAAGTGTTGTGTGAAGAAAGATAACTTTTTGTATGTCGGAAGTTCTGTCTGTAATTGAGCTGAATGATGAATAGACGAACGGCCAGTGTCTCGAACGTTAATGCTATTGTTAATCATCAATTGAAATTTGTTTTCCTTATCTATGGGGAGTTGCAGACAGAGACGGAAAGAGTTTTAATCGATTATTAACATTGACAAGCGTTTCAGAAATTTAAGGCGTTTCAGGGATCAAAAGGGTATAATCCAAAACATTCTAAAAACTGTATAAAGAGCCGGCCAAACACTGAAAAGTAATTAGTTTGATTATACGCTTCATTCTGCATTTTCATTACCTCAGACACGCTTGTTGTATGATCATTACCAGTATAACCTTTGTGTGAACTAGTAAGTCAAATATTTATTTATTTATGATATAAACATAAGAACCTTCCGGAAGAGTTGTTATTGAAGCTTGAAAAACACGATTGCAATGATAGAAAAGCTAGATTATCGGTTGGCCGCCACTTTAAAATTTTGGTACTTCTTGTATGGGCCGGTGAATGGTCTCCGTTTGGTAAATCTCTAGCCATTGTGTGATATTAGAATTTCCTTCCAGCTTAATAATGAAGCCAAACAACCAATGTGAAGTGAAAGCCAACCTGGAGACGAAGGGGAAGAATTATACAGGAAACAAGGACATGTGCGTGCAGGACTCGTGTAAGTATTTCGTGGTAGGACTCTGCCCATCCATACATACATATACACATACACACTCTCGCCCGTATCCTACAGGGGTAGGCTAAGTATACTATCGACTCTGTCTAGGTGACGTCATATCCATTTCTGCTGTATAGTGGTTTATTATGTTTAAGTGTGAAGAATATTGTAGTATAACTTTCTTTTTTAGTTACAATTTTCTCAGTTATTGCGCATTAAGTTTTATTGTTTTTGCCTTAGGCGTCGAAAAATTTTTAAGCGTCCATTTTAATTTATTACGAGTACTAAATGTCAATATCATTACAATAATAATCCAACCGTCAACACAATGTAATTCACAATATTGTTCCGTCCAAAATGTGGGTAGTAAATCATTTCCTTATGTGTCAGTTAACTGCTGCGCAACTTGCAAGCGTGGGGGTATGCAATTAGGCATAGAACATATTGTTCCGCTTGCTACGGTACTGCCAACTCTCTCTTCTCTTATTTATAGATATTTGCCATTTGGAAATCTTTTTATCTATGATTTTTCCCAACCCCATAAATTGTCATTGGTTGCTAGAACGCCATGTTTGTTTACCAAATAAGACAAGTCAGTCTGGACAGATTTTACATGGTCGTCGCTTTAGGTAGGGCACTCTTGTCCTGACATTTCTTTAAAATTTGACGCGCATATTGTTCCGTTAGACGTGATAATCCGCAACTCGTCGCTGGTGTGCGGCTCCATGGACAAGAACACGCTGGGCTCCGGCACCAAGAGCAGCGTGTTCTACGTGCTGCTGCGCGACGCCGGCGAGGAGCACGCCGTGCGCGCCATGTGGAGGTGGGTACCACCGCGGGGGGCCGGCCCCCCCACCCCGGCAGCAGCGGGTGCTACGGGCTGCTGCGCGACGCCGGCGAGGAGCACGCCGTGCGCGCCATGTGGAGGTGGGTACCACCGCGGGGGGCCGGCCCCCCCACCCCGGCAGCAGCGGGTGCTACGGGCTGCTGCGCGACGCCGGCGAGGAGCACGCCGTGCGCGCCATGTGGAGGTGGGTACCACCGCGGGGGGCCGGCCCCCCCACCCCGGCAGCAGCGGGTGCTACGGGCTGCTGCGCGACGCCGGCGAGGAGCACGCCGTGCGCGCCATGTGGAGGTGGGTACCACCGCGGGGGGCCGGCCCCCCCACCCCGGCAGCAGCGGGTGCTACGGGCTGCTGCGCGACGCCGGCGAGGAGCACGCCGTGCGCGCCATGTGGAGGTGGGTACCACCGCGGGGGGCCGGCCCCCCCACCCCGGCAGCAGCGGGTGCTACGGGCTGCTGCGCGACGCCGGCGAGGAGCACGCCGTGCGCGCCATGTGGAGGTGGGTACCACCGCGGGGGGCCGGCCCCCCCACCCCGGCAGCAGCGGGTGCTACGGGCTGCTGCGCGACGCCGGCGAGGAGCACGCCGTGCGCGCCATGTGGAGGTGGGTACCACCGCGGGGGGCCGGCCCCCCCACCCCGGCAGCAGCGGGTGCTACGGGCTGCTGCGCGACGCCGGCGAGGAGCACGCCGTGCGCGCCATGTGGAGGTGGGTACCACCGCGGGGGGCCGCCCCCCCCACCCCGGCAGCAGCGGGTGCTACGGACTGCTGCGCGACGCCGGCGAGGAGCACGCCGTGCGCGCCATGTGGAGGTGGGTACCACCGCGGGGGGGCCGGCCCCCCCGGGACCAGCGTGTTCTACGTGCTGCTGCGCGACGCCGGCGAGGAGCACGCCGTGCGCGCCATGTGGAGGTGGGTACCACCGTGGGGGGGCCGGCCCCCCCCGGGACCAGCGTGTTCTACGTGCTGCTGCGCGACGCCGGCGAGGAGCACGCCGTGCGCGCCCTGTGGAGGTGGGTACCACCGCGGGGGGGCCGCCCCCCCCGGGACCAGCGTGTTCTACGTGCTGCTGCGCGACGCCGGCGAGGAGCACGCCGTGCGCGCCATGTGGAGGTGGGTACCACCGCGGGGGGCCGGCCCCCCCACCCCGGCAGCAGCGGGTGCTACGGGCTGCTGCGCGACGCCGGCGAGGAGCACGCCGTGCGCGCCATGTGGAGGTGGGTACCACCGCGGGGGGCCGGCCCCCCCACCCCGGCAGCAGCGGGTGCTACGGGCTGCTGCGCGACGCCGGCGAGGAGCACGCCGTGCGCGCCATGTGGAGGTGGGTACCACCGCGGGGGGCCGGCCCCCCCACCCCGGCAGCAGCGGGTGCTACGGGCTGCTGCGCGACGCCGGCGAGGAGCACGCCGTGCGCGCCATGTGGAGGTGGGTACCACCGCGGGGGGCCGGCCCCCCCACCCCGGCAGCAGCGGGTGCTACGGACTGCTGCGCGACGCCGGCGAGGAGCACGCCGTGCGCGCCATGTGGAGGTGGGTACCACCGCGGGGGGGCCGGCCCCCCCGGGACCAGCGTGTTCTACGTGCTGCTGCGCGACGCCGGCGAGGAGCACGCCGTGCGCGCCATGTGGAGGTGGGTACCACCGTGGGGGGGCCGGCCCCCCCCGGGACCAGCGTGTTCTACGTGCTGCTGCGCGACGCCGGCTAGGAGCACGCCGTGCGCGCCATGTGGAGGTGGGTACCACCGCGGGGGGGCCGGCCCCCCCGGGACCAGCGTGTTCTACGTGCTGCTGCGCGACGCCGGCGAGGAGCACGCCGTGCGCGCCATGTGGAGGTGGGTACCACCGCGGGGGGCCGGCCCCCCCACCCCGGCAGCAGCGGGTGCTACGGGCTGCTGCGCGACGCCGGCGAGGAGCACGCCGTGCGCGCCATGTGGAGGTGGGTACCACCGCGGGGGGCCGGCCCCCCCACCCCGGCAGCAGCGGGTGCTACGGGCTGCTGCGCGACGCCGGCGAGGAGCACGCCGTGCGCGCCATGTGGAGGTGGGTACCACCGCGGGGGGCCGGCCCCCCCACCCCGGCAGCAGCGGGTGCTACGGGCTGCTGCGCGACGCCGGCGAGGAGCACGCCGTGCGCGCCATGTGGAGGTGGGTACCACCGCGGGGGGCCGGCCCCCCCACCCCGGCAGCAGCGGGTGCTACGGACTGCTGCGCGACGCCGGCGAGGAGCACGCCGTGCGCGCCATGTGGAGGTGGGTACCACCGCGGGGGGGCCGGCCCCCCCGGGACCAGCGTGTTCTACGTGCTGCTGCGCGACGCCGGCGAGGAGCACGCCGTGCGCGCCATGTGGAGGTGGGTACCACCGTGGGGGGGCCGGCCCCCCCCGGGACCAGCGTGTTCTACGTGCTGCTGCGCGACGCCGGCTAGGAGCACGCCGTGCGCGCCATGTGGAGGTGGGTACCACCGCGGGGGGGCCGGCCCCCCCCGGGACCAGCGTGTTCTACGTGCTGCTGCGCGACGCCGGCGAGGAGCACGCCGTGCGCGCCATGTGGAGGTGGGTACCACCGCGGGGGGCCGGCCCCCCCACCCCGGCAGCAGCGGGTGCTACGGGCTGCTGCGCGACGCCGGCGAGGAGCACGCCGTGCGCGCCATGTGGAGGTGGGTACCACCGCGGGGGGCCGGCCCCCCCACCCCGGCAGCAGCGGGTGCTACGGGCTGCTGCGCGACGCCGGCGAGGAGCACGCCGTGCGCGCCATGTGGAGGTGGGTACCACCGCGGGGGGCCGGCCCCCCCACCCCGGCAGCAGCGGGTGCTACGGGCTGCTGCGCGACGCCGGCGAGGAGCACGCCGTGCGCGCCATGTGGAGGTGGGTACCACCGCGGGGGGGCCGGCCCCCCCGGGACCAGCGTGTTCTACGTGCTGCTGCGCGACGCCGGCGAGGAGCACGCCGTGCGCGCCATGTGGAGGTGGGTACCACCGCGGGGGGCCGGCCCCCCCACCCCGGCAGCAGCGGGTGCTACGGGCTGCTGCGCGACGCCGGCGAGGAGCACGCCGTGCGCGCCATGTGGAGGTGGGTACCACCGCGGGGGGGCCGGCCCCCCCGGGACCAGCGTGTTCTACGTGCTGCTGCGCGACGCCGGCGAGGAGCACGCCGTGCGCGCCATGTGGAGGTGGGTACCACCGTGGGGGGGCCGGCCCCCCCCGGGACCAGCGTGTTCTACGTGCTGCTGCGCGACGCCGGCTAGGAGCACGCCGTGCGCGCCATGTGGAGGTGGGTACCACCGCGGGGGGGCCGGCCCCCCCGGGACCAGCGTGTTCTACGTGCTGCTGCGCGACGCCGGCGAGGAGCACGCCGTGCGCGCCATGTGGAGGTGGGTACCACCGCGGGGGGGCCGGCCCCCCCGGGACCAGCGTGTTCTACGTGCTGCTGCGCGACGCCGGCGAGGAGCACGCCATGCGCGCCATGTGGAGGTGGGTACCACCGTGGGGGGGCCGGCCCCCCCCGGGACCAGCGTGTTCTACTTGCTGCTGCGCGACGCCGGCTAGGAGCACGCCGTGCGCGCCATGTGGAGGTGGGTACCACCGCGGGGGGGCCGGCCCCCCCCGGGACCAGCGTGTTCTACGTGCTGCTGCGCGACGCCGGCGAGGAGCACGCCGTGCGCGCCATGTGGAGGTGGGTACCACCGTGGGGGGGCCGGCCCCCCCCGGGACCAGCGTGTTCTACTTGCTGCTGCGCGACGCCGGCTAGGAGCACGCCGTGCGCGCCATGTGGAGGTGGGTACCACTGCTACGTGCTGCGTACTTAGTTTTACAGAGACCAGCTAATTCTAATGAACTTGACTTTGTCATAGCTACCCACCACTTTCCGTGGTCGTACGTAAGTCGTCCCGTCTGTAATTTCCTACATTACAGACCGGACGCCTGGAGCCTCCTTTTACTAACATAACTGTACAATACAATACAATACAAAAACTCTTTATTTGCACACTAGATACATACATGAAATAAAATACATAATAAAAAGCAGTACAAAGGGCGGTCTTATCACTAGCGTGATCTCTTCCAGACAACCTTGGTATGGAAAGTAAAAGAAAAGTATTTTAGTCATTGATAGGTAGTGTAACTGTAATATTTATTTATATATATGTCTTGGTTAACCAGCTAGTAGAAACTGGGCAGCAACGTGAGGTGGTCAAGTCATTACAAACGCAATTGCTATCGCAAAGAGCTAAGCTTTCGAGCACTTGGTGTCGAAGTTATAAACCGCCCCCGGAGTCTCCAACATCATAAGCCACGTCGAACGTTTCCTAGAGTGGATGGGACGATGATGGATCTAACGATGACGATATGTCCACAGGCTGTCGCGGATGGCGTCCTACTACATGATGAACCGCGGGTTCAGCTTCGGCATCATCGACGTGACGCCGGGGCCAGCGCTGCTCGCGGCCAAGAATAAGCTGCTCGAGTCTGGGTAAGGAGGATTTAAAGCTTAGTAGCTTTATCTACCAGTCTACCCGAAAATTGGGAAATATAATTTTAGGTTGTGCTCTCGTATGCGAAGGCCCGGAGTCCGTTTTGATCATGATCCAGGAGTTTTCAAATCAGCACTGCTAGTACAAGCGTGCTCTCGCTCGCGACAAGCTAGAAATGGCGCGACAGATATACTGCTATCTTTTACACTTTTTGCTATTTTTACTGGTAATTACACTCAAGCGACTGCCGTCTGACCTACCTCCATGATCCTATAATAGGGGATCATGGTTACACATTCAGTCGCCTGAATCTGCAGGTTTCATCACGATGTTGTTTAACTTGTAGGTACATAACTCAGAAAAGAAGTCATTGATACATAGCGGCACTGGACGAGTTGAATACTCGGTACCTTTCGCTCACGAGTCCGACTTGCTAAGCTACGTTTACGGGTTACGTTTTTCATAACCTTATTTTTTCATTCTTTAAAGGGTTTATAAAGTCCCGAAACAACACCATCTAGCGGTGTTGGCAACACAAATTTTTGATCGGTGGATACCCGGCTTAACACAAAATATTTATTTTGTTTACTTCATTTTTATTTCAACAAACTTTCACCGTACAATAAATATTCAATTCAAGCTATTATTAAAGTACCTAAACAGACACGATTCGTTTTAAAAGAAATTTGCCTACCTTTGTTTCCATAGACTATATTCGGATTATCTACCGCTAGTGGTCTCGAAATAAAACGTCAGAATTAACCGAGCATATTGAAAACGTAGGTACTACCTACAATGACGTGATTCACATTTTCTATTTTCTGGTGACCGTATCGTTAATAAATACTATTTCAGTAGCACAGTAGATTCGATTCCCGTCCGAGTTGAAATTGAAGTAAATACTAATTAGGTACTATAAAAATCTGCTTTGTACTTGTGTGATGTTTCCCACAGTACAACATAGTGGTATTTTCGATTAAACTGCATTATTTTATATCATTAAGCTATAAAAAGCCATTTGCCGCACCATTAAATACATTTGCTAAGAGTAAAAACCATAATTCATTTAATATACATCCAAATATTTTTATGGAATTCGAACCCCCTTTATTAATTAATTAATTTATTTTAAATAAATAAATTAATAATATCATTAAGCTATAAAAAGCCATTTGCCGCACCATTGAATACATTTGCTAAGAGTAAAAACCATAATTCATTTAATATCAATCCAAAAATATTTTTTTGGGTAATTCGATCCCTTTGAATAACGACCCGTCCTCCCAGGTACTCGAAGTGCGACGGCTACATCCTGGAGATGGAGAAGGGCACGCTGCAGTGCCAGCCCGGCTGCACCGCGGAGCAGAGCCTCGAGGCCGTCATGCTCAGCGAGCTCAGCAGCATCAGGTAACCACGCCGCAGTGCCAGCCCGGCTGCACCGCGGAGCAGAGCCTCGAGGCCGTCATGCTCAGCGAGCTCAGCAGCATCAGGTAACCACGCCGCAGTGCCAGCCCGGCTGCACCGCGGAGCAGAGCCTCGAGGCCGTCATGCTCAGCGAGCTCAGCAGCATCAGGTAACCACGCCGCAGTGCCAGCCCGGCTGCACCGCGGAGCAGAGCCTCGAGGCCGTCATGCTCAGCGAGCTCAGCAGCATCAGGTAACCACGCCGCAGTGCCAGCCCGGCTGCACCGCGGAGCAGAGCCTCGAGGCCGTCATGCTCAGCGAGCTCAGCAGCATCAGGTAACCACGCCGCAGTGCCAGCCCGGCTGCACCGCGGAGCAGAGCCTCGAGGCCGTCATGCTCAGCGAGCTCAGCAGCATCAGGTAACCACGCCGCAGTGCCAGCCCGGCTGCACCGCGGAGCAGAGCCTCGAGGCCGTCATGCTCAGCGAGCTCAGCAGCATCAGGTAACCACGCCGCAGTGCCAGCCCGGCTGCACCGCGGAGCAGAGCCTCGAGGCCGTCATGCTCAGCGAGCTCAGCAGCATCAGGTAACCACGCCGCAGTGCCAGCCCGGCTGCACCGCGGAGCAGAGCCTCGAGGCCGTCATGCTCAGCGAGCTCAGCAGCATCAGGTAACCACGCCGCAGTGCCAGCCCGGCTGCACCGCGGAGCAGAGCCTCGAGGCCGTCATGCTCAGCGAGCTCAGCAGCATCAGGTAACCACGCCGCAGTGCCAGCCCGGCTGCACCGCGGAGCAGAGCCTCGAGGCCGTCATGCTCAGCGAGCTCAGCAGCATCAGGTAACCACGCCGCAGTGCCAGCCCGGCTGCACCGCGGAGCAGAGCCTCGAGGCCGTCATGCTCAGCGAGCTCAGCAGCATCAGGTAACCACGCCGCAGTGCCAGCCCGGCTGCACCGCGGAGCAGAGCCTCGAGGCCGTCATGCTCAGCGAGCTCAGCAGCATCAGGTAACCACGCCGCAGTGCCAGCCCGGCTGCACCGCGGAGCAGAGCCTCGAGGCCGTCATGCTCAGCGAGCTCAGCAGCATCAGGTAACCACGCCGCAGTGCCAGCCCGGCTGCACCGCGGAGCAGAGCCTCGAGGCCGTCATGCTCAGCGAGCTCAGCAGCATCAGGTAACCACGCCGCAGTGCCAGCCCGGCTGCACCGCGGAGCAGAGCCTCGAGGCCGTCATGCTCAGCGAGCTCAGCAGCATCAGGTAACCACGCCGCAGTGCCAGCCCGGCTGCACCGCGGAGCAGAGCCTCGAGGCCGTCATGCTCAGCGAGCTCAGCAGCATCAGGTAACCGCGCTGCAGTGCCAGCCCGGCTGCACCGCGGAGCAGAGCCTCGAGGCCGTCATGCTCAGCGAGCTCAGCAGAATCAGGTAGACACAGGTTCAGGTCGTTTAGGAAACTGAATGGAGTGACCTTTAGCAACAATCATCATTATCATCATCTTAGCGTCTATCCCAGCTTCTGCCAGGGTCCGCTTTCCTGCTCTTTATACTACTACACTTCGCGCGGTCTTCGGCATCCTCACGTCGTAGGACATTGGCTCTCGCAACCGTCTAAGCAATGATCGTCATACATCTTCCACCTCATCGTCGTTTCCCATCAAATGAGATGAGGTCAATTATGGGCTGAACCCGTCGCCAAAATCAGAAGCTCTTGCGACGACATGAGGTGCATCGTGTACTCGCAATGAGCTCTCGTGCAAAATTCAAAATGACTCGGGATGTGTCGATAAGAGTGTATGGCCACCATACAAGTTAAAGCCGTGTCGTGATATTTTTCAGCTTGTGACTTTGCTATACTTACTACTTTTTCCGATAAATTTAAAGTGCTAGTTTGTTAAACAAATGCTATTTTTTCATCCAGAGAGCTAGCGGCCAAGGCCTGCTTCCGCGAACTGCACCCCACCAACGCGCCGCTGATCATGGCACAGAGCGGCTCCAAAGGTAACCATTATTTTAATACGTATGTGTGTACATACAACTTGTATGCATAAATTAATGAATATTGTATTGTATTGTTAGACAATACAATACAATAAAATGTAAAACTCTTTACTTGCACACCAAAGGACACATACACACATATAGGATTAAATCAATAGTATGTCCTGCTACAGATGGGTGTATACTGTAGTGTACCCACACTGTAGAATAAATACATTGCAATATAATTTAATTGGTCTTTAGATATATTTAAAATTGACAATTTAGTGGTTAAGCACTGTTTGTTTTCCTGTAAAATATTTGGTATATAATTTTCTTAGGTGGCAACACTAGCCTGCGTAGCATGAATGGCTTTGTCGTACGAGACAACTTTTTTCATGGAAGAGTCTCATATATTTAACCATTGACCCCGCAGCTGACCATAAATACGTATAAATGAAAAAGAGCGAGTGTTACATTTTTCTCTTAGGGTCGCTATTGTACTTTCTGATTGAACTAGAATAAGTCAAAAACTTAATATAGCCCGTGGTTGGTTAGTTCGGCTTTGTTCGATGAAAAAACATTATCATCTCAGCTACAGGTCGTCCACTGTCGGACATAGCACTGTCCCCCACACCTTCAACATCTATCAACTCTGCGCATCCTACCTCCGACTCCCGTCTAGCATACTCCACATGAACGAACATGCAAAAAATCCTCTGCTTATTCTCTTTTTCTGTCCCCAAAAAAGAATCAAAAGAGATGTCAGGATCGTAGTTTGTGGCACTTGTTAGTCTCTGCCTACCCTAATACGGGCGTGATTGACTATGCTTGTTCAGATGGTAGGAGCCCGCCTTAGTTAATACCTTAGCCTTATCTATTTCTGCCGCCAAGCAAACAACGCTTGCATTGTTGTGTTCCGGTTTGAAGGATAAAGTAGCCAGCGCAATTATAGACATGAGGCATTTCATCTTAGTCCTCACAGTGACGCACCTGCGGTTCTGCATTTTTGTTGGCTGCAACCTAAATGCATAAATCGTAGATGTTATGGGTGACAGTTACCACTTACCATCAGGTGGGCTGTATGCTCGTTTGTCTAAAAAATGCTTACTTATGTCTGTCTCTCCCCAGGCTCGAACATAAACATATCGCAGATGATCGCGTGCGTGGGCCAGCAGGCGCTGAACGGGAAGCGCGTGCCCAACGGGTTCGAGGACCGCTCGCTGCCGCACTTCGAGAGGCATTGTGAGTATCAGAGCCTAGCTGGTGAGGTGGCATGATGAGGTGGTTAGTCCCCATGGACTATATTTTTTGCGCGGGAAGACTAAGGTCGGCTGCATCATCATCAACATCAACGGTTGCGCTCCCGCGCGATACATGGTACATTAAACATTCGTTTTTCTGGTCTGATTCACGAATTAGAATTTGGAATCCGCGACGACCAATCAAAATCCTGCGTGAAATGTGTATTCGGAAATTTGAAATTCGTATTCGGAAACCTAATTAGGAAAACGAACGGATGCGTCCGGTCTTAGGGCATGTTTCACAACCTACTGATAAGTTCCATATATCTTATTTAATAGATATATGTGATGCACCTTTAGTTTTGCAAACTTTTGAAAACTCTAAAAAAACGAAAGATACGGAATCCAGATAACTGTCAGATAAGGTATCGGGAACTTATCTGTAAGTGGTGAAGCAGTCTCTTAATTTATTTTCTTAGCACACCTAGTAGATTTTCATATCCCAGTAATGCCACCTATTTTATTATTATTCCTGAACAGACAGGCATGTCCGAAAAACTGATATGTCTGTATCTCATTTAGAGTGGCTTTTAACCCTCCTGCTTATGCTTTCCTATAGCTTATCCAATGACAATGAGGGCTATTGCAGATTGTACTTACTACTGTTTTGGCGCGCCCACAAATCCTGTTTGTCCCATAGCACTCTTCCTAAACGGCCCGAAATGAGCCACAGGCAGGTCAGCGCGCGCATTAGATCCATTGATTAGACCTGTCTGACGCGGTCCGTATATTCATATTCATATTCATTTATTCGTAGTAATAATCATACATCGTCATTTAAAATAGTTTCATGAATAGAATTAAGTACTAATAGTTGATGTCAATGTTAAAAAACAATTAATTCAACCGAGTGGTTTAAGATCCCGCCATAGTTATATCTTCCCTTATCTGTTATTCAGAAAAATCGTTCATTGTACGAGATAATATGACTCGAATAAGAAAAATATATGGGTTTCCTACTTACACCCTGGTCTAGATAATCAACCCTCGTCTATTAATTAATCGAGTTATATGTCAAATGAAAGGTGTTTTTTCCCTTATCTAACAATATATGGTTGCCTTTTTTTATAATTAGACTAGCCAGGCATTTGACCGCCACCTCACTTGGTGGTAAGTGACGATTCGGCCGAAGATGGAGTATGCCCGTCTAGGTACAGCCTATTCACTCTAGCCTTGAAGGCGTCCAGATTATCATGATCAGGGCACACATTCCCATTTGCCTGGGCAAAACATGATCAGAACGGATCGGATGTATCGCTGAACAGTCGATAAGATATTACCAGATCTCCTACTATGACCAAAGATAGGTTATTAACCATGCCCATGTCACTTCCCAGCCAAGATCCCAGCGGCGCGTGGGTTCGTGGAGAACAGCTTCTACTCCGGCCTCACGCCCACCGAGTTCTTCTTCCACACGATGGGCGGCCGCGAGGGGCTCGTCGACACGGCCGTCAAGACCGCCGAGACCGGGTACCTGCAGCGGAGGCTCGTCAAGGTAAATGCGACCTTGTTGCGTCGGCCTAAGGTTGAGTTTCGGGTAAAACAACAAGGGTGATTTCGGAGTAGTTTCATTCTATAGGTGGCCGACAGGGGCGCAAAGATACCTGCAGTGAAGACTCGTAAAGGTAAACTCGACCTTGTTTTCTCACCTGCAAGGTCGATTCTGCCTTGCAATGATATTCTGACAGTAAATGCGAGACTGCGGTGAGGGAATAGCTGACCTGCAGCTGACCTCCGAATATAGTATGACGCAACTACTCCTCCACAGTGACAGCGCACCTGCGGTTCTGCATTTCTGTTGCCTGCAACCTAAATGCTTAAATCGCAGATGTTACGGGTGACAATTACCGTTTACTGCTTATGGCTGTACGAGGCGACTAATGTTTTCGAGGCACAGAATCTAAAAGTCTCCGTAGGCTGGAAAATGGGCAGCAGCGTTTTTCATTGCCATCTCCAACTCGCCTGCCAAGCGTGGAGATTATGGCAACAACCTCCTCTTTCGCGGGAGAGGCCCGAAGTCCTGCAGTGGACTGTTATGGGCTGTGATGATGATGATAATGATGATTGGCTGTACTGTCTGCTTGTTTGTCACTGCGTGAATTGTCAACTAGTTAGATGAATACACTCATTATTGCACACAAAATTACTACAGGAAAATTTAACAGGTCTTTTCAAACATTGACTAATACATTCACCATTCCACGCCCCCAGTCGCTAGAAGACCTGGTGCTCCACTACGACATGACGGTGCGCAACGCGACCGGCGAGGTGGTCCAGTTCCGCTACGGGCGCGACGGGCTGGACCCCAGCCGCATGGAGGGCCGCGACCGCCCCGTCGACCTGGCCCGCGTGCTCATGGACGTGCGCGCCACCAACAAGCAGCGGTGAGCACGTGGTGCACGGGGGTGCACGTGGTTGCACGAGGTTGCACGGGGTTGCACTTTGGGGAGGGCAGAGGTTATTGTAAAATGGGGGTTGCACGTACAGGGGTGGGGATATGTTGTACTGAGCTGTAGGCTGCAGTAAAGCGGGGGTTGTACAGGGTGGCATGCACAGGGGCGAGGATAGGTTGTGCTGAGCTGTAGGTTGCAGTAAAGCGGGGGTTGCACAGGGGCGAGGATAGGTTGTGCTGAGCTGTAGGTTGCAGTAAAGCGGGGGTTGCACAGGGGCGAGGATAGGTTGTGCTGAGCTGTAGGTTGCAGTAAAGCGGGGGTTGCACAGGGGCGAGGATAGGTTGTGCTGAGCTGTAGGTTGCAGTAAAGCGGGGGTTGCACAGGGGCGAGGATAGGTTGTGCTGAGCTGTAGGTTGCAGTAAAGCGGGGGTTGCACAGGGGCGAGGATAGGTTGTGCTGAGCTGTAGGTTGCAGTAAAGCGGGGGTTGCACAGGGGCGAGGATAGGTTGTGCTGAGCTGTAAGTTGCAGTAAAGCGGGGGTTGCACAGGAGCGAGGATAGGTTGTGCTGAGCTGTAAGTTGCATTAAGACGGGTGATGCATAGGGTTGCATCCACAGGGGCGAGGATAGGTTGTAGGTTTCAGTTAGTCGGGGCTTGCTCAGGGTTGCATCCACAGGGGCGAGAAGGTTTTACTGAGAGCTGTAGGTTGCAATAAGTCCGGGGTTGCATAGGGTTGCATGCACAGGTGCGAGGATAGGTTGTACTGAGCTGTTGGTTGCAGTGAATCGAGGCTTGCACAGGGTTACATGCACAGGGGCGAGGATAGGCTGTACTGAGCTGTAGGTTGCAGCAAATCGGTGGTTGCACAGGGGCGAGGAATTTAGTTTTATAGGTTGCAATAAATCCGGGGTTGCACAAAGTTACACGAGGTTGCAGGAAGTTGTATCTATCCAGATAAAGGTGAGAGATTAGCTGTATCGCGTGAGAGTATGGTGGTGGTGAAATATCGACAGGAATGTTACCTGGTCCTCCACTCCTATGTGAGCAGCGAGGTGGTAGTTCCGCTACGATCGGGACAGACTCGGATCTCGCGAGGATGCTGGCGGACGTCCGAGCAAACAACACACACCTGTATGCACGGGGATGCACGGAGTTGAGAGTTGCATAGACTTGGTCAGGGTTATACGGAGTTACACTGGTTGGCATGGAGTTGCACAAAGTTGCACTGAGTTGCACTGAGTTGCATGGCTGTACACCGCGTAACACGTGAACGTCTGATAGTTTTCTACTGCGATATGACCGTGCGTAACAGTGGTAATGCAGAATCGCCACTTTGTTTAAATATCGATTTTTATTCGTCTTTATTTCAGTGACGAGGAACCTTTGGACGGCGACGGCATAATGCTGGCCGCGAAGGAGACACTAGCGCTAGACGACTTCAAGACTTGCACCGAGGAATTCAAGAACGAATTATTGTAAGTGGTTTACTTCTTCAACGTCCAAGTTTCCGGTGTGCGGTTACAAAGTCATCATCACAGCCCGTAACAGTCCACTGCAGGACTTAGGACCTCTCCCACGAAAGAGGAGGTTATTGCCATAATCTCAACGCTTGGCAGGCGGGTTGAAGATCGCAGTGATTAAATATAACAATGGAAAATGCAGCTGCCCATTTTCCAGACTACGGAGACTCTTGATCTTTTGCCTCGAAAACATTAGTCGCCTTGTACGACACCCATGAGTGTAAGGGGTTGGTGCTATTCTACTCTGCCGGACACCACACGGTCACCAGGTGTTGGAATAATTTACCATGTTCCAGTTTAGCATGTTCCAGTGTCCGGCAGAGTAAAATAGCACCAACCCCTTACACTCGTGGGTGTCGGACAAGGCGACTTATATTTCGAGGCAAATTTCTCGAGTCTCTGTAGGCTGGGAAATTAGACTGTGAGGACGCCTTATGTTAAACTACATCACCGAGCAGTATTAGTAGTGCTTGTGCACAATCTGGCACAAAAAAATTTTTTTTAGTTACCCAAAACTTTGACTTTTCGTAGCGATAATACTTACATATCCTCTTGTGTATATAATTATATATAAGTAAAACCGGGATGCCTCACATCCTTTTGGCAGTTTCGCTTTTCAGTCACATTATAGTCACAAAAGAGAAACGTGACTCTAGTATAGTAGATAGTAGGATGACATGGCGCCCTCGCAATCTAAATGGGCAGCAGCGTTTTCCATTGTTATATTTACAACACTGCGATCTCCAACCCGCCTGCCAAGCGTGGAGATTACGGCAATGACCCTCTCTCTCGTGGGAGAGGTCCTAAGTCCTGCAGTGGACATTTATGCTAAAAAAAACGGTTGTCTGTAAAGTCGGTTTACTGACGATAGTTGAACGTGACAACGTCATAAGAAAATACTGATGGAATGGTTGCATTTTTCAAAAGAAAATTTAATTTGTAGGAGAGAGACAGATGTCGAACGCTGCCGAACGCGGAGGCCGATTGTGCCTCTTTGCCGCTCGTTCCGCGCTCTCGCTTGCACTTCAAGCCTTAAATGGAACGCCTCAGAGCGAGGTAACGCCGCAGAGTCATGTTTTTTCGTGCGTGCAGCCGGCTCCATCGAATTATAAGACGTTGTCACGTCAAAAAACACGTAGCAAGACACTTTGGTGATGTATTGTTCCTCGCCTCGTTCGTAGGTCGTTCCTGGGCGACTTGTCCGGCCGCGTGAGCCGGCTCCGCGCGGCGTACGCGCGCTGCGGGCCCATCGTGCGGCAGCTGGAGAGACTCACGCTCACGCAGCTGGTATGTAAATGCATTTGTCTTTTGTCACTGAGGTTGAAGTGCAGTTGATTAGATTAGATTCTTTTATTTTTCAGACACAATTTTCATATAAAAGTTTACATAGAATATTAAATATGTAATGAAACAAATATAAAGGATACCCTAATGGTATTAACACGCATTGAAATTCTTAATTTATTTATATAATATTTAATGATATTATCTAGGTACTTTTGACAAACAATATTATGAAAAACTACATACAAATATCCATTAACATGTCAATTCAAATTTATAATTCATATTCATAATAATTATGTCCTTTAGTTTTTGCATATGACATGTGCCATTTTAGTTTTTACGGTTATATTTAGCTATATATTTAGTTGTTTTATAAAAAAAATTATTTATCAATTTCAATACAGTACAGATACAGTTGTATTACCCTAAGTCTACCGCGTAAAAACATATATAAGAAGATTCTTTTTGACGTTTGAAGTTCAATCAATTTGTTGTTTGTTGTTGACACAAACTTATCTGAACCAGTAATAGCGTCTCTGTTGTTGAAATAATAAAAATAAAATAAAAAGTTTATTAAATCTTGTAAAATACATTTCAATTTTAGATGTAAAAAACACGTAAAAGGTAAAAACAACATGACATAACATTTCGAAATGGTGACAATTGCTCCTATTTTGGTCACCGGGTCAGGTAAGTTTGAATTTGTTTTATAGTACCTTAAAACAATATCTAAAGAATGGACTTCAAACGTCAATAAGAGCCTTAAGTTCTTGTATTTTTGTATTGAACAGCTTTCGCACAACAGTTCCAACAGTATCTGTTTCCCCACCCAGGTGCGGTTCCTGCGGGTCTGCCACGACAAGTACCAGCGCGCCGTCATCGAGCCCGGCACCGCCGTGGGCGCGCTGGCCGCGCAGGTATGGACAACGACATTTTCTTTTAAAAATATGATTAAAGTATCATAATGAGGGAGTTTCCTAATGTAGATATTGCCATCTTTAATAACAGTTTGAAAATATAGAGAAAAAATTAAAAATTATCAAAATCCGTCAAAAAATTACAGAATGAACAGAATTTACAACTAGCGGTAAAAACTGTAGGGAAGCAATGGGATGGGCATGACGGACTCTGTTGCGCGACATATATAGGGCACCTACTGTAGGCACTGTCACAGTGCCAGAGTTATTCAGATCTGGTGGCACAGAAGTACCACCGCCAAGCCAAATAAAAAGACGGCACTACCTACCATTTCTCGAAGCCTTTCGTAGTATTTTCAAACTTCAAATTTGATGAGAATATAAATCACAACTTGATTTTCGTATTGGTGGAAATCTATAATTAGGTTAGTTTGAACTAATGTTGTAAATGACGCATGCAACTACGTCGAAATATCGAGGTAAAAACAATACTAACCGTTGCTATAAACCCGATAACATGTGCGATGAAAGTGTAGAGAATAACCACGAAAGTCTTAAAACCTATGATGTAAACGTTATAATATTTAAGGTAGCTATTGATTTTCCAAATAACAAAAAATTCTTTATCATTTTTATACCTAACAATACATCACTATCCCCAGAGCATAGGCGAGCCCGGCACCCAGATGACCCTGAAGACCTTCCACTTCGCCGGCGTGGCCTCCATGAACATCACCCAGGGCGTGCCCCGCGTCAAGGAGATCATCAACGCCTCCAAGAACATCTCCACGCCCATCATCACGGCGGAGCTGGAGCGGCCTCTCGATCAGGAGTTCGCTAGAAGGGTCAAGGGACGGTTGGAGAAGACTACGTTGGGAGAGGTGGGTGGTATTGCTTGATTGGAATGTCTCAGTTGTAGGAGCATCTATTACCTGTTTACCATGTTGCAGGAGCGTAGGTGGCCTAATGGTTTTGAGGTTCGATTTGTAAGTGAGAGGTACCGGGGTCGAATTTCAATGCCGCCATGTATTAATATTACTTTTCTGAGTTATGTACGTTAGTTGAACACTTGTAACCATGATCCAAGGTAACGGATATCAGATTGAGGCTGCTCTACTGCGGCGTAATGCGCTCTTATTACCTGATCTGCCCAAGTTTTTTATACTACTCAGTGACAAACGAGCAGCCTGCTCATCTGATGGTAGCGGCAACTGTAGCTCATAACATCTACGATACATCGCAGGCAAAAAAATGCAGAACCGCATTAACGTGGCCTTCGTAAGGACTAAGATGAAATGATTCATGCTTGTAATTGCACTTGCTACCTTATCCTTCAAACCGGAACACAACAATGCATATATGATAGTCTCGGTGTTGCTAATGTCTATAGGCAGTGGTAACCACTTTCCATCAGGTGGCCAGCTTGCCTGTTTGCCTATCGTATGACATAAAAAAAAAATGCAAGCATTGCTGCTTGGTGGCGAAAATAGCTAAGGCGGTGGTACTCAACCAAGCAGACTTCTCAGGCATGACAGAGTCCTACCACCTGATAAAGTTGAAAGCGGAACCCTTGCCTTTGCACGTGAGAATACGTCCAAGACACGAACGCCGTGATGACCATTCAGTATTATTTTTCCCTCTAGATAACGACTCACATGGACGAAGTGTACCAGCCGGACGGCTGCTTCCTGCTGGTGCGGCTGGACGCCGGCCGCGTCAGGCTGCTCTGCCTCGAGGTCTCCGTCGAGACCGTCGTCTACTCGTGAGTGTTTCCAGAATTATACACTACTTCAACGTACCGTGCTGCAGAGGCGATAGTCTTGGTGTTGCGTCAGTGGTGACCACTTCCCATCAGGTGGTCTGCTTGCCTGTTTGCCTACTGTATGACATAAAATAGTAGTTTATGCAACTGTCATATAAAAGGGGGTATTAAAACATGAGTGTCTGTTTATCATACGAGGCGTAGCCGAGTATGATAATAGTTTGACACGAGTGTTTTAATACCTAATTATATGCAGTTGCATACACTACTTTATCTACACTCATATTTTTATGTTAAAATTTCGTACCTATAATTTTCTCAACTTTGCTAGAAGTAAGCTGCGAGTCAATTCTGTTGTATCTACGCTTCAAGGATATCAAGCGGCGCAAAATTCACTTAACTATTTTCACATTTATCTATTTATTTACTTAAAATAAGGAAAAACATTCACAAACACAAATTACAACAATTACAAAAAATATTCTGTTTAGCGGGAAAATAATTACACAGAATATAAACAGGAAAATTTAAATTTTGAATTTGAATTTGTTAAAGACATTTAGGTATTCAGCCTACATTAGACCGTGTCCGGAAGCCCGACAAGAATTTAAAAAAAATAAGTGTTGCATAATGATTAAAAAGTTATTTTACGATACAGCTGTAATGAAATTAGTATGGGAAATGCTGTATCGAAAAGTAATTTTTTAAAATTTTATGGACTGGCGTGAAAAAAGTGTCTTGTTAAACGACTGTTTTCGAATATGTAATTGGAACATTACGATACGAGTGTAGATAAAAATCTTTATTGTATCAACTATCTGTTTTTGTATCTGGTCTGTTTGTCTTTTTCTCTTTCTAGGCAAGGGTTGCCTGGAAGAGATCGCTTGTAGCGATAAGGCCGCCTTTGCCCACAATGTTTGAAAATACCTGTTTTTCGTTGTAATTTTGTGTTATTTTTAAAGACTATATCGACTATCTAGCTTTAGTGTCCGCCACTTCCTTCCGTGTGAAAATCGTTTTATTGTAGTTTGGCTTTTTACCGAGCGAACATTTTAAATGACCTACCTAATGTATGAAAGCTAGTACTACGGAGGTGTCAAGCTGTATCTCTGGTTCTACCTAATCGAATTAGATAAAACATGGCCTATTTTTTAAGTTGAGCCATAAACTATCAAACTGAAAACATCATCAAAAGCCATTCTTAATTTCTTATAGTCTAGCTAGCCTATTATGGTTCTACATCAGGTGTTAAAGTTTCCAAAATCAATTTTACTCTACATGTTGCCCGGGCTTAATAGCTACACAACTGAACAGTTTTATTCGCTCGCGTGCGCTACCTATCTCTTTCACGCATTAGACGGCGGTTTCAAAAACAGGGCCTCTGGACGTTGCAACCGCTATACATGTTTAAAAAGATAATTCCACTTCTTGCGCATACGCATTCTCCTCTTTTATATGTGATTTAGTACCCATCGTGGCGTCAATATCTCGGTTGTACTCACGCACGAGGGCCCCGAGTCCACCTTGATCATGACCCAGCATTCTTTACCCCGAAATCCTCCCCAGAATCTGCACCTCCAAGCTGAAAATCAAGCAGAGCAACATCCAGATCGTGTCCGACTGGGCCATCAAGGTGTGCGCCGACCCGGCCAAGGCGGGCGGCTGGCTCAACATGGCGCTGCAACAGCTGGCCAGGCAGCTGCCACAGGTGGTGGTGAAGGGCTTGCCACAGGTCTCCAGGGCTGTCATCGCTTGTGATGACACGAGGGGGCAAAATCGGTGAGTCCCTTTAGATATGCGACTTTTTTATGGGAGGTTCGAGCCACCCAAAAGATCTTTATAATAGTCAAAGGCTTATGGCAACTGTTTTCAATAGACAGCAACTTAGACCGGTAGAAGCGCGAAGCGCGTGATGATGGTGTGATCTGCACACAAGCATCTTGAAAAAAAAAGAACAATAGAACAAGAAACTATTTGGGAACCCAAGTCGTCCGCTTGACCTTTCTCTGCAGAGCGATTGACTGTACGAAACCTTCGATGGAAATATTTGATGCTATATTCTCGCCCACACGATTAAATCCTTCTGATGAGTGGTAATACTGATTTGTTGTCACATTCCCTCGCAGATACAAGTTGTGCGTGGAGGGCAACGGGCTGCGTGACGTGATCGCGACATACGGCGTCGATGGGAACAAGACCAGCTCCAACAATATCTTGGAGGTAAGAATCGACAGTTCAACGGCCCATAATCAAGGTTTGAAGATCACGTTGGAACTCAGTCGTCATCTCCCTGTCCTGAAATGGAATGTTGGAAATCCGCGCCTATTTATCCGACTGCGACAGAAGGAGGGTTATGTTTTTTGAGCGCATGTACATATGTCGATTTCTTTGATACGGGCTACAGCCCTAACGGTTCAATGAATTCGTCTTGATCTCGTGAGTGACACTGGGTATAATAAAATTTGAAATTGGCGTATTTTAGACTTTCGAATTTTTTTCTGTAAATTCAATCGAGTGGGGTATCAAAAATCTTGAAAAGGCAATTTCAAAAACATATATAACTTTTAAATGTTTATATTAAAGAATTTTTCGCTTTTTACTTTTTTACAGCAGTTGCGGATATTAGTTTTTGTGCTACTTACTTGTTTCCCTAACTTGTTTTATAATGAAGAAGACAACATAGCTATTTGACTTATATGTATGGATATTGTCTGAAATAAATTACCTATATTTAATTTAATAGCTCACCCCTCCACCCCCAGGTCTACCAGACCCTGGGCATCGAGGCGGCCAAGTCCACCATCATCAGCGAGATCCAAGCCGTGATGGAGGGCCACGGCATGAGCGTGGACCGCCGGCACGTCGAGCTGCTCGCCGGGCAGATGACCGCGCGCGGGGAGGTGCTCGGCATCACCCGCTACGGGCTGGCCAGGATGAAGGAGTCAGTGCTTAATTTGGCTAGCGTGAGTATCATTTCAGAGGTTTTATAATTTACAGCACAGGACAGGAGTGTGGGTGGCCTTATGGTTGCCGGATTCGAGCTACAGGGGGAGAATTCTCGCGCAGTAACGTCTGGAGTTCGACATTTTTAGTAGCTAAAACTCTCGGCATCGAGTCGGCCAAATCCACCATCATCCAAGCCGTGATGGAGGGCCACGGCATGAGCGTGGAGCGCGGTGCTGGGCATCACCCGCTACGGGCTGGCCAGGATGAAGGAGTCTGTGCTTAACTTGGCTAGCGTGAGTATGGTTTTGAGTTTGGTGGTTCGTATTTCACAGGGCTGGAGTCGTCGCAGCCGATAACAGGCCACTGCAGGACTTAGAGCCACAAAGGGGAGGTCATTGCCGTAATCTCCACGCTTGGCGGGTTGGAGATCGCATGTTATAACTGTAACAATGGAAGCTGCCCATTTTCCAGCCTACGGAGATTCTAGATATTTTGCCTCGATAACATTAGTGGCCTTGTACGACACCCACGTGTGTATAGGGTTGGGGCTATTCTACTCTACCGGACACATGGACACCACGCGGCCAGGGCAGGTGTATGGGTGGGGTAATGGCGGCCGGGTTCGAACTACAGGGGGGCGATTCTTGCACTGTGACATCTCGAAATCTATATTTTTTCTAGCTAAATATCTCTATTACAAATGAAATTTGAAACGATCTTTGACGATGAAGGATTAGCGAAAATCGCTGAGAATGAGATTTTGGTTGCAATAGAGATTCAGTGAATTTTTCACAGATATTTGTGGCTATAGAAAATGTCGAAAGCGCGAGAATCGCCCCCTGCATCGACATGTGCCAATGACACTTTTATAAATTATGTACATTAATTGAACACTATCCGATGCTCTTACAGTGAGGTTTTTCCTCATCGTGATGAAATCTGCACATTTAGGCGACTGAATGTGTAATTATGATCCGACCAACAGCCCTTACAACCTGATGGTAAGCGGTAACTGTCACCCATCACATCTACGAATCTTGCATTTAGGTTGCAGGCACCTAAAATGCAGAATGTGGTATCACTGTGAGGACGTAAGATGAAATGCCTCATATCTGTAATTGCGCTAGCTACCTTATCCTTTAAACCGGAACACAATAACGCAAGCGACGTTGCTCGGCGGCAGAAATATATAAGGCGGTGGTACTCACCGAGGCGGCCTCCTCAGGCTTGACAGAGTCCTACCACCTGATAAATGTATGATCCTGGTGCTCAATCCCACCTTTTGCCAGTGTCCGCGTTCTTATTCTTTCTTCTCCACTTCGATCTTCGGAATCCTCGCGTTATAAGCCGGAACCGATGTATAATTTTGATAATTACAGAAAACAATAAACTCTATTACAGTTCGAAAAGACATCGGACCACCTATTCGACGCAGCCTACTACGGGCAGACGGATTGCATTGAAGGCGTCTCCGAGTCCATTATCCTGGGCGTGCCCGCCGCCATCGGCACCGGAGTGCTGCAACTGCTGCACAAGCATCCCGCAAGGCCGCAGTTGCAGCCCAGGGAGCTGCTTTTCGATCGCCCAGAGTTTCATGACTCGATTTGGGAAGGTTGAACCCGTCCGGGTTTAGAAAGGTGGGGATAAGTGGGCGTGGGGAATCGAATGTCCGATTTACATTGGTTAAGGACAGTGCGAGTGTATGTGGTGAGTGACTGTTTACACTACTAGACACACGCTAGTCTAGTGTAATTTGTCTGTCGATATGGACGAGCAAAAAATTCTCGACATACTCAAGTCGAGTGGCTCGTGGTGCGTATGAGTATTCAATGGGGAAGGCAACTGTTAAAGCTTTTATTTATGGCGCCAGCAAAGGTTTCCTCTGTTTCTTATTTTGTGGTATGTGATTGGGCTGTAAGGGCTAGCATACAGGCATAAAAAAAACAAGTATTTGACACTTTTGGTAGGTATGACAGGCTTCGACCTGGCTGACACCACTATGCAATCTTTCGGCCCCGTCGGCCAGCTCCCCCTTCTTCACTCTATCCTCCTTACCCACCCACAAATCCTTGATTGTCCCTAACACTCTTCCTTAGCGGGCCGACATTACACTACAGTCTTCTGCCCCGTCGGCCAACTCCCATCTTCCTTCTCTCTCTTACTCCTCTCCTGCTGCTCTTATTCTTCCTCCACTCTCCTCGCACGGTACCAAAAACTTGACCAATGTATATCGGGCATTAGGCCTGTATTATATCCTCGATCTCAAGATCCATAAGTTGATAAGTCTGACGACGCTTTCCGAAGCCGAACTAGCCGATTTGTATCATTTACTGCTGATATCTGTACAGGAAGAGCGTCGGTGGCCCAGTAGTAACGGTATCCGACTCGCAGTGCGAGAGGTACAGGGCTCGAATCCCACTGCCGCCATGTACCAATGACTCTTTACCGAGTTAGGTATATTAGTTGAATACTGACGGATGTTCTTACGGTGAAGGAAAACATCGTCACGAAACCTGCACATTCAGGCGACTGAATGTGTAACCATGATCCAATATGGCCAGGTTCCCCTGGTAGCAGGGTCACGGAGGTCAGATGGCAGTCGCTCCATTGTAATTACCTGATCTGCCAAATCCTGGATCATGGTTGAGGCGAATCCCGGACCGTGCGCGAGAGCACAGCTGGGAAATTCACGCCAAGATTTTTCTTATCTGTACAGTACTCGGACTTTAGACGGTCCTTATGATGACCACAGTAATGGTCAAAATCGAACTGCAAATTGCAAACAATAAACTCACGAATATGTATAATCTTGTTTGCGACTAAGCGACAAGAATGTTTGATTCCGCAACTGTAATTTAAGTTTACGTGCTCACTGTCATTGTAAAAATCGAATTAAGAGACAAATTTTGTAAATAAATAATTATTCTTTAAGTATTAGGTAATAAAAACAACTTTTAAACATATGTCTATCTATTTTTACTAACAAAATCTTACTAAATATATCAACGAGTAAATGCACACAAATGCTTAATAAATTAATCAAACAAAACGTCCATACTTCCTTAAAGAAACATCCTAAAATTTTTACTTACAAATTCATAGAATTAGTTTGAAATAACCGAGTCTGCGTTATGAGCCTAAAGTAAAGTAAAGAACTCGTCATGTAGGAAGGAAACCCTGAGTGACTGAAGGGAGACATGTCTATCTCTTTCAAACAATTAGTTTTATACATGGACTTACTACCCAAAGGGACTGCGCACTGCTTTGACTAAAACTGGGCAGAGCGAGAGTCACCATCGATAGTCCTGTGTCCCTTTCTAGTGTTGCCACCATTGTTGATGCAAATTCCGAATTACTTTTATTATTTGGCGCGGACACCGATCTAAGGGTCAGGCAGAGCCGGATCGGGTGCAATCTGAAGGTCATGTTTTCACCAGGGTCCAGCCCAAGCTTACCCTGCTACTCGGAAACTATTGGCCCTAGAACACTAGTTCCTAGAGTGAAATGATAGCACTCCTCGAGATCATCATTGTGTATGACAGCTGTCAAAGTTAACCCATTGGTCCTAAACACTAGTTTATAGAGAGAAATGATAGTACTTGTTGAGATCTACATTTCGAATGACAGCTGTCAAACTTTGAACTAAAATAACTCCTTAACTATTGGTGCTATAACACTCGTTCCTAAAGAAAAATGATAGTCTTCGTCGAGATCTATATTTCGCATGACAGCTGTCAAACTTAGAACTGTTGTAACTCGGAAGCGATTGGTCTTAGAACACTAGTTCCTAGAACAATACGATAGTACTCATCGAGATCTACATTTCGGATGACAGTTCTAAGTTTGACAGCTGTCATACGAAATGTAGATCTCGACAAGTACTATCATTTCTCTACAGAAACTAGTGTTTTAGGACCAATGGGTTCCGAGTTATAAAAGATTTAACTTTGACAGCTGTCATACGAAATATAGATCTCGACGAGTACTATCATATCTCTTTAGAAAGTAGTGTTCTAGAACCAATGGGTTCCGAGTTATAACACATTTAAGTTTGACAGCTGTCACCCGAAATGTAGATATCGACAAGTACTATCACTTCTCTTTAGAAACTAGTGTTGTAGGATAAATCGTTACCGAACTCTTTCATCTGTTTTGTGGAACAAAAAGTCGTAGGTTAATAATTATGTCGACTCGACGTTTGTCGGAGAAACGTTCAGTGGATCAAAAGGTATTTTGATAACTACTTTTCGGATTGTACGGATTACCTCATAATAATACCATATTCACGGTAAATATATTTCTCCAATAATGGCAACACCAAACATGACACTTGTCAATTTAGAATGACAGTGATTATGCCAATAACATTGTGTTTACACTGTTAGAAAGGGACAAAGGACTATCGATGGTGACCCTCGCTCTGCCCGGTTATAGTCAAAGCAGTGCGCAGTCCCTTTGGGTAGTAAGTCCATGGTTTTATATTTTCTGTCTCATACTTCGTTATTTTACCTGATGAAACTTAAACTCGCGAGATGAAATTCAAGATCAAAAGTGAATAAACAAACAAACAGCTAGTACAGAAAATAAACCCAAGGGATAGATTATTTAAAATTGTTTTTTTAATTTACATACGATTATATTTCATTATAAATGTGATAATTTTAATCTACCCCTTGAGTAATTTTTTTATAGTGGCAATTTGTTTATACTTTTGATCTTGAATTTCATCTCCGAGTATATACAAAAGAAGTCACGCACGACTCTTTTCCTATAATTCCAATTAACAATCACATTCAACTAGCCAGGCATTTCGCCTTGTAGCAAAATGCTACAAAGATCATTTGGTACTTGGATGAGGGCGTGGGTGTGAAACATCAACTCCAGCTTTCTGTAAAAGTAACGTTTTACAAGTTGTTAGGCGTTAGTTCTGATTTCGGCCACGTGCCAAATGATCCTTGTAGACACGGCCGAAATTGGAGCGTGGCTATCCAGGAACAGGCTAATCACTCCCTTGCACTCCTAGCCTTGAATTCCAGGTTTACAGATAAACCATATTAGACTGTGAGGGCGCTTTAGATTATCTCCGTCACCGAGTACAAGAAAAATTCCGCTTTCTAGCGATAGTAGCGTTTATTGGGCCCACAAAACGTTAGTATGCCCGTGCACAAATAGGTACAAAAACATTTTTTTAAGTCACTTTTCGGTTACTATAATGTGGCTGAAAAGCGAAACTGCCAAGAGGATGTCGACCGGTTTTTTATACTTTTAGAATCAACACAGGAGGATATGTAAGTACTATCGCTACGAATATAAAATAAATAATAAATAAATATTCGTGGACAAATTCACACAGCGCCAAATTAAGCAAAGCTTGTATTATGGGTGCTAGATAACTGATATACTACTTAAATACTTTTAAATACATACTTATTATACATAACACACCCAGACCCGTAACAGAAATAAAAATTCATCATTTCAATTTCTGCCCGGCCGGGAATTGGACCCGGGCCTCTTGCGTGGCCATTGAACCACTCAGGTCGTCAAAGCTTGAATCACAAAAAAAATGTGCTTGGTTACGCACGGGCAGTCCAACGTTCGAAACCTCTACTATCGCTACAAAGTGAAACTTTTCTTGTACTCTAGACGTAGGATACCTTACGTCACTCTCACAGTCTATAAGTTATATTAAATAAATCCCTAGTTCCAATCCTGGGCTACGCGGCCCTTGCCTTCCCGAGCAGTGCCTGGTGCTCCTGCAGTCGGGTCCACTTCTCGCTGGTCCGCCACAGCCACTGCGCCAACTCGAAGTCCTTGGCTTGCTCCGAGGGCTCTGCTTTCTTCATGTCACTGAACGAGAAAAATTTATCATTATCATCAGTCTACTGGTCACCTTGTGATGCACTGTGTGAATAACGAGTTTACGACACGATGGCGCCGAATGAATTTGTCCAAGCATATTTAAATGGCAATACCGACTCTATTCTGATTAGGTATTTGCAGCCGTACCGCCGATCTTCGATAGCAGGCCGCCATTTTGATGTAATTGAGCGAGGACCAATCGCAGCAAGCCAAATTCAGAGCTGTCTTGCTGCGTTTGGTTTAAACTCAATTGCATCAAAATGGCGGCGTACAATCGGAGATAGGCAGTACCACTGCCGGTCAGGTCACTGGAGGTCAGGTGGCAGACCCTCGTGCGCGAGAGCACAACCGGGACATTAACGCCAAGATGTTTTTTTATCTTCAGCCTGCTGTTGATAATTTTTCTTTTAAAAGAACTAGCCAGTTATATCACCGCCATCTTACGCCTGATGACTTACGCCCAGTTATTGAAACACTTCTCAAAACTCCTTCCGTCTCTGTCTACAACTCAGCATAGAGAAGGATGGCGAATTTTAAATTAATGATTAACAGTAGATTAACGTACGGCAAACTCGCCGTTTAGCTGGTTGCTGGTTAATCAGCTCTGTAACCTGTAACGCTAGGCAAAGACACTGTTCCACTGACAAACACAAATCCATACTCACACATACAGATCGCCAGTACACAGGCTCAGTTTGGGGTCCAATGCCGCGTGAAGAACCACCTGCGCACCAATCGTGGGGGTCTTCATGAAGGGCCAGAAGAACGGGTAGATGAAGAACCTGGTGATGCTCTTCGTCATTGACATGTTCCTCGTGAGATCCGTGTCCGTCAGGCCGGGGTCCACCGCGATCACGGATACGCCGGTGCCTGGAAGCGAGCGCTTTTCGTGAACGGGTGGAGAGGCTATTTTGAGCGCCTAACTCAGCGGAGGGATTTCGCCTCCATTTGTGTGTTGTATTCTATCGCTTGTATAGCGGTGTTTGTTTTGAAGAACTGTTTGGCATACCAACAGCTACATTTTAGCATCGCACCGCTTGCCATCGACGAGGAGTTCATCCTCATACCTTGGATCCAAATTGATCGCGAACTGTGCGCTTCCAAAGGAACTTCTCCCACGCACTACGGTTATGGAATGCATCGCTGAATTCTAAACTGCGTAGGACGATCGGCGAGAAAATCCTTCGCATACACTAAAAATAACAACCAAATAGCGCTGTGGAATAACCCCATAGAACCCCTCATGACCGAATAACCCAACAGAACCCCCATTATTCCGAATACTGGTTCACTCACCGAGTGTCCGCCTACCGAGTTCACTCGCGAACAGTAGGTTGGCGAGCTTGCTCTGCGCGTACGCCACGTTCGCGTCGTAGTTCTTCGTCAGGTTGAGGTCGTCTTTTTCAATGCGGCCGTGGCGGTGCGAGCTGGCGGTGACGACCACTACGCGGCTTGGAGATGACTCCTGGGAAGGCCAGATGATTATCAGTAATCGAAAGGTATTTTTATGTCTATACAACAGTGTGAAGATCTGGAACGATCTGGTTACGAAGCGTGCTTACGACAGAAGGACGGAAAAGTGGAGAAGATAAGAGTAGGATATAAATAAACAAATATACTTGGACAATACACACAGCGCCATCTAGCCCCAAAGTAAGCAAAGTTTGTGTTACGGGTGCCAGAAAACTGATATCTACTTATAAATTTTAAAATACATGCTTATAACACCCAAGACTCGTATCAGAAATTAAATGTCTCTGTGTGGCAGATGATGAGTAGTGGAGATGATGGTGAGATGTTAACCAATTGAACCACTCGGGTGGAACTAAAACGTGCTCATTTGTTATTTAGTTGCGTGGCTTAGGACGCCTTGATACACAGACAGATCACTGACGTCCCGCTCCCAGGTGTACCAGACGCTCGGCATGTTAACCAACTGAACCATTCAGGTCGTCATGCAGGAAAGTGGACTCGGTCATGCAGAAGCCGAGATCGACCGCTCGGATGGAAGGAGGCTATGGTTCGTGTCAATGAAGGAGAGTCTATGTACGAACGCATCACGCAACGCCCAAGAACACCCATACCTTGAGGGTATCCAGCAGCAGGTTAGTCAGCAGGAAGTGTCCGAGGTGGTTGATGCCGAGGTGGGCCTCGAACCCGTCGCGGGTCACGCGCGCCGGCGGCGACAGCACGCCCGCGTTGCACACCAACACGTGCAGGTTCGGCTCTTCGGATTTGAACCTGGAATTTTGATAAGTACCTATGTACGGAAGACAAGCGAAAGGCACAAGCATTGACAACGCACTGGTTTCTTCCATCGTTTAGCGTGTCGAGCGCATTCGCCTACTAGTCTATGTACACAACAATTTTTTTAGAATAGAATTGAGTTTATTGCGTAAACTGCAGTTACATTGCTGCTGATGGCTACTTTGTGGCGACACCTTGGCATTAATGAGAAGACCAATCGAGGCACGAGCTGTTTTGCTTAAAGCAATCTGGATGTATGACATTAAGGAGACATATAATTGGCCCAAACTTTTGGTAAAACATTTGCCGAGACTGATCGACCCTCTACCTACTAATGAGTTCTTGTCTAGATGTGGTAATGAGTTATGGTTCTTATGGCAGCTCGGAAGGTCGCTGCGAGCGCTAAGTACTTTTCAAATTTTCAAAAAAAAAAAAAAAAAAAAAAAAAAAAAAAACAGCCCGTCCTATTGTTATGTATGGTATGTCTCACGGTTGGTGGCGTGTATAGTGTACTCACGTGGCGGCGAACTCTCTAACGGAGTCTGTGGAAGCCAGGTCGCACGGGCGGCAGTACACGAACCGGTTGTTGGTTTCGAGCACGATCTCGCGGCGCGCCGCCTCGCACGCCGCCATGTCGCGGCATGCCATGAACACCTAAGGTTTCATGGTTTTGCTGTATTATAAACACTGTGTTTTCCTCACCTACGAGCGAATTTTCTACCTCTTATTAAGTACATGGGAATGAATAAAAGCATTAGCCAAGAGCATTCGCTCGCTTGACAACGTTGGTGGCCAGTTCGATCATCAGTGTCGCCGTGTACCTACCAATGACATTTTCTGAGTTATTACTAATGGAAGTTCCACTAAAGCTTGGTTAGTGTTTCTCTGTGGAACGATGATGGAAAAAATCGTGAGGAAACTTCTACATTTCGGCGACTGAATGTGTCACCATGATCCGATCTGGCCAGGTTGATAGAGTAACAGACGTAAGATGGCGCAGTCGCTCCACCTGTGATTAACCTGATATTGCCGCCAAGATGATTATTTATAAATACACCTCGCAGGTCCTAATGCAAAATTAAGCATATTTATTATGCAATGAATGTTTTTGGAAAGAATGTATTACTGGTAATATCTAGTACTAAGGTACTGGTTGCCCGAAAATGAACTCTATGGCGAGTACACAGGTCTTTATTCGCAGACCGCACTAAATTATGCACATCCATAAGACGTGGGTCTCGGACTTTTCCGAAGTCCGATAGCGGACAAAAAGAACCGACATAGATTTCATTTTCTGGCTACCGGTACTGATACCTCTGTCGTGACCGATGGCCGCATCTGGGAGGTACAACTTCAGTATGATAGGTCCTCACCTTAGCCCCGCGACTGGCGAACCCCAACGCGGCTTGCCGGCCAATGCCCGCGTTGGCGCCGGTCACCACCACGGTCTGGCCGTCCGCGCGCACCTCCCGGTCGAACGGGACGCCGCCGCAGACGTCCCTGCCATGGGAATATTAGTGTTGAAAATATACATTTTAAGTTTTTTGTCAGTAAATAAATATAATAAATACATAACAAATAGGTATGCTTGGACAACTTATTATACATACTACACCCGGACCCGTAACAGAAATTAAAATTCATCATTTCAATGCTGCTCGACCGGGAAACGATCCCGGGGCCTCTGCGTGGTAGACCGGCGTGTTAACCAACTGAATCACTAAGGTCGTCGTACCTGTGGAGGCGCATTTGCCTTTTTGCTGCCGGATCACCGCGGCCGGGGGTTTTAGAGATAGGCAACGGATTTGCGATTCCTCTGGTGTTACTAATGTCTAGAAGCACCGGTGAAGTTAAGGACTGTCCTTTTTAATGTTATGTGCTCGATAAACATGCAAGCGGGACTCCTGATGGGAAATGGCCACCGCTGCGTATATACATCAGCAATACCAGGTGTAACGCGAATTCGTTGCTCACCTCTAAAACCCCGGGACACGTTGCTCTAGCAGTGAAAAGGTAAATGCTCCTCCACTGCGAACGCCACCGTTGCCCGAATCCCCGCCCTATGGAACACTTAACGAGTTAGGTACTTTGCTTGAAAAGGTAAAGAACAGACTATTGAATATATAACCTAACCGACAGAAAAAGTTGGAAATTCCCCGACTAAGTTTGTGGCGAGCACCCGCGGCGGGTGGTGCGATGGCGGAATTGTGCTGTGGCCACCAAACCAATAAGTTCCTCAGAACATTTCCCACTGCACTGTAAGGAGCGTTGGAGAGAGGGGAGAAAGGAGAACGGGAGCTGGCCGACGGGGCAGAATTTTGTACGTGTGGTGTCAGCCCAATAAGGGAGAGTGCTAGGGCATTATCAGGATTTGTGGGTGTGAAGAAATGCGCACGCCTAAAGAGCCACCGGCAAGTAAGCGTGCGCATCACCCGTGATTAGGTCTGACGCGGTCCGTATGACCGAGAGGTCGATAGGATCCTGGGTGGAGGCGGGTTAATGTACTGTAAGTAAGCGGCAAGTAAGCGCGCGTCACCCCTGATTAGGTCTGACGCGGTCCGTATGACCGAGAGGTCGAAAGGATCCTGGGTGGAGTAGGGTTATTGTACTGTGTTGTATCTTACTTGACAATGCACGCGATTCCGGCGGTGGCGGCCGCGGCGCTCAGCAGTGTGATCGGCAGATTGGGCACCCACATAGCGCTGCTGGAACAGCACAACCAAAAGATTAAAATAAAATGTCTGGGATTCAGAGAAGGTACCACTAGAATAAAATAAATATACCTACATATAGGAAGAAATTTGGATGTGGAAGATGCATAAGGGTCGTTGCTTGTGACTCTCTGCGTGCCCCCTAGGATTTTCAGGCCTCAGTGTTAGTGAGTAGGCAATAACCTACACTTATGTATAAATACTTTAGGTACTCGTATATATGTAACCCGAGCAACATTATCTACCTCAAGTCAGGTAGGATCGTTCTTGGTATCTCATAACATTTCAACTATCTACTAAATCGCTATCTTTTTATAGGTCCTCTAGCAATGTTTTAGCGGTTGGAATAAATGGCTTTTAGCATAGCCTCCTTCATCTTACAAGCCATGCGCAGAAGTTTGACAACGTCGCATTTTGAATTTTAGTGAACCTGAAAACTTCTGTAAAACTATCATCGCGGTCGTCGTCGTTTTATGTTATTAGTTATTTAAGTGATAAAGTATATTAATAAGTATATACATTAGTTAGATAATATGTTATTGGATAGATTTTTGTCCTATTTACCTATATACCTACTTGCAATTGTATTATCCTAATATTATAATTGCGAAATATAATCTATGTTTGGTTTTGTACGTAATGGATGTTTGTTACACCTTTACGCAAAAACTACTGATCGTATTTTAATGAAATTAGGCAGTTATATAGAATATAGCCCCGAATAACACATATGCTATAATTTATCCCGATATTTAATGTGATTCCCGCGAGAACGGGTCCGGCACGTTATAGCAGAATTTTATGCGGACACAGTCGCGACCAAAAGCTATTATGAAATAAAATAATCTATGCCAGCCAAAATATTGCCCAATTTATTAAATATTACCTAATATTAGATAATAGATTTTAAACAGTTTTATTTAAGTGCCTAAGTATATAAAAACTAACTACTTACTTACTTATTGTACCTATATACTTTTTCAATGCTTAGATCATCGTGGATAATCAGAGATCGTGGTTTAAAGTAGTTGTGATAACTTTCACAATGCAAAAATGTTTGCTGCTTACAAACGATCCTTTGGTGGGACTCCAGCATGCTTGGGGAATAGCAGAAGTCCATTTATTTAATAGAATTACATCTTTTGGAAAGCAAAACATCGGCACAGAATCTTTCCCATTTTTATGGTTTAATCATAATTTTACTTGCATTTTTCAAATGCAAAAATGCCTTGGCATCTGTTAGAGAAAGATTACGAATATACAACAGAATTTGATTTATGAAATAAGCTAAAAACTAACAACAAAAATGGTCAAGGATTGTTTTTCAAAAATCGTATTTATCCAATTTTAGCACAATTATAAATATATTTACTTTTATTTACCTTCGTAGATGGTCCATACAAACGCGTTAATTTACAGTTTTATCAATATATTTTAAATTTATCATCATAAAATTCATAATTTTCCCGCACATTGACATGTAAACAATGAGTAAATCAGTTTACAGCGACGTTGCCGTTCCGTGCTACAGCATGGCTTGTAGATGAAGGAGGCTATGCTTGTAGATGAAGGAGGCTATGGTTTACACCATAGCCTCCTTCATCTTACAAGCCATGCGCAGAAGTTTGACAACGTCGCATTTTTCAATTTTAGTGAACCTGAAAATAACTGTAAAATATCGTCGCGGTCATCGTCGTTTAATGTTATTAGTTATTTAAGTGATGAAGTATATAAATAAGTATATACATTAGTTAGATAATATGTTATTGGATAGATTCCTGTACTATTTACCTATCTACGTATTTGCAATTGTATTATACTAATATTTTAAATGCGAAATATAATGTGGGTTTCGTCTTGTACGTAATGGAGGTTTGTTACTTCTTCACGCAAATCTACTGAACGGACTTTAATGAAATTTGGCAGTTACATAGCATATAGCCCCGAATAACACATTTGCTATAATTTATTCCGATATTTATTGTGATTTCCGCGGGAACGGGTCCGGAACGTTATAGTCGAATTTTATGTGGACGCAGACGCGGCCACAAGCTATTATGAAATAAAATAATCTTTGCCTGCCAAAATATTACCCAATTTATTAAATATTAGATAAAATACATTTTAAACAGTTTTATTGAAGTACCTAAGTATATAAAAACTAACTACTTACTTACTTATTGTACCTACCTACTTTTTCAACGCTTCCATCGTCGTGGATAATCAAAGATCGTGGTTTAAAGTATTCGTGATAACTTTCACAGTGCGAAAATGTTTGCTACACACAAAAGATCCTTCGTTTAGACTCCAATATGCTTGGGGAATAGCAAAAGTCCATTTGTTTAATAGAATTATATATTTTGGAAAGCAAAACATCGGCACAGATTCTTTCCCATTTTTAAGGTTTAATCATAATTTTACTTGCATTTTTCAAATGCAACAACGCTTTTGTATCTGTTAGAGAAAGATTACGATTATAAAACAGAATTTGATTAATGAAATAAGTAAAAATCTAACAACAGAAATGGTCAAGGGTTGTTTTTCAAAAATCGTATTTATTCAATTTTAGCACAATTATACATATATTTACTTTTATTTACCTTTGTAGATGGTCCATACAAACGCGTTATTTTACAGTTTTATCAATATATTTTTAATTTATCGTCATAAAATTCATAGTTTTCCCGCACATTGACATGTAAACAATGAGTAAATCGGTTCACAGCGACGTTGCCGTTCCGTGCTACAGCATGGCTTGTAAGATGAAGGAGGCTATGCTTTTAGTGGTACTAAAGTCAATTTTAAAAGTGCAAGCGAAATCAATGAGGGCGCCACTTATTGTGAAACCAACCGAAAGAAATGTGAGTATATTATGAATGCGACATTATTTTACTAGGTAACGCATGTTGATCTTGACATAGTATAAAACGTTCCCGCCGTCTGTATATAATAATGCTTAGATCTTTTAAACTACACAACGGATTTTAATGCGGTTTTCAATAATAGATAGAGTAATACAAGAGGGAAAAAAAGGTTAGGTTGCTACGAGTTGTATGAGTCATCAATCTGAAAATGTTCACTAGTCTGACATCGTCCTCCGTGACTCGAGGATGGCCTTTCATCATTTGCATTTCCACAACGTCCATAATAAGTAAAGTTGAGCAGACACGTTGGCCTAAATGTCTTGGATGTCAGTGAGAATTTGATGACCTACCTTACTTGTTTATGACCCAGATCCTAGCAGAAAGCCCACCTGACGAAAAGCCCAAATCCACGACAAACAATTAGGCCCTTTGCCGTTCTGATGACAGTTGAGGTTTTGAATGAGACGAATACTATGTACTTGGTCGCGCAGTCGCCCTCTCCCGATTCTCGCTCTCTCACACGAACTCGCATGTCTCCAGCGGCCTCTTATTATAAATATGGGGCCTTAGGTTTCAACTTCACTTTTAGGTCCGAGAACTAAGCAGAAATACCTACCTCATGCCTGGAATGACATTGACTGGCTGGTCGTTCAATTCAAACTGGCATATATAATTGCATGACGGAAAAAATAGATAAGTCAGTGACACCCATTCAGACGGAATGGAATCCTCAGATGTGATAGCACTCCTGTCACAGAAAATAGCGTTCAACAAGACTTTTTTGCCTAGGGAGGCACGCGGTCACCTTCAGCCTGGACATCCTGGGCTGATCCAGTGCCGGCTTTTGAGGTGCCTGCTCAAAGTTAAGGACAGATATTTTTGGGACATTTTGGGAATTCGATTGAAAATGCAATGGTATTTTTTCATCTTTTTTATATTATTTCGTTCGTAACTTTACATTTCCGAGTGTAAGGCTAATTTATGGTGTCTTATAAGTATCGTACAGTGCGGTACAACTAAACAATCAATTACTTCATAACCGCGTTCAACACACGACTCAAAACTTATTCCTGAGTTTATTCGAGGAAATATGAGACATTACTTATAGTTATGTAATTTCTAATCAATTGTGCCAAAAAACCGTTAAACTATTTGAGTATTCGTAAACGTATGACTCCAAGTACTGTCTCAATACTTCTACAACCTTTAATAGTTCACAAATACAAAGCTCAGTCTGTCCGAACGGAAGATTGATTCGTGATAGTCAATTATAATGGTTGAAAAATAAATATGAATATAAAATTTACTAGATAATTAATAACAGCCATCGTACGTGTATGGAGCGGCGTTTCCTTAAGCATTTACAAAAATATGAATTTTACTATTTCAAATACTTTCAGGTACTTACAGAAATCTTGTTTTCATGTAAAAATAATGTGGCAAATACATACTAATAGGCAAAAGGCAACAGTTATACTAATAAGTTTTAATAGTTCTCCCTTTAGATAAAATCGTATAAAATTAAGAATTAATGGAAATATTAAATGAATCGAAATACTAATATTCTGATGCTAGGTATGAAGGGGCTGTGAAATAATAGTAGGTATATTACTCCTGGGATGTACCTACCTACTTATACTTATTAGGTTCTATAAGAGTTTTACTTGTGTAAAGTAAACGCATATGTATTTTCTAAGCGAACTCGAAAAGAGAGCAAGCAGCATATTGCAGCTACAACAAAATATTTTTCAGAGTGGAAAGAACGAACATTTGAGTTAAAGCAAATCGTGGTTGATAAACCTGCCTGCCTGCGTCTCGGCACAGCGCCGAGCGCTTAAGTTTTTCAAGTGATTTAGCATGAATTTAAATTTAGATACCTACGTACCTACAGGGGATGTTTTTTTTTCAACAGTTTGTGCTTGAAATCTGTGTTTATTTATATAGAGATAAAAAAATAACAAAATTGAGTAGGTAATCTCGACGTTCGAGGTGTATAGGCGCTGTATCTCGAGAGACATTAACGCTCGGGTAACACTTCCCTTACTAAGAGGAGTGTCCCCAGACGGCGCTCCATAAATTAAAACATAGCCTATAAATAAAAAATCCATGAAACTGTTAATTTTTTCCACCCTCAAATAGAATCAGTTTCGCTTCAATTTTTCGCCAAGTTAGTACCTATTTACCTTGTAATTACGTTACGTCAAAAGCTGCAAAAATATTAAATAAAATATTTACGTACGTATTCACTTTGTTGTGTAAAAGCACTACTTTATCTCTTAAATTCTTAGGTACAGAAAGTAGCACATTAACCTACCCAATACCAGTATATAAGGAGCTCATATTGCTATGCGCGTCCAGAGATGCTGGCTAATCATATATTGGTTTTGTGTAGGTTGATGCACTGGCTTCTGTAGGTATATCTTCTTTGACCAAATCTAAAGTTTTCAATCGATATGGATAAAACTTTTTTCCGAATTACCACTAATTTAGTAAGTATAATATATGAATTTTAAACTAGATTGCCACAGCCTGTTTTCCTAATAACATGTGATTTGAACAGATTTACAAAAGGTGAGTCATTAGAAATATTGTCTAGATAGGAATAATATGAATACGACAAAAATGAATTGCTAAATGTGTTGCTTGTCAGGACAAGGTTTATATGGAAGAAAAAAGGGTAGATAGGGGCAGGGTAGGGTAGGTTAGGGTAGGGTAGGGTAGAAGTAGGACACCAGGCGATCGCGCGGGCGCGAAGATGCGCCCGCGGCAGCTAGTTATAAATATGTTGACATTTAGCCATTTATAAAGTTCATTTATCATGTATATCAATAATAACATTCTCATTAACAGTTATAAATATAACAAAAAGCCTATTTCGTGCTGTGTGATGAAAGCGTTAGAGTAGACTTCCTTTAAACTCTCACAAAATTATAATAAGTATAATCTGTCCAAACTGACTTGCCTTATTTGATTAAGGAAATTATGTATTCAAATGGATAATGTGCAGCAGTATTTGTTGAAAACACATTCCATGTGTTTCTTATATAATTTTCCACATCTATACTCCATATACCTAGCGCGATTGATACGGCAAGTCGTGATTTTTGGCATTGCTGTTCACCAAATAAGACAAGTCAGTTTAAACAGATCATAGGTATGTTAAAAAATAGAAAACATTGTTGTAACTATTTTTGGAAAAGATCAATGCTAATCAGTTTAAATAATTATAAATCGTTCAACTTACACACATGGAGAAGTGTAGTTTAGTAAAAGTGAATATTCAGTTGCAAAACACAGTTGTTACACTGAGTTTATATGTATGTAAAAGTACTTATAAATTATAATCAAAGATTAATATTAATTGGTGTTCAATTATTATACGAAGACGTTTTTAAACAGAGTGACAGGGTTGACTAAAATTAGAAGTTACGTATCCAATTCACCACTACGGGTGAGTTTAAACTAAATGGTCAACTTTAATTGCCATTTAAAGGCTTTAACAGAACTAGACTACACACAACAACCATTGTTAGTTAACTTTTAGTTAAAATATAATTTGTAACATCCATATCACATGTGCTATCTAAGTTTCAGTGCACCTTCACCATAGAGACAATTATTTATTTTTTACATTAAAAGACATCTGAAACATGTGGTAAAATCACAAATTTTGGAGAAAAATTCTAGGTATACATATATTTAAATATTACTCATATTAAAATTGGGAAAATATTAATGCAAGCAGACAGTGATATGTGCAAATAAATATCATCTTATAGCAAACTTTTTTGTTTAATAAATCCCAAAAACATTCTCCAATAAACAGGTATTTGATTATACCCATTAAAGGCCATAATTTTGTGAATTTACTCCATATTTCAAATGTGTAAATAAATCTACTGTTCTAACATATCTAAGGACTGTTTACATTAAGTAAATAAAATCTATATGCTTAAAAATAACAATTGACAATAGATTACAAGCTTTCACAATTAATACTCATAATAAAATGCAATATAATAATGTAGAAAATAAAAAATAAATTGCTACATCCTTAGACAATTATTACAGTAGATGTTTAAATACAAACTAAGCATTAAATTATACATAAACATGGCAAGAAATCAATTCACAATCAAATCCTTAAACATTAGGTATGTTTCTTATGTTTTTAAATTAGGCTATGGGATCGACTGGATGAGATTCATAAATTGTAATTATATGTAAGTATTTATTTACATAAAAGTTACACTTATAATTGCTCCCTTAGGTTAATATCTACAAGGTTTGTGATAGTTACCATCTAGTTGTTACTAAAAAATCTAAATACTTTTTTATTAGGAAAGTTAATTTGGGAGTAAATTTACGATATTTTTGCATCTCAGTAATACTATACTGATCTAAGACTGACTCTGCAATTGCAGTGAATATTGCATTTATTCCTTGCAGAGTTATTAAGTACTTATGAAATACTTCAGATCTTTGAAAATGGCATAAAAATGTATGTATGCATTAAAATTTGTGCATTACCAAAAGACACGTGAATACGTGATTCTTATAAGGACTAATACTTTTACAAACTACCTATTAAAGCGTTAATTATTATTGTATCATAGATCATTGAGCTCTGTATCAAGTATAAATTTCTGTGAGCTGCGGATGTGTGCCAAATTGTCTAGAATTAGTAAAAAGGTTCTAATTGAAAGACAGTTCAACCAACATCTGGGGCTTGAAACATACCCAGCGTCGCGCGTGCCGCGTTCCAAACGCTCGATATGTGGAAACCCAAGCTCTAAGTAAGCGTAGTAAATAGATATGACTTATAACTTTGACTAGTACAGTTTTGTAATCACAAACGGACTCAAACGGTAGAGATTAACTTGGTTTTGTGTTGAGTGTGGTGGTGCTTTTGGACTTGGAGGCTTCCGGTCCCGGTAGCGGGCGCGCTATGCCCACCCGCACCTTGCCCCGGGGCGCGCCCTTCAGCGCCTGCACTGCTTGATCTAACGTTGCATTCCTTATGCTAACTCCATTCACAGACATCACCCGGTCTCCGGGGGATATCACACCATTCTTCTCGGCGACTCCGCCAGGCACTAAGCTTCTTACCACAATCACTGTGCCGTGGGGATCCATTGGATCCTGGTAGTCCAGGATGGAGAACCCGAGGCCCTGATCACCTTTGGTCAACTCAACTATATCTTCTTTACTCTGCCACATGGCCAGGCCGGATACACACTCCAAGGACTTAGATCTTCTCGAGTGTCCTGAGTGATTCGTCAAGGTAGCAGTACTGGAAGTGTTGATGGAAGTATCCGATTGGGCTTTCACAATAGTTGTCAAATTGTTTAAACTACCAGATATTATTTTTCTAGCTTCAAAACCTTCTCTGTCAGGTGCTAAGTTGATGAGTGGCCGAGGGCCACAGTCAATGCTATTCCGTGCACACACTAATCTAACTCTGTTTGGAAGATGTTTTAAAATATTTACAACTTCAGTATGAGTAAGACCATGCAAGCGGTACTCATTAACTTCTAGCAACTCATCACCAGCTAATAAAGTCCCGTGTTGGCCAACTGGACCTTCTGGAAGTACAGATCTAATGTAGTGGTGCGGTCGAACCTCCTGACCTCCTTCTACATCAACAGTTCCTTCAAGACTGATACCAAGTCCGTCAAGTTTTCTGACTTCTGCAACAACAACCTCCTTGTCAGGACCAACTTCTTGTGTCCACTTGTCCTTTATCTCTTCATCACTTACAGCTAAGATTTCATCAAATCTTTTGTCTAACTCTTCTTGAGTTGGCTCATTCACTTCACATTCAGGAACCTCTAATACACTTGAATCAATAGTAGTGTTTGATTCAGGTTCAGGTTCAATTTCAGTTGTGCTGTTTTCAGCTTGGGAAGGCACTGGGAACCAGGATAATGTTGTGGTTGAAGAAGTTGGGGAACTAGTGTTGGCTGGCCTATCTTCGTTGAATATTGCCAACTGTAAGTGTTCGAATTTTGGACCTCGCAAATATCTTTCTAACACTAAATGGACAGAGATGCCTGTGTTTCTCAATAGTTCTACTGCTTGTGGATTACTCTTGTCGGCTAATGTCACTCCATCTACTTCTATGATTCTATCATTAAGCCTAATCTTACCACTCTGTTCTGCACTACTCCCTTCTATAATACTCTTCACAAATATTCCTGACAACTCTTCCTTCTCACACACATAGCCAGCTACAGTGATCCCTAAACCGTACACATTTTTATTCAAATCGACATGCACTATTTCATATTCAGGCAAATCAGGTATCTCCACAGGTACAGTGACAGTGATAGTCGGTGAAATGGACTGATCGACAATAGGGTGGTCAGGTATCTGTTGAGGGTTGTCTCCGATGACACTCACAGCGGCCGCTACGATGTTTTCGACTTCATCGTTTTGCCCATTGATATACTCATTGTAACAGGCAGATAGGTCGTAGACAGCGCCGTAGCCGGTTTCGATGAGGTGTCTATCGAGGAGTTCGGGGTCAGCGAGAAGCTTGGTGGGCACGAGTGCTGTGCCAGGAAGCGGTTGGCGAATGGAGATCGCGGGGTCTGAGGGCCGCGCGACGAGCAATCGCACGGCGGGCCCGGCCTGCCGCAGCACCGACGCCACCTGCTCCGACGTGAACCCGCGCAGGTTCACGGAGCCCACCTGCAGCACGTGGTCCCCGCTCTGCAGCCGCCCGTCCTTGTCCGCAGCTCCCCCAGGCACCAAGTACTTGATCACCACCCCGGTGCTGCGCCCGCCGACCAGGTTAAACCCGAGCCCGTTGCCGTCATTCGTTAGATCGACGACTTCCACCTGCGCCCACTCGGTACTCAATACCATCGCGGCCTGCCTCACCATCGGGGCACTCCCAGCGTTACGTGACGAAGCTCGCACGCTCCCCGCGAAGGTTATGATGGCTTCTCGGCGACATCGCGGCGGTACACCGACGGGTTTGACAACGAAACGAACGCACGATCACAAATTAATACACGTGCGACCGAAATAAAGTAAAAATTGTAAAAATTAGGTATAAAAATGACATTTACATACTTGCTGAAAAGTAGACAGCAGAATGTGGCCAGCAGCGCGCAGGTGTTTCCGCAGAATAAAAATATTTCACTGATTGTGATTCAATCTCACCGCCAACTGCCGTAACATGTTTCTCTTTTTATTTTTTATCTTGCCACAAATTATCATCGAAACAACACAAGAATAGAACAGAGATTTGATGGTTGGTTTGGTTTACAATTATTTACCATAATATTTACAAGATTTTTAGCTTGAATTTTGAGTCAACACATGATCTGTCAACTGTCAAGGCAGTGTTTCATAAACCTGCGAATAGAGGTCGTGCGGCAGACAGACTAAAAAACTATTTCCACTTGATATTAGATGGCGCTGAAGCTGTATAAGGCGACATCTTGCGACATTTGTATGTAATACGTTTTGTGCATTGTTTGCATCGTTACCATTGATGGCAGCACTTTATCGGATGGAATACTACTATTTCTAAAAATTCTGTACAGAATAAGCTCTCATGTGTGAAATGTGGAAAAAGTGAGAGAGATTTGTCAGGACCGTAACAAGTGAAACGATGTGGTCTCTGCTCCTACTGCCGTTACGGTATGCATGTTAGTTAGCTTGGAATCATCAAATCATGCAATGTAGGATTTTTTTTTGTTTCTCCTGCAACATGGCAATCTGTCTTAGGACAATAAGCCAATTATTTGTTTTAGTCCGTTATTTGGGTTTCAGTAGAGCTCGGCCATTGGATGGAATATTCTATCGGGCAGCTCTTTATAAAGTTAAGAATCTGGTGATCAAGTTGAGATGTCTTTTCGCTTCAATCTCACGTGGCGAAGTCCTCCCTTATCGTTCAAGGCTCGTGCAAGCTCATTAGAGTGGTTCGTTAATTTGTTCTGATATTTCTTGCTAAAGAGCTGGAGATTTCCTGTTCAACTGTTTTGATGTCAATGTCAAGGTAAATGTATTTGTTACTGATACACTGTGGGATGTTGAACATTGCTCTTATAGCCTTGGTCTGAAACCTTTCGAGGATTTCAATGTTACTCACACTGGCTGTACCCCACAATTGGATACCGTAAGTCCAGACTGGTTTCATTTTACTGTTGTTATTTAGTTGGGAGTGTCGTCCTATCAGCCAGTGGAGATCACTCAGTTTTGCGTCGAGTTGCTTACGCTTGGTCCAGATATGTTTCTGCCAAGTAAGCCGTCTGTCAAGGTGCATACCAAGGTATTTTGCGTGGTCTTCTTGAGGAATTTCCTCGCTATTTAGTTTGACTGGAGGACATGCATAATTTCGGAGTGTAAATGTAACATGTGTCGACTTGGTTTGGTTTGCTTTTATTCTCCACAGTTTCATCCAAGTGGAGACCTTGTCCAGATGTGTCTGCAGATTATCCGATGCAACTTCTGGACTGACGTCGGAGGATAACACTGCTGTGTCATCAGCATAGGTTGCTATAATTGTGTTTTCGGATGTAGGCAGGTCGGCGGTGTATATAAGGTACAATGTGGGACCAAGTATGCTGCTCTAAGGGACGCCTGATTTTATCTCTCGAAGAATTGAACACTCATTATTTTGTTTATATTGGAAGCTTCTTTTGTCAAGATAAGATTTTAAGATGTTCATAAATGAGTGTAGTAGTTGTTTCTTTAACTTATATATAAGGCCTTGAGGCCATTCTTTGTCAAATGCCTGGCTTATATCTAAGAATGCTGCAGAGCAGTACTTCTGACTCTCCAGGCATCTTCCTATGACGTCGACTATGCGATGAACTTGTTCGACAGTCCCGTGCTTCTCCCTGAACCCGAATTGGTGGTTTGGTAGGATATCGCCTAGATGTTCTTTCATCCTGTTGTGTAATATTTTTTCGTATAGCTTACCAACAATGGATAGCAAGCTTATTGGCCTATAGGAGGTCGTTTCTTGAGGTGTTTTGCCTGGTTTAGGGACCATTACCACTTGAGCTATCTTCCATTGGCTAGGGAAATGCTCTAGCCTTATACAGGCGTTATAAATTTTGACCAGACTTATTATTTCTTTGTGCGGTAGGTGTTTCAGCAAGGTTGCGCGTATTTGATCGTATCCTACGGATTTGCCTTCTTAAAGATTATTAATTTCTCTTCGGACCTCACTTGGACTTGTACTTTTGAGGGCGCAGAGGGGCTTTGCACATCTGTGTTGGCGATTCTATGAACTTTGTTACTTAACTCGCGAAACGGTTGGAAGACGTTGCTTTGGTGTTCAGCGAAAGCCGACGTTTTGTCTTCGTCTGATTGGCTCCAGCCTCCAGTGGAGTTTCTGATGGGTGGAATGTGCGTTTTTGGGCGCTTTAGTTTTTTGGTAGCTTTCCAGAGCGAGTAGATTGTGTTCACTGTCGTGCTTAGACTTGACAGGTAAGCCTGCAGGTTACTGTTGACATGAGTTTTAATAAGTGTTGAGAGCTCAGCCGGGCCCTCATTAAATAGTTTTTTGTCACTAGGATATCTTCCTGACTGCCAAATTTTTCTCAATCTGCGACGTTCTCGTATTTTATCCTTAATTTCTTTTGGGTAGATGTTGTATTTAACGGGTATGCCTTTGTATTGAGTTGTTGCATTGTAGGCAGCCTTATGGATAGTAACATTAAGCATCTCCACAACATTCTCAAGTTCATCTATAGTATAGATTTTAGTTTTCAGGTTTATTTCTTGAGATATTATTTTTGACACAGTTTCCAGTCCATATTTTTTGGGTGATAAACTCTGTTAGGTGGTTCTACAAGTGAGATTGTCGAGTTTATATTGAAAAAAGCTGGCGAATGATCTGATGAGAGGTCTGTGCATGATTCAGTGCTTATGAAGTTACCATCGATGTTTCTCGCTTTAAAAAAGTCCAATAAATCTGGAGTTTTGTAGTTGTCGGTAGGCCAGTAGGTGGGTTCTCTGGTGGTGAAACATACAAGCTAGTTCCTGTCTATAGCTTTGAGTAACTGCCTTTCTCTTGGGTTGACCAGCCTGGAACCCCAATGCACATGTTTCAAATTCCAGTCGCCACCGCAGATGAATCTTGAACCCATTTCACCGCAGATGAATCTTGAACCCAATATGTTGAGAACTCATCCGCAGTTATTGTGTGTCGCGGAGGGCAGTACACGGCCGAAAACGCAGTTTCAACTTTATTGTCTAGTGTTTAATGTTGTTCTTTATGACCACTGCCGTCCCGCCATGGTTATTACTAGATGGATGATTGGTTGTGTATAGCGAATAATTTTGTGTTTTGCAATGTAGGTATTACTTTTATACCAAAATATACGCGAATATTAGGAAGAGACCTATTGCGGACGAATTAACGACTAGTAGATACTTAATACTTTATTTAATAGATATAATATAATACAATTATTAACGTAATAAAACCTAGAGATAAAAACTACCCCCGAATTTGAAAAGGTGCCCAGAGGGCCGGCCACGTTGTCCCGCTGGATAGCGAGGCTTTTGCGCTGGACCAAGAAGAGGCCAACCGTCTGGTCATTCGTAATGTGCTTAGATAATTACCTGTATAAGAAATGTGCGTCTGGTCCCCACGATCGCAGTTTCAATGCCAAATATGTAGGTGATCACCACCGAGACTAGCATATTTGCACCGGTTGGCGTTCTCAGGGGGAGGTGATGGTTGGCATCAGTGACTCTGAAATACCGGCCGGTAAAGCTGAAGGGACAGGTTTATAAGACCATCCTTAAACCTGCTCTTCTATACAGCAAGTCTCTTGGTGTCTACAAGCAGGACCTAAATGTCATGGAAATGAAGATGCTGGCGTGGACGTGTGGAGTTCCCGCGTCTAAAACGCTCACATTCGCGATAGACTTAACGTCCGTGATCGTGATATTATGTACCTATCCAGATTTGTAAATAATTAGCAAGCGTGGCGAGCTTAAATCTTAATCTAAATTCGAAATTTCTTTCTTAACTCGGAGACTGATTCTTCGGGTCAATGGGGCGGATGACGGCCTCCGGTGCGATCGCTCCGCTCGCATCGCCCTAGAAACGCCAAAGGAGATATGGTCAGACGAAGCAAAGACGTAGGACAATAAACTGTTATAAGTTATTTACATAAAACAGATCCCGACCGCCGCAATCGTTTATCTTTCGTTCGCTGAAAGGATGAAAAGCGATGTGCGAGCGAATTAGTCACTTTTGAATTAGGCGTTAGGGTTCCAGGGACCTTACTGTGTTTAAATTTAAATTTAAAAAACCATCCAAGTTAATCGCAGTTCAGTTGGGAAAGAGTGTCTTATGGGACACATAGGTATAGAGCAATCTAAGCAGAGCAGTAGGATAATTACGTAACGCTGTTGAAAACAATTATCTGATTTCAGTGATTAAAATTGTTTCTTTCGCGATTCCGTATCATCGATTTCATGGGTTCAGATGCTAATAAAGTTCCATTGCAATGAACTAAAACTACGAAATCGCAAAAGTAACACTTTTGTTAATTTTTTATTTTATAATTGAAATGTATTACTTATTTTACAATAAATGGATCAATGACGAATAAGTTCTAAACATAAAAAAAAAGAAATGAAAATGATTAACTCAAAAACCGACAATGAATTCAGCATCTTCTGCTAATACGAAAATGATACAGAACTTACTATACTAGATTGATAAATTTATTCAGACCAATTTGGAAGATAGATAAATCACACAAATTTTGTTAATTGAAATCAGCGTTACCTAATTAGCCTAAAGTGCTATAAAAGTTCGTGGTAGGCCTTTGCCCTGGTACTAAAAATAAAAATAACCATCTTGGCATTAATGTCCCGGTTGGGCTCTCACGCACGAGGGCCCAGGGTCCGCCTGGACCATGATCCACGATTTGGTAGATTAGGTAATTATATTGGAGTGACCCTACTACCAGGGCAACCTGACCAGTAGCCCTAGCATATCCATGACCGCGACAACGTTCGCGCCGCGGGAGAGCGTATGTTTCCTTCTCTCAATACTTAAATGAAAGAGATAGCAATATCTATGTCGCGCTTTTTATCGCTTATCGCGCGCGAGAGCAACTTGTGCTAGCCAGCCTGTTAAGATTATTGTTACACATGCAGTCAGAACGTGCAGGTTTTATCACGATGTTTTCCGATTGTAAGGAGTTCATGATAATCTACTCTACCGGACACCACACGGCTATTATAGCGACAGCCCCAGAGCTTTTTTATACCACTACGGTGGCAAACAAGCTTATGGCCTGCCTGATGGTAAGCAGTCACCTCAGTCTATGAACGTTTGCAATACCAGGGGCATCACCCACGTGTTGCCGACCCCGTAAAAACGTTTTCACCCCTCTCTTGAAGAATTCCATGTTGACTCCAGGTACTACTACAGCGCAAAGAAACTCTTTCTTCCAAAGTTAGTGACACCGATTTGTTTTTAATTAATATTATTGCCCATTATTGAACGGGGCTATAGCTCAAATAGACACACTCAAGATCGCAAAATATAATATCGCAACTAAATGTTGTAGGGAATCCTAAAAAATTGGAAAGCCTAGAAAGTGAAGCAACACAAGACAAGACTCAAAAATAATGAGCTCAAAATTTCGAGAAATTCAACTTCAGGCTTACTTATGGCACTGAATTCTTGAATGAGGAGATGTAAATCCTGTAATAGTGTGTTCGCCTCCCCTCTTAGAACCCATCGACCCAACCCAACTCAACCTCAAACCGCCGAGTGCAGGAGGTGGCCGTTTTGTACCTACCAGTTGGTGGGCTCCTTGTAGCACTGCCATAAAAATTTAATTTAAAAGTTTTTGATCCAGCAAGCCTATCCACCTAATTGAAAGCATTATTTACATCTCCTCATCATCATCCCATCCGTTTAGCAGAACCTCATCGCTCTCATTCAGAAGGAAAGTTCTGAGGGTATTAACGGAAGCTTCGCAATCACCTTAGTGCTAATATTGTATCACGTTTACTGCAAATAAAGACTATGAACTATGAAACGAGCTAGAGAGGCTAAAGATATTTTAAGACTTGGCCAAATAATCTAGAGTACAGCTTGGCTGTCAAGCGCCGCTAAGTGGTACCAACAATGACCCATCCATTTTTAAGGCAATCAGGTTGCTACCATACGAAGTATTAACAGAAGAATCTCCCGAGCCTGACAGCATGAGATTCAAGAGCTTTGTAATAGCATTCAAATGAAGATCTGTTTTTATGTATAAGGGTGACAGACGGGCAAACGGGCCACCTGATGGAAAGTGGTCACCGCCTCCCATGGACATAAGCAACGCCAGCTGGTCTAGCCATCTTTGACAGCTCCGGTTGCGTGATGCGTGTATCACACGCATGCACATCTACATTGACTCAGATTGTGTAGGATCATCCGCCAATCCGCGTCCTTTGTATACCGAAAGTACGTGAATTGTCTATGGACCAAGAATTTCTACCACAAACAGCTTATTTCAGATAACGTTAGCTTATGTCAAATCCCAAACATTTTTTCTACCATAAACGATTGTAGATTAACGCAACCTCTTGGCTAAGGCCGTTGCCCGCCTCTGAAGAGACCTACATTTCCAGCCTCACTAGCGCAGCTCAACAGCTCCTTCAGGTGCTGCGGGGTCAGGCCATCGATGCCAGCCGTCGAGCCGTTAGGGAATGAAGATACTTCTTGGCGGACGGTATTGGTTGAAACCTGTAGCGCAGAATCCGCAGCACTAAGAGGCTTCTGGTAAACGATCGAAGGTCTGCCGAAGGTAAAGGGTGGTTACTAGTTATCGCATTAAAGTCTGACCTAAAAGTCACTTTTAGTTTTGGTGACCAATGTGCCTAAAAAGCGTAATCGCCAAGAGGATGTAAGGCAGACCGGTTTTTTTACTTCCAAAACCCACACAAGAGAAAATGTAAGAATGCTATCGCTACGAAAAGTCAAAGGTTAGGACACTAAAAAATATTTTTTGTGACTGCTTGTTCACCTTGTGTAACGTAACAAACTGCCTAGCAGTGGGTCAGGTTCAGTTGTAAAATCAATGTGAGCAAAGAAAACAAAAGAATCAGGGTAGTGGGTATGTATTCAGTCCATCAGTATAATCTATTTAAAACAAGGAATTTATCAAAAATAATCTACAAAAGCACAAACGTTATAAAAAAGAGTTTGTCCACATAACCTTCTGTCCGGGCTGGCGCACTTATTTCACTTTTCCACGCAGACCGAAAGTACCGGTTTATGAACTGGTTGAGCGACTACGTCAGCTTGGGATTCTTATAGGAGTTGGTGGTTCATGCGACTAGGTGCATACCCTTAGAACTGGGTCATGATCGGAGATAGGATTTGATGCCTCATAGCATATACTTTTCAGATTTATACCGCACACATAACAACTTTTGGCGATTTATTATTTCAAGGTAACGTCACGTTATAAATTATTCACCTCCAAGGCCGAAGGCTGGGAAAAACAAAACTGAACTCAATCCCTCTCTGCTTCCTCTACTCAAGGCTCGGGTCCTCGTTTAAAAACCTTCTGGAACCATTTGGCACAAAGGAAGATAAGATCTTGTTGGCCAGTAGTCATAGTCAACCAGCCAGTTCCCGAAATGGTCCATATTAATTTTCGGACGGTCTGGTGTTCGACAGCCAAGATATAATTCATGCCGACCTGATGAGGAATTGGATCCAGCAGTTATCTAGAATAAGAGAGGCACAAAAAAGATTAAAATCTCCTTTGACTATTAAAAATTTCACTTGACATCAAATGACATGACAAGAGTACAATAATAGAAAGAACCCGCTTTTAATAAAAATGCGGATTTATGTGTATAATTCGTATTGGAAACCATATATAATTCAAACCCCATCGAAACAAACAACCCTCCGAAGCATTGGGGCCCGTCCGGATTCAGAATATTTAAAAAATCAAGAAGTTACGAAGGTAAGAATCCAGACCACGCCATTGCCCCCTGCTTTTCATTCGGAAACCATCATTACTTTTATCATTTGGGTGTCTATATATCACAAGTACATTCCCCAAAATCTATTATAGTCAAAACATTAATAGAACGTAGTAATCAACATAGTCTGACATACAGAATAAACTTAATTTTCCAGGGAGAAATTATGGACAATCAGAGCCTGAAGGGCCAAATCCAAAGATACCCATAAAAAGTGACAATTTGGAAATTAAAAAGCATCAACATGCTACACAAAAATGTGTCTAAAAGTCCTAATAACTGTAAGTACTAGTCAAAGCAAAACCCTATATTCTATTATATTCAATTTAAATTAAACACATTAGTAAAAACGTAGTTACATCAAATACAGAATTAACATATTTTCCAGGAAATAATGATTGACAATCAGAGCCTGAAGGGCCAGATCCAAAGATGCCCATAATAAACTAATAAAGGTGGAAAAATTAAGAATAAAAGTGTCAACGTGTTGAAAACAACGTTTAAACAGGAGTCCTCACAACCGTAACTATTACATAAGGCAAAGTAAGATCCTACACTTGTGAATACCTAACTTGAGACAAAATATTATTTGTGAATACCCAGACCAACTAGACTAGACCTTGCCTACTAAAATGGGCTTTATTGCGATTGCTCTAAGCGGCAATCCCGGCTTCTGCCAGGGTCCGCTTTCCTACTCTCTCTTATCCACTTCGCCCGTTCTTCGACCATTTTTTATTGGTTAGGCATTTGACCATATAAAAGAGTTCAACGCGCGCTGTGGTTCTATGTTAATACTGAATTTCATCAAAATCGGTGCAGCAGTTTAGTCGTTAACATGACAGACAGAGTTAATATACTTTCCCATTACTAATATTAATTGTGACACCTTTCAAGTCGAGTCTTAAATCTCGACAAATATGTGTAATTTAAGTTGGTATTAAGGATTCACGTTTTAGTGATGCTCAGTTTGGTTTTATAATTTATATTTTATTTTTTTATATATTCTTAGGAAAATAAACATCTGTTGTAACATAGATTAGAAGTAAACTTAAGTATCAGAAAGCCAATTACAGATTCTCACAGATAAACACAGATTAAAATATTATCGGTTACATCATCTTAGAACCGAACGCTTTTCTCCAATATAACTACTACCAACTACTAAAAAACAGTAAGAAACTAATTCGAAAGACAATTTTCAAAACTAAAATTGACCAAAAGCCTTCTTGAACACTAGTGTGAAACAAATCAACGTCGACATCCCTTACGACATTATTAAAGGATGCGGCACACGCATGCAGTACAAAACTATTCTGCCTATAATTTGTCGATACGATAGGAAGTCGCAAAGGAGCGGTGGATCTACATTGCCTGGCTGGTACGTTTATATCTATTCGTGATAGTAGTTGAGAACTGTCGATGGTGCTGTTAGCAATTTTGAAAAGGAATATTAGATCGGCTACTTTACGCCGTTCAACAAGTGGAAGTAGGTGGTGTTTCCTGCAGAGACTAGCGTGGTTCGCAGAACTATTACTTGTCTTAGTACGATAACACAGGTAGCGGACGAAACTCTTTGTATGCTTTCCAGACGCGAAATATAGGTTTTATATTTAGGATTCCAGATTTGTGATGCGTAGATACTCCAGAGTGCTTCTGACAAAGGTACAATATAGAATTTTTAAAGTTTTTACTTGAGAGAATTCCTTAGAACTACGCATCACAAACCCGAGAGATCACAAACTCTATATGCCTTTGCCACAATCCGATCTACATGGACGTCAAATAATAATTCTAATCCAACTCCCAAATCACGAATAACAGACTCCCTTTTGAGACAAACGTCTTTCAACAAATACGTGTATTGAAGAGTAGTTCGCTTCCTACTGTAAGAGACAACACAACATTTAGACACGTTAAGGTCAAGAAAATTATTCTGACAGTATTCCTCAAGACTATTTAGATTGGACTGCAACGCTTCCGCGTCCTCGGCAGATAAAAAGGGTTGAAAATCTTCATGTCATCCGCGAAACATAAAACCAGAGAAGAATTAAGGCAGCGTGCTATGTCATTAACAAAAATATTAAAAAGCATAGGACCCAATAATGATCCCTGCGGTACTCCGCTTGGCACGGTAACCCACCCAGATAAGCAATTATTGACAGCGACAGCCTGCGATCTACTGTCTATGTAAGCAGTGAACCACCTTAGCAAGTCTCCACATATGCCAAACTTAAAGCTTAGCACGGTTTGCTTATCCAAAAGCTTAAAGCTTATGGATAAACAAACCGTGGTGGATCCTGTCGAACGCCTTGCTGTAGTCCGTATATATGACGTCGACTTGCAGCTCCCGTTCCATGGCATCCGTTAAAAAGTCGTTGAATAAAGTTAAATTGTAACAGTGGAACGAACTCTAAGAAAATCGTGTTGAAATTGACGAAATTCGGACTTTAGAGCCGCATACACTTGTGTACATATTATTTTTTTCAAATTTTTGATACTATGCATAATTTAGAATTTGGACGATAATTAAATATATCGGTCTTGGATCCCTTTTTAAAAATGGGGGTAACATAGGCGCGTTTCCAGAGATCAGGTACATTACCCTCATCCAAAGATCTCCTGAATAATAAACTCAGCAGAAATGCAATCGTTTCTGCACAGACTATAAGGAACCTAGCCAAAAGGTTGTCCGGTCCGGCAGACTTTCCGATATCGAGATTTTTTAGCAAAGTGCAGACAGTGTCTGTGTTAACCTCGATCTGCGAAATGCTATGTGTAGATGCAGACTGCCCTGTAAGATTTTCAGTGACCACATTTTTTGAGCAACAATTGGAACACAAAATAAAGAACGGCCCGCCCCAAGCAGAAGGTCCACTAGAAACAATGCGCCATTTCCGTCACGCACACATTGAATTTACGTTTACAGGCATTCTCAAGCAGTTTCAAGCAGTGCTCGGTCGAGATTGTAACGCGAGAATTCGTTGTAGTGTCGACTTAAATTGAATATTATTTTTTATTAAACGATATTTTTATTGACAAAATAAAAGTACTTGTACGTAACTAAGGTTACTTAATAACATACAAGCAACGCACGCAGAGTCCATGAACTGATGGGTTTGACTAAGGTCTTCCTCTAGAGACCCTAGGAATAGTTGAACAGTTTCTGGCACCACGTGACAGTATTTAACATAATAAGAAACCGTAATGGCCACCCTTCATGGTTTCTAGTCGGAAATGCCTGTTAAGTCTTATATTTAAAAAAGTCGCTGACCACCTTCCTTCTCCATCATCAGATCAACTGACTAATAACATAATATTGCATTTTTATAAATTTACATGTTTATGAAATATCTGGAAGTTGGTCAGATCCCAGGTCATGGAAAGGTTATTCTCAGGGTCTGATGATATAATCAGGTGGCGATGAATTTTTAAAAAGTGAATAAACAGTAGATTATTATTACGCCTACTAAAGGCATAATGTTTGAAGCTGGTATGGAAATATCCTCGTCCGCACTATTGCCGTACAGTCGGATTTTTTTAGATATATTTATAGCTTTTTCACGAATAGCTTTTTTGAGAGCAGTAGTATACCAAATGGGGAATTTACTCTTACATATTAATTTGGAAGATATGTACTTATCTCTTAATGTGGCCAATACTTCATAGAAAAAGAAAACACTGTTTTCCAGAGTACGCGAAGAAAATTCATTACGCCAGTCGATAATAGAAATTTCATAATTTATTTTATAGTAGTCGCCAATGGTGTTGTTGCTAGGTGAGAAATTGGAGCGAAGTCCACTTGTATAGAAAAAGCACCGTGGTGCGGGTCCGTGGGGACAAGCGCATCATCCTGGATATCTTGAACAGTAACTTTGTCATTGGACAACACCAAATCCAAAAGTCTGTCATAAGCATTAACAATCCCATTACATTTAAAACAATTGAGAGAATATAATGTTCTTAACTTAAATAGCGAACGTTCTCATATTCTCATGAATATGAGAACGTTCGCTGTCAGTGTTATAGTTCAGCGGGTTCAAGGAACAGTCACCAATACTACTGTGAGCCCATCCTATATTACCCAAATTGAAATCACCAGTAATCAGGTACTTCCGGGAACCGCATAACTATTTCATTCAGCCTAACGAGAAAATTCGATAATTGTTCCGAATGGCTAAGCCCACGGGCTTCACTAATAATAATAAAAATAATAAAAATATTTATTTTCTCTTCACATAGGTGGGTAGATCAAATTTACAATAGAAACAATTTAACGTAAGTATAGTAAAAACCTGTGTGAGAGACTGGTGTCCGCACTAGGTAATAAATACCTGTCTTACAGATCACCAGGCCCCCAGACCATTGGAGTGTAACCTAGTGCAAAAATTGCTTACTCTATGTTAGTCATAAATATAACATGAGAAGTAATCATTTAGAAAAAATAAAATAATATAAACATTGAGAATAATAAAATAAAATAAAGTGATTTACGCATTCATAAAACATTAAAAAAATAAGCAATAGCAAAATTAAACAAAAATAAAATATAAATTAAGAATAATAATAATTTTGAATCAATCTATACATTCATTATATAAATACGTGTGAATGTATGTGTGTGTTTATGTGTGTGTGTGTGTATATGTGTGTGTGTGTGTGTGTGTGTGTGTGTGTGTGTGTGTGTGTGTGTGTGTGTGTGTGTGTGTGTTTAAACACATAAGAGGGCCTCAGTCGCTTCATAGTCCAACTCTACCATCCACCTCACCAAACGGGTCTTAGTTTGGAATTTAGAGACGGAGTATATGGACAGTGCTTTGTTGGCTTTATTATAGAGATACGCCCCTCTAAAGTGATAGAATCTATGTGCCAGTGCAGACTTACAAGCTGGAGTGTTGCAGACCGTATGTTTCCTTCTCTTATCCTGGTTATAAGCAGGGTCGTATACAATTTCGGAATGCTTGCGGAGCACGGTATGAAATATATATAATTGACGAACTGTTAGGACTTTAGATCGTTGGTAAAGCTCGGCTGTCGGAAACATATATGGAAGCGAGTAGCTTTTTGGAGGTCTTGAGTAGGAGGATTAGTTAAACTCCGTAGACAAGTGTGGAATGGATATAATTACAGAAAATGTGCCTAACTATATTTACAAATACGAACTACCTAAACTTGTGTGACTGATCTAGTAAAAAGCTATTTGCATTGACCAATGGGAAAGCCCGCCGCGAGATAGCTTCCCCCACCACGCCGCGCGCCGGTGTGGTGCCGCTATAAATTGGAGGCGCAGAGCGGCGGACGCCCATTTGGCCGGCGCATCGAGGGACAGCACATCGGAGGAAGCTCGGCGCGCACGGTGGCGACTACAGCGGCGGCGAACTCCGGTGGTCTTCTGAAGCTGCGCTGGGGCTCCGTGGCGTGAAGAACAATCCCAAACAAGTCGTTCTTTTCAGAACGCAATCCTGAGTTTCGTGACCTAATACGCTCTCTGTGGCTAAATACGCATTCGTTCTATTTATTATAGAACACGAGTTTCACGACTTTTATACGAATACAATACGGTAGCCACAGTACTCCCCCTCAAGCGAAGCGTACAGGTAGTTTGGTGGTGCGTCCGGCTCGTGTCTTGTGTTGTGTTGGTCTCGTGTTTCGCATTGTGGTCGGCTGTTGTCTCGATGTAGGTATCTTCGTTTCAGGGTCGTTTCTGTTGATTTGTTGTCGTTGGGTAGTGGAGTTGTATTCATTTTCAGCGGTCTCGTTCAGTGTGTAGGCAGGCTTGAGTCGGTCGATTGATATTTTAGCTTGTCGTTGTGGTAGTTGAACGGTAAATATTTTTCTGTCTCGGTCAATGACCTTGTAGGGCCCCTCGTACGGTGGTTGTAGCGGCTTTTTTACAGCGTCGATTCTTACGAAAACGTAGCTGCAGGTTTGTAGGTCTTTATGCACGAAGATCGGTCTGTTGCTTGCATGTGATGGTAGTGGTTGCTTTGGTTTCAGAGTGTTGATTGTTTTTCGTAGTTGGGATACGTAGTTGTAGTCGGCGACTTGCAGATTTTCGGTTTGTGTAGTGGTAGCGAAAAAATCTCCAGGTAGGCGCAAGTTGTAGCCGTAGGTAAGTTCGGCAGCGCTGATATTTGTGTCGTTACGTAGTGCGGCTCGAAGTCCCAGCAAAACGGTAGGTAATTCTTCGATCCACGTAGTTTGTCCGGAGAGTCGCGTTTTCAGTGCCGCTTTTAAACTGCGATGCCAGCGCTCGACGATACCGTTTGCTTGCGGGTGATACGGTGTTGTGCGTGTTTTTTCTATTCCCATTATTTTCGTTAGGTAGGTAAATAGCTGGCTCTCGAACTGTCGTCCTTGGTCGGTTGTGATTGTTTGTGGGCAGCCAAAACGGGTTATCCAATGTTCGTAGATTACTTTCGCCACGTCTTCGGCGGTGATTTCTTCGGTAGGTATTGCTTCGGGCCATCTTGTAAGTCGGTCGATCATTGTGATAAGATAACGGTAGCCGTGCCGCGTAGGGGGTAGCGGTCCGACTATGTCGATGTGGATGTGCTGAAATCTGTCTGCCGGTGGGAACGAAGATAGTTCGCTTGACGTGTGGCGATGTATCTTACATTGTTGGCAGCGTAGGCATTGTTTGGCCCAGGTGCCAACGTCCTTGTTCATCGATGGCCAAAAGTATTTTTGCGTGACAAGCTTTCGGGTGGTGCGTACTCCTGGGTGGCTGATGTTGTGGACTGCATCGAATGCTATCTTGCGGTACGGCAGCGGTAGGTATGGTCGCATGTGTTGAGTAGACGTCTCGCAGTATAGAGGAATGTTCGAGTTAGGTAAAGTAATTTTACGTAGGCATAAATTACTTTGTTTCTCGAGCTTCGTTATCGTGTTGTCTCTTTCTTGCACTCTTGCGATTTCTTCGTAATTGAGTGTCGTTGGACAGGCGATACTTTCGACGCGGCTGAGGGCGTCGGCGACGACGTTATCTTGGCCAGTCACGTGACGAATGTCGGTGATGAATTCGCTGATGAATTGCAGTTGGCGTGCTCGGCGCGGTAGCTCGGATGGCGATGGCGACTTGTGTAATACGTAGGTAAGCGGCTTGTGATCGGTGAAAACTATGGTTTCTCTTCCTTCGAACATTTTTCTGAAGTGCTTGACTGCCATGTAAATAGCTAGTAGTTCGCGGTCGAATGTACTGTACTTCTGTTGTGCGTCGGAGAATTTCTTCGAGAAATAGCCGAGTGGTTGCCATCTGTTACAGATGCGTTGTTGGAGGACGGCTCCAGCCGCTTTGTCGGAGGCATCTGAGAATATCGCCAATGTTCCATGGTGGGACGGGTGGGCGAGTAAAGCTGCCTTTTGAATGCTGGCTTTACAGGCTTCGAATGCAGATGTTGATTGGTCGTCCCACTTTATTTCCGTTTTGTCTTTCCTCTTCGAATTATGTAGGTAATTACTGAGCGGGGCTTGAATGGTAGCGGCGTTAGGTATATTCTCTCGGTAAAAGTTGAGCATGCCGAGGAATCGTCGTAGCTCTTCGATCGTCTTCGGTTTCGGAAAATCTGCGATTGCATTGATTTTCTCTTGTGGAGGTTTTATTCCGTGCTTCGAGACGTGGTACCCGAGGAAGTTGACTTCGTCTTTGCCAAACACGCATTTCGAAGGGTTGATCGTGATGCCGTATTCTTCTAGTCGTTGTAGGACTGTTCGAAGGTGTTTCCGGTGTTCATCTTCGGTTCGGGAAGCGATGAGGAGATCGTCAACGAATGGAAAGACGTAATCCAGCCCTCGCAGTACTTCGTGGACAAACCGCTGAAATGTTTGCCCGGCGTTGCGGAGGCCGGGGCACATGCGTGGGAACTCGAACAATCCGAACGGTGTTATTATTGCTGTTTTTTCGATGTCTTCTTCCTTGATTGGTAATTGTTGATAAGCTCGGTTCAAATCGAGCGTAGAGAAGACTTGACAACCGGCGAGATGGTAGGTAAAATCTTTGATGCGTGGTATCGGGTAGCGGTCGGGCTTCGTAATACTGTTTAGGCGTCGGTAGTCGCCGCAAACTCGCAGGTCACCGTTTTTCTTCGGTACGATGTGTAAAGGTGATGCCCACGGGCTCTTGCTCGGCCGGCACAATCCTTGATCGATCATGCTTTGGAATTCGTTCTTGACTCGATCGTAACGATTGTGAGGTATGGGGCGGGCTCTGCAGTACAACGGTGGTCCGGAGGTCTCGATGAAATGTTCCACGTTGTGTTTGGGGTTAAGTTTCATCGAAGTGATGCGAGTGATTCCAGGGAAATCTGCTAGAATGCTGTGGTAGGACTGTTGCAGGTCGATGCTTCGAACTGTAGGTATTTTCGTGTGACAAACTGGTGCGTTGACTGCTAGGTTTGTGACGTCATCGATTAGTCGGCGGTTCTTGAGGTCTACAATCAGTCGGTGATGTTGAAGAAAATCGGCTCCAATTATTGGTCTGCTGACGTCGGCGATGATAAATTTCCAGCGGTATGGTCGACGTAGGCGTAAATCCAGATCCAACGTCGTTTCGCCGTAGGTAGATATCGCGGAGTTGTTGGCTGCGTAGAGCGTGAATGGCAGCGGTTGCGGTCGAGTTCCTTTCCTCTTCGGTATGACGGATATATTTGCACCCGTATCTACTAAAAAGGTGAGTTTCGAGTTTCTGTCAGTGACGAATAGGCGGTGTGCTGTACTTGAAACACTGGTTTCCGCCACAGCCAGTGTTTGTTTTAGTTTTCCGTCTTCTGTGCGGCGAATGAGCATGGCGACGTGCAGCGTCTGGCGCGATCTCCAAATCGGCGATGGTAGTAGCAGATTGGGCGATGCGGCGAGTGCGGCCGGGGGGGTGGCGAACGGGACGGTGGTCTGCGGTGGTAGCGCTGGTACGACGGGCTTCGCTGTCTTGAGCGTTGGAAGTGGCCGCGTGTCGATTGCTGCGCTCGTCCTTGCTTTAGTTCCGCGACCTCCATATTAAGCTTCCGAATTTCTTCGAGAAGGGTTTGATCGTGGGTTTTGTCTTGAGCTTGAGACGCAGGTGTTGAGGACACGGCGGACACTTCGGGCGACTGTTGTAACACGTTGTCGGCGAGGTTCGCTAAGTCGTCTAGTTTTGCGGTTTTGTTAATATTTTCGCTGACGGCGATTGCAGAGCGAACGGTAGGTGGTAGATTTTTCTTCCAAAGATGCTGCAGCACTGGTTCGGACAGCTTTCCTCGGCTGAGCATTTTCATGTGGCGTAGCAGCTGGCTGGGTGTGCGATCGCCTAACTCCACTTCGTTAAGTAGCTTCTCGAGTTTCCGCTCGTCGCTCTCTTCGTAGACGCTGATGAGACGACTTTTCAGCGCGTCGTAAAATTCGGCGTCGTCGTTAGGTGGGTCGTAGATGATGTCGCACACTTGTTCCAGCTCTGGTTTGCCGAGTTGCGCGATGATCATGTCCACCAGCTGCCGTTTTCCTTTTTTCTGATCCGCTGTGACCGACTCGAATCTGTAGAACCATAGTCGTGGGGTGTCGCGCCAAAACTGTGGGATGCGCAGCGAGAGAGCGATGCCTGCAACTTCTTGCTGTTCCCGTTGATAGTCTTGAGTCGCCATAGTTCCCGGTGCTAAGCTGTGTTCTTGCTTCTTGAACGGCGGTGGTCACCACTTTGGAGGTCTTGAGTAGGAGGATTAGTTAAACTCCGTAGACAAGTGTGGAATGGATATAATTACAGAAAATGTGCCTAACTATATTTACAAATACGAACTACCTAAACTTGTGTGACTGATCTAGTAAAAAGCTATTTGCATTGACCAATGGGAAAGCCCGCCGCGAGATAGCTTCCCCCACCACGCCGCGCGCCGGTGTGGTGCCGCTATAAATTGGAGGCGCAGAGCGGCGGACGCCCATTTGGCCGGCGCATCGAGGGACAGCACATCGGAGGAAGCTCGGCGCGCACGGTGGCGACTACAGCGGCGGCGAACTCCGGTGGTCTTCTGAAGCTGCGCTGGGGCTCCGTGGCGTGAAGAACAATCCCAAACAAGTCGTTCTTTTCAGAACGCAATCCTGAGTTTCGTGACCTAATACGCTCTCTGTGGCTAAATACGCATTCGTTCTATTTATTATAGAACACGAGTTTCACGACTTTTATACGAATACAATACGGTAGCCACAGCTTGTTTTGAGAATAGCCCTCTGGGCACGCTCCAATCCCAGTAACGTTGTCTTGGGTACTCCCCCCCATGAGGTTATACAATACGTAAGCACTGATTGACACAAGGCGTAATATACAGATTTAATAACCGACTCGTCCGCTATGTGTCTTAGGTTCCTAAATATATAGATCATTTTACGTGCCCGCGATGTCAACAAATCGATATGCTCTTTAAAACTAAGGGTATTATCTATTAGAATACCTAGGTATTTCATTGTTGGGGTGCTCTGTATCGTGGGACAGGGACATGATGGATCCTGTAAGTTGGGACAGGAGTGCGCAACAATTTCGTGATGAACGCTTGGTTTTGAAAGTCTGTGCTGGGACAGTGTGAATGACATATACTTTGTCTTCTGAATATTTAGGGAAAGTTTATTAGAGTTAATCCAATTCGATACTGTATCAAAACCTGCCTGAGCGTATTTAAAGACTTCATCCCATGAGTCAGCTGCAAAGAGAAGAGTTGTGTCATCCGCATACGTAATAATTTTGCCATGGGAAAGCTGCAGCTTACAAAGCTCATTAATGAACATTAAAAAAAAGGTAGGGCCAATAATGCTTCCTTGGGGTACTCCGTATGACATAGGAAGGTCATCGCTTATGTGATTGCCTATCCTAACACGCTGACTCCTATCCCTTAGATAGTCAGCGAGGAGGTCGTGCTGTACGTCTCGTATTCCCATGTCGTATATCTTGTTCAGGAGTAGCGAAACAGATACTGTGTCAAACGCTTTGGCGAAATCAATGAATATCGCCACCACTTTCTTTCTTTTGTCCAAGTTAGACACGACATAGCTTGTTAACTCATGAACGGCATCATCAGTGGACCTTCCCCTTCGAAAGCCAAACTGAGAAGAGGAAAGTAAATTATTATTTTCTAAATAGCTTACTAGTCTATTATTTACCAATTTTTCTATAATTTTAGAGGGAGCGGATAAGATGGAAATTGGCCTGTAGTTATTTACCGATTTTCTAGAACCTGCTTTATGTATGGGATGTACTTCAACCTTTTTCATAATAGAAGGGAATTGACCAGTTTTGAAAGCCAAATTACAGATATACGCCAACGCCGGGCTTAATATATTTTTAAAGTTTTTTAGGAATCTAGTTGATATGCCGTCACGACCCACAGCACAGTCATTCTTTAAACTCATGATTACTCTCTCAACTTCTTCTTCATCGGTCGGGAGAAGAACGAAACTGTTATTAGAAGTAGTGGTGGGCGAAGACGTGCCCACGCTCGGGCCACAATTGGATTGTACACTCTCCGCAATCTCTTTGCCTATATTCGCAAAGAAGGTGTTTATATTATTTAATGAGCCTTGCGGGTCAGAGTGATTAACAAGTTCTGTTGGGTGGTCTTTAAGTTTTGTAGTATTCGTAATAGATTTTATTACTTCCCACCGCTTTTTGTTAGTAGTTGCTTGTTTGAGCTGCTGCTTCTCGTAATCAATTTTTAGTTTTCGCAACAGGTTAACGCAGTAGTTCCTGTAACGTTTATAGGTCATTTTTAGTATTTCGTCATCCGGGTGTTTTTTTACCTTTTGGTGTAGTTTATCTCTGTTGCGCATACAACGTAAAACGCCATTTGTGATCCAAGGCTTTTTAATAGATTTTCGACGTGGTATTGAAACATTTGTGGTACACGTCCTTATGGCACTGCAGCACAGTTCGATAAAGATATTTGCTGCCTCATTTGCCTCGTTACACGCAAAGACGTTGTCAAAGTTAATGATTTTCATGTATTCTCCGAGCTTATCATAATCTGTCCGTTTTACAGACCTAGGCAACTTATTATGTCGTATCTTTAGGTTTTGAAAGAGAAGCACAGCATTATGATCGGTAAGGGATGTGTCTGCAACGTAGCAATATGCTGAAAAAGTGGTCCTTAAAATAACGTGGTCAAGGCAGGTGCGTGTGTGTGTGGGTATGGTATGTGCTGGAAGCATACCGTGCATAGCCAACAGGTTTAAGTAATTATGAGAACGTGGGTCAGAATTATTTTGTGATATATCGATGTTTAAGTCACCCATTAGAGTGATGTTTTGGTAATTAGAATATTTCAATAAGAGTATATTTAAGGAATCAAGAAACTTAGTTATGTCCCTCACACTGGGTGGCCTGTAGATTACTATGATAATTGACTTAGAGTTTACCTTCATCAACAAACAATTGGCATCCTGTAGAGCTGGTTCCTCAAAGTCGGAGTTGAATGAGGTTTTTATGTACATTATGATACCTTCATTCTGAGTTCTGTTTAAGGATGTTTTAAAATATTTATAATTATCCAGAAGGGGTATGTGGGGTGTTGAGGGTAGCCAACATTCGGTCAGTGCAACAATGTCCCAATCGGTATCACTTCTCTGTAACATTGCCTGTAGGCCAGAAAAGTTGCGTTTAACGCTTCTTATGTTTTGTGTTATTATTTTGAGACAATATGTACTATTTTCAGGCACACAAAATTTACAGCTTTCAATATCATCTATTTTGAATGACTGAGCTATTGACATAATATCCAAGTCGTCATTTAAACCGTTTTGTAAATCATCGAATTTTATATAAGAACACTTGACTGAATTTTGGAGGGGATCGCAGATAGTATACCTGTCTGCAAATGTATGTCCATATTCCGTGACGCGATTTGAGGATAATTGATGTTGGGATCGTATAATATAGGGTGTCTTGTTGTAGTGATTTAATTGATTTGTAATATATTGTGATTTGTGTATGGTGTGAATGCATGTAGTAAGTATTTATATAATAATTAGAAAATATCAATAGACCATTAAAATTAGAAGTTAATAATAGATTATTTGAATTAAAATTTATCAATAAAATATTGAAATGAGGAATTTTTAAAATTAGCATTATGGAATAAACTACATCTAGTCAATTAGCATTTAGCTCTATGGAGGGAAAATCCTTTTCCGACATGATTCTCAGGACTGGCGACTCTTCTTTCTTCCTTAGGTACACTATACCATGTGACGTCCAGCAGAATTGGTACTTATTTTCTGCAGCAAAGTCTCTGGCGCGTTTGAAGAGCTTTCTGGTTTTAAAAGTAAGGGATTCGGATATGAAGATGCGGTTTGCTTCTCCTTCGAGTTCCAGGTGTTTAGTCGAAATTTTTGCCGTAAGATGTTGCTTGTTAAAAATTTTGTATCCTGTGAGTAACCTATCTCTACTGCTGGCTGTCGTAAATTCAATGATTAACGGTTTACTCGTCTCGTTTTTTGTGTTTATCCTATGGATGTCTTTTATTTCTGTCTCGTTAATGTCGACACTCAGTACCGAGCAGATTTTCTGAAAAGAACTGCGCAAATCTGTCTTCTTCTCCGATTTCAAAACCTTAGGAATATTACGAATCTCTATTTCTGTAGAGCGGTTTCTCTTTTCCAACTGTTCCACTCGGTTTTCTAGCAACTCTATGTATTTTTGCGTCTCCTTCCGTTCTGTTTTAAAGTTATTAATTTCTTCACTCATTTCGTCGTACTTTTGACTTAAAAAGTCCAGGGACTTGCATATTTCCAAATTTTGATCCTTAATTGTGTCCACTGTACTTTGTATACATGACAACTTTTTATTTTGTGCTTCGGTAAAACCCGCAAACATCTTTCGCATGTCGGTCATGAAAGCACGCATCGTATTTTCCTCATCGCTAACGAACTTGCGCTTGGGTCTCGTAGTTGAGATATCAAGCGCCGAGTCCGAGTCGGCGTGTTGTAAAGTAGTTGGCGGCAGGGCGAGCGCGGGGGTTGGGGTTACGACGGCGGGGGGGTCTTCCTGCATTGGCACCGGAGTAGTTGGTGGGGTGCGTCTCAGTGGCATAGCAAAATAGACTACACTACATAAATAAACAACGCAAGTATGTAGATTAATACGTCTTCCACCACTATCAATTCTTAAAGACAGCCATAAGTCCTCAGCAGTCGAGTGAAAAGAAGGTCTAGGCGTAACATGCAACTCGCGAAGAGACGCGATCAAACTCTGCCACCATACCTTTGACCCCGCGCACAGTAATCCCTGTCTCACCGCCATACTACGTAACGCTCGTCAAATAAGTCCTTTATGCTGTCCAATAGCCAAGTTTCCGTTATTAAAATTATATCATACGCACCAGCACAGACGTTTCTATAAAATATATGTGTTCGCAATCCTCGAGCATTCTGATAGTAAACTTTTAAATTTTAATCGTCAAAAACCATTATGGACTGAGTTAAGTACTAATAACACGATGATCATCTATACTAATCATGATCTATATCTATTTATATATATCTATATCTATCATGATCACATACTATAATGCGCTTATGACACATTCCTAAATCCAGTGACTGAATTCAGAAACAAAAAGCGTGAGAGCAAATCAAAGTGGAATGTATTGCTCATAATATAAAGTCCATTTTTGTATCTCGGATTTTTTAAAGCGGAGCGACGCCTGACTTAGTATAAGTGATACAAAAATGGACCTTATTCTATGTGCAATACATTCCACTTTGATTTGCTCTCACGCTTTTTGTTTCTGAATTCAGTCACTGAATTTACAAATGTGTAATAAGCGCATAAGTTTGCAGTTTTTACGTTATTATCAAGTATTTTACTATCAGAGTTACCTCCGTGATCGTATAAGAATTTACAATTTATACGTGGGAATAGGCTAACAAATAAAGTATTACGCTCGTGAGAGTGAGATAGAAAAGGCGTCGTGCAATGAATCATACGGTACAAAGCAGTCGGTGATAGGCGTAAACAATAGCGCTGCAGCGGCTTGAATGTTAAGGCGAAAGAGTCATGCAAAAACCAGCGTCTAGTAAGCAGATTTACAAAGCCATTAACAAAATAATAATGTAGGTGGGTACAGAGAAAAATTGTACGATTGAATGGATGAATGGGTGACAATAACTTATATGGCAAACTATTTTATTCGGTTTAAATCAGAGTCCTTCGTAATGATAAACACAGGAGACTTGTCGTTTTTTCTAAAATGGATCTTCCTGAATTTAACTCAAACGAACTCGTAGTCAATCAGCTGGATCCATGATCCAGCATAAGGCAGCTTAGGTAATTACAAACCTCAGAAAAGAGTCCACGGGGTACGAGTCGGACCCTTAAACAGGCCTCCGACGCTCAAATCTACGTGTCATTTTTTTAACTTTAGAAGTCGGTTTCATAATTTTTTTTATAAGTTTTGTTATTGTATCTTTAATACCAGGAGGATCCATCCCTGACTAAATTATGTTTATTAATTTATATAGCAAGACTTACACTAGCAAAAGTAATAGCATCTTATAGCTAAAACTACATTATATATCTAAGTGCAGCCTTAATTATAGGTTACCACGACAATAGGGGCGTAGCTACCGCCGTATCTGCTGTATCAATTATATGGGGCCCCCGGGCTATAGAGGCCCCCAAATGTGTGTAAGCAAATACACGTAATCTCTGAAACTCAGCCCAGGGTCGGGGGCTCCCGCCGCCAAAATAGCAAATGAAATCAAGTTATACAATCCGTTTTCGTTTAAGAGATAATTAACATTTTAATTGAAAAAACAAGACAACTTAGGGCCCTCCACGCGCACTCACTCATTACTTCATTGAAATTGTATGAAATGTGCACCCATCAGATGTCAAAAATTACGACAGTTTTGATAATTTCATATATTCAGCATTATCGGTAGCACCAAAGACAGAACTCCGTTCTTTTCTAAATGGGTCATGTGGATCAGGCATATAATAACCTTGGTCCACACACTCACACGCATAATCGTCTTGGCTCCGAGCTTTCAACCTTTGAATTTGACTGTTGCACATAGGGGTATTTAGCATTCCTAGCCGGGCGAAATTGATAAAACAAATTGCAAAACAAAAGCAAAAATGAATACTCGTTAGCGAGCCAGGTAGCTACTGAACAATAGACGACCCTTTCCAGGGTCGTGCGCCTGCGCCATCCAGCCTGGAACCAGGCGGAACTTGATCGTTGTCGCATGCGCTCGCGTCAGTTACTTGCTACATTAAAATCGTACCGTGTTTGAGACCTCAGTGCTTAATTATTGCGAGTTATTTAACCAAAAGTATCATGGATTATCATAATACAGGTAAGAATAGTCTTATTTATTACGATTCACTGATGTTTACATGTATTTTTATGGTTCAAAATAAATTTACAATTGTCTCCATTATTTAAGCAGTTTTTATTTGAATTATACATTTCAAAGTGATAATAGTTATCCTTCCGAGTGCTTCCGAGTAACGATTTCTGTTGTAACGGATGACAAAAACGGTCATTTGATAGTTGATTCATGAATTGAGTGCTACTTTATGCTACTTTCGACAAAACTTACGCTTTAGTGTTGGTGTTAGCTAAAAAGTATTAACCGTTATTTTGGAGCAAATTATGAAATGTTTTCTTTATTATTGTTTCAGGGTTACCAGGGGGCTCTAACTACAATGTTGTAACTAAAGAATACCTGTTCAATAAAATGCAACAACAAGAATTGCCCACTTTTGACGAGAAAGTCGATTATTTGGAAAATTACCTTTTATCGTCTGACAATCGCTTTGGATTTTGGCTTAGCTATCCTTCACGCTAGGATTCGCTTGTTTGAAAGTGTTTTGCACCTTTCTTACAAGCTTCCGATAAAAAAATGGCAAGTGAGATCAGACTCGGACAAAGCTACAGTTAAAGAAAGGAAAGCTAGCATACAACAAAGATTTAGAAACGAAACTGGATTAATTGTAGACGTGCCGATAGCTGGGTTTGGTAATACCAATGATGGTAACACCAGCAGGCGCTTTTTCGGTGACCCATAGAAGACTGCAGAAATTACCGGTATCGATTACAACCTGATATTCAGATCAAAAATAATTCTAGAGGTAATTTCAAGCGGCTATAAAGTTAACTTAAAAAAATTAGCGCAATACTGTTGGCACACAGCAAAAGTCTACCTCCCGCTCTATGACTGGCATCCGATGACCCCGACTATGCACAAAATTTTGATACATGGTGCTACATTCATGGAAAAGGCGTTATTGCCTATCGGACTATTATCGGAAGAGGCTGCTGAAGCTAGGAATAAACATTTCAGAATTCATAGATATAATTTTCGAGGAAGTTTTCGAGAATAGACAGCAATCAAGATGTATTGAATTGCCTTCTACTGTCCTCGGATCCACTGATCACTAGGCCAAAGCCAAAGAGCAGAATGCATCCTTTTTCAAAAGAAGCGATAGCTATGTTTTTGCCACCTTCTCCAGAATCTGAAAATGATTCAGATTCGGAATCTGAAACAGAACAGGTCGCAGAAAGTGACGATGAACCCTGGCATTCTTCCTCATCAAATTGATTTTATATAAAAATTTACGTAATTTGTCGATCAATAAATTTCAAATCATGAATACTCCTTTATTTTATCATCATATCATCCCATGACGCTCATTGTTGCATAAAAGCCTCCCCAATGGTGGTCTTGTATATTTTATTAAGTCTTACCTACTTTAGAGCAGAAAAAACCGCACAAATAATTTCGCCCGGCTAGGAATGCAAAATACCCCTATGTGTGTTGTCAAGTTAATAATGGAAGGTTTTGATAGCCAATATTTCAGAAATTTAGAGCTCGCTACACTCGCTCATTAATTGTACGCAAACTCGATTTTATTATACAATCTCCAAAAAAATTTCGAGATTGCCCGATTTCTATATTGCTGATTTTACGGTATTTTTCAACGAAAACGCGCAATGTTTTAATGTATGTATACAAAATTTCGAGCTCGCTATGCTCGCTCATTCATAATCACGCAAGGTTTTAATAAAGCCAAGTCAAGGGCCAATATTTCAAAAATTCCGAGCTCTACCTAGCCTCGTAGACCCGACTTTTAGAGTCTATTGTCACACAAATCTAGAGCGCGCTAGGCTATTTTATTTATTGACTTAAGGTGAGATTAGGATTTATGTTACTCATTAGTACACCCAGTAGTTGGGGTTATCTGCTAGGGGCCCCTACAGAATTATTGATACGGGGCCCCCGGAGGGCACGCTACGCCACTGCACGACAAGAAATATAGACAACAGCGTTTCGCGACAAAAAGTCATTGAATAAAGTTAAATTGGTAACAGTGGAAAGGCCTCTAAGAAAACCGTGTTGAAATTGATTAAATTCGGACTTTAGAGCCGCATACACTTGTGTACATATTATTTTTTTCAAAATTGTTGATACTAAGAGATTTAGAGAGGTATGGCATAGCGGGGTATCCCGTTCGAATTGGAGCCGTCCGACTGGGGAAGTACCTCCCACCTTACAAAATACTGCAGCTAAACAATACTCTTTTAAATAGTAACTTTTAACTTTTTTGTTATTATAGACAAATACGACATTTGTATTTGTACGTGTAGATTGTTAGATTAGAGTTTTTAGGATATGTAATTAATTCAATTTTAGATAGTTATGTTTTCATCTTTGTTTTGTTTATGTGGGTGTTCAATAAAGTTTCAGACACAGATATATCTTTTATTTGGCAATTTTTACAATTAAATAAACAAATAACAATAACAAAAGCATTAACATCGAAACAAGTTTGATAACAACCAAATATTCATTACTAATTTACATTAAGTCATAATTGCGGCCCTTTTAACTCTAGAAGCCATAACTTTTGGGTTTCTGAAGTGAAATACATTGTTTTAAATGATGTACGTAGTTTTCGCGCGCGACTTCGTCCTCGCGGACTTTGAAAAATGTTTACCCTATTTGTTAATCCAGTGTATATATTTGTCAAATGTCATCCAAATCCATAGAATCGTTTATTGTGTTATTTAGTAACAAACAAACTTCATAACATTATAGTAGGATTTAAATTATTTTGCAAGTAGATATTATATTATTAACCCACTTACAAACTCGGTAAAACCCGTAAAATATAAATAGGTTGTTTTATAAATAACTAGCCGTTCTCAGCAGCTTTCACCCGCGCGCAGTTCCGATCTCTGTATACAATCACCTTTGCCACAGGAATCTATTATTTTCCGGGGATAAAGTATCATTATTTATAGGTACCTAATGTAGCATTCTATTAAAGAAATAATTTTTTAAATCTATAATAAATCTAATAAAATAAATATATAAATGTCATCGGATCATCTACCGCTTCGAATCGAATGCGATTTACGCTGTTGCACGAACCTAGCTACCGACGGGAGTTATGTGTCGTCCTACTCGGATAAAATTCGCTGGCGTAATAGAGTAGCAAATCAAATAGATACCTACTATGAATTTTGTCAAAGTAAATTGTTAAATGTAAAATATATTAGGTGTACGAGTAAGTGTAATGTGGATATGAATGTGAACGGATGTAACTTAGACAAGGACAACTATTGTGGTTTTAAGTGCATAGATAGGTACTACAATAATATAGTAAAAACGTTACAAATGGGGGCGGTTAAAAGTTCATGCGCGCGTTCCTCACGCCGCAAGAAGCGAATGCCGGTGACCGGGTGGAATGCCCATGTCAGTGACAGCCATCAGACTGCTAGGCTGCATTATGAATGCTGGCTCCTGGCCGGTAAGCCATCCACAGGCGATATTTACGATGCGATGATAGAAACGCGAAAAAAGTTTAAAAATAAATTAAAATGGTGTATTCGGAACGAGGACTCAATAAAATTAGATATTTTGGCAATGTATAGAAACAACAAAAATTTCCCCAAATTTTGGAATGCCACAAAAAAGTTACAACCAAAAAGAAGTTTACCTGTCACTGTGGATGGTTTGCAGGACCCCGGGGGCATAGCAGACCTGTTTGCAACAAAATTTAAAATTTGTCCTATGACTTTGTCGCGACAAGTGCCGTCATATTTGCACGGAAACATTAATGGACCGGGAATACAGTTTAGAGTGGGAGATGTGGCCAAAGCCGTTCGAGAGATGAAGAGGGGCAAGTCACCGGGTCATGATGATTTATCCATAGAGCACCTACAGCACGCTGGTGAATTACTGTGGTCCAAGATGTGTGTCTTGTATAATTTGTGTATGGAGCACACATACCTACCGGACGCTCTAATGAAAACGATTGTGGTGCCGATCATCAAATCCAAAACAGGTGATCTTGGTTCGTCAAACAACTACAGACCCATCTCTTTAGGCACCGTTATAGGTAAGGTGTTCGAACGGCTGTTGCAGCCCGAACTGCTGAGAAATATAAGGATAGATGAGGCCCAGTTTGGGTTCCGTCCCGGTGTCTCAACGGACTCTGCAGTGGTAAGTCTCAAGCACACAGTAGACTATTACGTCAGTCGTGATACGTCGGTTTATGCTTGTTTCTTGGATCTGAGCCGGGCGTTTGACCTCGTGAATTATGATATTCTCTGGGGAAAACTGCTCGGCTCAGGAGTCCCCAAACAGATTGTTGGGCTGTTGAGGCACTGGTACGGAGGCCAAACGAACCACGTGAGATGGGGTGACTCGACTTCTAGTGCATATATACTAGAGTGCGGGGTTCGCCAAGGAGGGTTGACGTCTCCGGATCTTTTCAACGCCTATGTCAACGATCTGATTGGTGAACTGAGGAGCACCGGAATCGGTTGTCACATTGATGGCGTCTGTGTTAATAATCTAAGTTACGCAGACGACATGGTGCTCCTTAGTCCATCGATCAGCGGGCTGAGGAAGCTGCTTTCAGTCTGTGAGAATTATGCAAATTCGCACGGACTGAAATATAATGTTCTTAAGACCGAAATGTTAGTATTTAGGGCGGGAAAAGGTCCGGAGACAATACCTCAGGTATATTTGAATGGATCGGCGGTTCGGGTTGTAACCAGTTTCAAGTACCTTGGCCACATTGTGACTGATAGCTGCAAGGACGACCAAGACATGGAACGTGAGAGACGGGCATTGTCGGTTCGATGTAACATGCTCGCGCGCAGATTCGCTAAATGCAGTAAAGATGTGAAAACCACTCTCTTCAGGGCTTTCTGTCAATGTTTTTACACATGTCAGCTTTGGTACCGGTACAAGAGAGGGTCTTTCAGTACCATACGGGTGCAGTATAATGACGCATACCGCATCCTTATGAAGTTACCAAGATACTGCAGCGCGTCGGGTATGTTCGCCGAGGCGGGAATGCCTGACTTCTTTGCTATTATCAGGGCTCGTATATCTTCCTTCTGGGATAGATTGCGCAACTCGGGTAATAGCATTCTGCAGCTCGTAACACGGGACACAACAAGTCCCATCATTAAACACTGGACATCCGTACACCGGGACGCTAATAAGAAATAATACGTTCTATTTCTTATTGAGTAGTTCTTCGTAGATGACGATATTGACGACATTTTAATTTTAATGATTTATTTTATACAATTTTAATTTTTATCCTTTATTTTTATAATTATTGTATTGTATTTTACTAATCTTATAATACTAATTTTATCTTGTAGTATGTTATGTTATAAGTACTATTGTACCACATGGCTTTTTTGGCTGAAATAAAGAACTTATTATTATTATTATTATTATTATTATAAATATATAAAATTTTTGAGCTAATTTATAACAAACAAAATTACAAATCTTCTCTTTATACTTTATATTAAAAATATGTAGTATAAAATAAATTAAAGCACAAACTGTTATACGCTAGCACTGTAGACAGAAAACGCTGCGTGGGTAGGCCTCCCACAAAGTGGACCGACGGGTAAAGATCGCAGGTACTAGCTGGATGCAGAAGGCACAGGACCGACCTTTGTTGAGATCTCTGGGGGAGGCCTATGCCCAGCAGTGGGCGTCTTTCGGCTGATATGATGACGATGACTGTTGAACAACATTACCTATACCTACCACAATTGCAGCAAAATAAAATATTTAGGTGCTTATTTAGTTTTGTCGTCAGTCGTAGCAGCTTATTAGGTATACCATTTGTAAACGACATATAGGAAAGTATAGGTCTATTTAAATATATTTTTGAATTCACAAAACAAAAAAATTATCCAGTGGAGATAGATTATAAACTATACAATTAAAAGAGCGCCGGTAATTAGAGGCCCGACTCGTATCTCGAGGTAGGTACCGGGTTCGAACCCCAGTGCCGCAATGTACCAAAGACTCTTTTCTGATTACTTACATGAGTTGAACACTAACTGTTGCTCTGACGGTGAGGGAAAACATCGTGATGAAACCTGCACGACCACATTCAGGCAACTGAATGTGTAACCATGATCCAATCTGGTCAGGTTCCTCTGTTAACTGGGTCGATGGCACGCTCCACTGTAATAATCTGATATCCCAAATTCCGGATCATGGTCAAGACGGACCTCGGGCCCTCGAGCGCGAGAGCATATCCGGGACATTAACACCAAGATGATGACCCACTTACCTACTATTATTTATAAATTATAAAATTGTAAAGTATGTGCTTATTGGAAACCTCGTACAGTTAGGAACTTGGCTCTACCTACTTGAGATCTGATCTGAAAAATTTGGTACCTAATTATTAGTACCTACCTATTGTACCTATTATACCTACTGTATACTAATGTAGATATTAATTAAATAGTAATGCCTCTCACTAATCAGGTTTAAACTTTTCATTTTTATATTACTGTAAAGTGGTATGACATAATAATATTAATGTCTATGTAGTATGTAAGCATTGTGTAGTGGATATAAAACAATTTGCATTAGGTTAAATAAATGAGTATTAAAACGACTTCTGTGTTGTTTGCTTGCTCCGCAAACAGCCCGCCCCACATTGCTTATACTTAGGTATCTACCTAAAATCCATAATATTTGTTTAGTTAGACAACCTAGTAGAGGTTTAACTAGAATTGTTGTCATTTAAATGATCAAGGAAATCACGTTGAAAGGTCTCTACTAACGGATAAAGTCGGTTAATTTTTACATATCCACCTACAATATTAATGTTGTAGGTACCTAAAGAGAAGATCAAACTTCCCTGTCTACTACTACTCTACTGTACAAACAGTAGATTTATTTTAAATTCAATGAAAATGAAATTATTTACATAACAATATCATTAAGTATTACGAAAACAACAAAATAGAAAGACTGAACGAAAATATAGAGTCTCTAGGTAGAGCTAACATTTTACAAAATAACATGTTAGTTAGTACTCATAATATATTTGACCACAAAACCGCGTGGTAGAGAACGTATTTAGCGACACACAATCACATGCCGTAATTGAACCACAGAGCACACACAGCAGTATAACTTGGAACCAATATGTCACGTAGGGCCAAAACTGTCCGAGTTTCGCCAGCGTCGCGAGCCGTGAGAGCGGCGGGCGCGCGCCCCACCGCGCCCCACCGCGCCCGCGGGGGGCGGGGGCCGGCGGGGCCGAGGATGGCGGGGCAGGAGGGGGGCGGGGCGGCCGCCGCCAATGGCGCCGCGGGGGCGGGGCCGGCGCGCGGGGCGGGGCGCCGCCGCGCGGCCGCCACTCGCGCCCGAGAGCCACTAGAGGCCCAGCCGTCGAGTGGCGTCGAGTGTCCACCGGTCGGATGTCCGCGGAGGGCGGCTATTCGCCGTGTCCGGCGGAGGCGCTCCCGGAGCTCAGCGCGGCCGAGCTGGCGATGAGCCTGTCTCCCAAGTCAGCCTTGCTGCAGCAGAACCTGTCCCAGCTGCAGCTGCAGCACTCCACGCCCTTCTCCGTCTCGGACATCCTGTCGCCGATCGAAGAGTACCGCAAGCTGGAGCTGGCCAACAACCCGCCGTCGCCGTACAGGTGCGTGGATCGATCGCCCCCCCGCCCCCCGCGCGCCGCCCGCTGATTTTTCGAGTGCCGAAGGTCTGAGAGTGCTCGAGCGCCCGCTCCAAGGATATAGTTCGGTGACGTTTGTTTGCGCAGGTATGTTGTGCCCTCGAGTGCCGCGAGTGACCATGTGCCCTTTCGAGGACTGTCTATCGGCGATCGCCACTTAACCCCGCGACGAGTTCGATCATTGTAACGATTTTGCTTATTTCGACGCCGCGCCGAGTTGAATAGAAATGGACCGATAGTGCTGCCCTGCGGTACGCCGCGCCCGGAATGCCGATAGAAGCGAACATGTACATGTATGTACGGCTATTTGCGTTTACTACGGACGGATTTATGATTAATTAACTATAGGCACTTAATATAAATTTAGATCGAGTGGATCACGGCGAACCAGTTAATACCGGAAGTCTAAAGGCTTTTAAAGTTTTAATATTTTCAAAATTAATATTTTTAAACTTTAACTGGATTATTACATTAAAAAGGCAATAGTTATTAAAAAGTTTTAGTATGAAACCTACAACTTAGTTAATTGTGAAGAAAATAATTCAAAAGAAAATTAGGCCTAGGTGAAGGAGTCATTCAAAAACTATTTTAACTATACCTAAACTAAAACATTGTTAGATAGGTATCGGTATTAGAATTTATGTGATCAAAAATCACCTCAGAAATTAAAAATAATAATATAGTGAGAAAGTTAACAATCGGTGATTCTTTTGATGTTGCTATTTTTAATGGTTTATGGAAATAAAACATAAAAATTTCTAATTACATCTTACCTAATAGAATTATATTAACAATTTTTTATATGAAATTGGCACATATTTTGGATAGACAATTATAGCTAAAGATAAAAAAATTTTTTTTAAATTAATTTAATTTTAGTTTACAAAACAGTAATAGAATGACCTAGAAATAGAAAAATTTGAACACGGGCCGTCGCATCATTTTAGGTACATCTAGAAGCAACGCTACTGCACGACCAGATATTTTCTATAAGTACTTATAGAAAAGAAATATACAATAAAATTAGACCCAATAATTTTTACATTTGATTAAGTATTACTCAAGATTTAAGAACGCTGCGTTTTTTTTAAATACACGAGCACCGCAATGGAAGTGTTAATAAAACATTGTACGACCCAAATAATACTCAAGTATTTTTATGTCATCAACCGATGTCAGAATATACATGTGTGTTACAAAATAATTTGCAATAAATAAAACAGATAAAACAACGATACCGTGGGCGTCATATCAGTTACCTTTTCTTCAGTATACTTAGCTTCCCTATTGACGGCAAATTGGTTCCAGTTTCACCACATTCAGTGTATCGTTGTCGCGCATAATTGCTAATTTCGTATTTTCTACTGAATTTCTACTTCCTTGACATGTTTTTTTTTCAAGCTCTCGCTCGCTAAGTCCTGTGTTCCGCCTAGATCAATGATGGCGAAAAGGACGACCGCGGGCGACCGCGAAGGCAATTTAGGTAGCCCGAGCGAGTTAATGTAAATAAATAGGAAATTATGAAAAAACACATTAGGCATTTTAAACTAGAGGTGGACAGCATTTTCATAAAAACCAAACATCGCTGGCGCCCACTTAACTTCCTTTTTAGGTACCTACATATTGCAGTTGCTTCTGCATAATAAGAAAAACTTATGGATGGAGGAGAATATTTAACAATACTTCTAAACTTATCACAAAAAAGTGTCGGTAGCTAATAATCTCTCTTGTAAACTACAGTCGATCGCAAAAAATATTTTTGAATACTAGTAGACCTTACAGGACAAAAGTTTGACCGCAAACTATGATCTAGGATTTGCCAGATCAGGTAATTACAGTAGAGCCACTGCTGTCTGACCCTTGAACAGGAGTACCTGACTAGATTGGATCATGATTACATATTCAGTCGCCTGAGTGTGCAGGGTGATCACGATGTTTTCCGTTACCGTGAGAGCAACGGTTAGTGGTTAATAAGCCGTTTTCAAGAATAGCTTCTCCGAAATTCACATAGATGGCGCGCTATAAGGACTCAAATATGATTATAATGTTTGAACTATATAGGGCTAGTTATTATTTAATGTGTGGAAGTGCTACCATTCTAAGCTAAAGTTGATTAATTCATTTAAACGTCAAGGACAAGGCGGACATAAAGTTACACAGCTTTATCTTTTAGTCAACCAGAATCGTTTCATAAAATGCCATGAGCCCCAAGGAGCACTGTCATTTATCATTATCATCACCTTGGCGTTATGGCCCAGGGTCCGCCTTCCTGCTAATCCTGGCCCACCCACCTCGCTCGATCTTCGGCATCCTTGGTGGTGAGCATATTGACACGCATTGACTATATCAAGCCATCGCTTGTTAAGCCGGCCTCTCCTTCCCGTGCCTGGCGGGGGCGGCACGGCCAGACACTTGTTCCCCACGTAATTTGCCGGTCTGCACAAAACGTGGCCATACCATCGAAGGCGGCATTCTTGCAGCTTACTGCGATGTCACGGTCCTCAAGGCTACCCCGAATATGGGCGGTTTGAACGAGATCCTTCCATGAAACTCCACACATACACCGCAGCCTTCCATGAAGCGCAGCTCCGGCTTGTGTTGCTCTAGTAGGGGCCAAGTCTCGCTACCGTAAAGGAGAGCAGGTCTAATTATGGTCTTATAGACCCATCAGCTTTATCGGTATTTCGCCCACCGAGGGACACAGTCAAAGACCTTCTGCATGTCCAGAAAAAGAAAATGCAAGGGCGTGTTCTTTGATATGTATCCCTCTGGTTTCCATGGTCCCACAACCCGGCCGAAACCCATACTGACACTCCGAGATTGTACACTCCCGTTGGATCCAGGAGTTAAGAATTTGTTCTAGGAGTACTGACATTAAAAAAAAGTTAAATTAATAGATCTAAAATAAAATGCATGGACATAAAAATGAATATCAATACCATATAGCCAAGATATTATGATAATGTCGTCAGTCGTTAGAGCACACCATCTACAGGAATTTGTAGAAAGCCAGCCTTGAATACGGCTCATTCATGTACAACCGAACTCAGAAAACAGATTGGTAATTGGCGTCACTGGAACGCATACAATACCCAGTTCGAACCCAGTAGGTAAGATTATGTAACACCCTTTATTGTACCTAAACCGCGAAATGAACGCGAATTTTCTTAACGAGCTTAAAACTAAAACAGAAGACGTCTTTGGAGACAGCGCCCCAAAACCTTTTGTTTTTACAAAAACACTACGCTGAGTAGATACCTATCTAATTGTTGTTTAATTTGTCACCCGTACGTACTTACATAAATATGTAGAATCAGATACGTACGTACATTAATGTACATGTTTATTTAACGTGTATGTAACGAGGGACCTGGAGTGGGCAAATAAAATAATATGTAAATGCTCTCGACACCAGCGTAGACGTGTCGCGATAAATAATTCTTGCTGCTCTGTCAACAACGCGAAATCTCGAGGGGCTCTGACGTAATTGATGAGAAACCATCATACGCTGCAAGCGCTTTTGAACTGTGTTCGATGGAAACCGGATGTTTCCTAGGTGTAGAATAAATTGTGAAAGAACGTTAGAATTAAAGAATTTGCATAAAACTGGCCTTCAGCTTATGGGAATGATGATAGTCGCATTATTTATATTTTCTAAGCCACACAAAACCTTAATAAGGTACATATTTGACAATGACGTCATTTGTTCCAAACCACCAATTTTTTATACAAAGTCTGCGTTTTGGCAGTTCAGAAAGAGTTACTGATTTGACTTGCAGCCAACTACCGTATTGAAATTTGTAATATGCCACTTTTCCGCGTACGGGTAGGTCTAAAGATATTGGATAAAGAGCATAGATGGAGCCTCAAGGAGTCGTTAAAAAAGCTACTACATTAAGATGACCAAGGCCACCAAATTTGACAATAGCAGTGGTTATGAAGGGATATTTGACCACTTCTAGCCATCTCTTTTGGACACGTTATTTGCGACATTAAAAAATACCAAAACAAAATATAGATTATGATTTCAGCTGTGAGTAGGCGCCTTCTATGCCTCTATGTCCAACTTCTTTGGGTAAGCCAAAGATTTTGACATATACATGGCAGAGACCACGTTGCTCAACTTGCTGCGGTCCTGACAGACCTCTGTCGTTTAGGTATTAGGTAGACCTCTCTTTCTTCAACCTTAACATTCACATTTGAGGTTAATATATCTAAAGTTATCTTCGGACTTCGCATAATAAACATATAGACGACCTGACGATGATTAACGTCGATACATAGCCGACCTCAGTGGTTGAGTGGTAAACGTCTACCACGCAAGAGGTCCCGTAGATTCCCGGCCGAGCACAAATTAAAATGATGAATTTAAATTTAAAAGTTAGGGTCCGGGTGTTATATGTGTAATAAGTATGTATTTTAACGAATTATATTTCACTTAAGGTCGGTCTTGGTGCAATGCTTTTTCTTGTTAGGAATACCTTAAATCATCGAAAAAAAAAGAAAAAAACTGTAAAGCCTAATCTTGAACGCACACTCATGCAGTGCGCTGCGCAGTGCACTGCACGATGTGGCAAAACTTGTTACACGCCGAGCAATTTGTATGCAAGTACATTGACAGATGGCGAAATGTCCTACTGTGCAGCGCGCCGCGCGGCGCACTGCATGATGGGGCAAAACCCGCAATCCAAGCCCGAAATGTCACTTCTGTATGAATTTTGTCTACGTTTTTCAATTTGGCCCCATCGTGCAGCGTGCGGTGCGATGTCAGTAGATGTCAACATGAAACGTCACATCTGACTGTTTCTTTTTACCAACAGTTAGAATCTTTCCTCTTTATGTGACACAGTTCACACACATATATCTGTCTACTTTTTTTAGTACAGATACAACGCGTGTGAATGAAATAGGAAACGGACCTTGTCAAAGAAAGTTTGACCGCTGATGCGTAAGCCCCTCCCCTTTTTCTGATTCTTTAACATTATCTAAGTTGTTTCTCTTTCGTGATCCTGTCGTCATTCTCTTCTCAGTTCATCCCGAATTATAAATAAGGCATGATGGTTCTAGAACACTAGTTTCTAAAAATAAATGCTGTTACTCGTAGAAATCTACTTTTTGGATGGCACCTGTCAAACTTAAAACTGTAAGAACTCTGAAACTATTGGTGCTAGAATACTAGTTCCTAAAGAGAAATGATAGTACTCGTCGAGATCTACATTCCGGATGATAGCTGTCAAACTTAATACTGTTATAACTCTTAAACTATCGCTTCTAGAACACTAGTTACTGAAGAGAAATGATAGTGCTCGTCGAGATCTACATTTCGGTTGACAGCTGTCAAACTTAATACTGTAATAACTCTGAAACTATCGCTCCTTGAACACTAGTTCCTGAAGAGAAATGATAGTCGAGATCTTCATTTCGGTTGACAGCTGTCAATTTTAAACCTGTAATAACTCTGAAACTTTTGGCCTTAAAACGCTTGTTCCAGAACAGCAAATACTTATAGATATCGACGGGCACTATCATTTCTTTTTAGGATCTAGTTTTCTAAGAGTAATGGTTTCCGAGTTATTTAAGTTTTATACACTCTTTTTATACTTATTACTGATGTTATACTTTGTAGTTATAATTTTGAATGAGCCACCGTGGTATACTTAAAACATTCGTAAAGAACAGAAATAACTACGTTTTAAAACATTTTGTCGTAATATTGTCCCAAAATCATGTCTTCAACCAGTTGAGGACAAATTTAAGCAGTGCGGTATGTCCCACAACAGAATCAACCAATGTGAATAAAAAGTTTTTAGGTTCTTATATCCTCAAGATAATATGTATATTGAATGTATTATCATAGAGCCTGTAACCATCGGACAATCAATACGCTTTTAACAAAAATCGGCCAAGTAGTTTTTGAGCTAATTAATATCCATACAAACATTCATATCCACATACATACATACAAACCCCTTTCGCAAGAGTAGGGACGACATTGTTCCACTTGCTATGTTCCTGACAAATCTCTGTCGATTCTTCCACGTTTATTAACTTTACATACATAGATTGTTAACTTCATTAACCTCCTTTAGCTCCATCGTAGTCGGGTAAAAAGTAACAGTCATAGTATTCGCGGAAGATCAATAGAGGTGGTCCAATTTCTTGACATATTTCTTTTGTTATACTTTTTAGTTAAAAAAAAGCAACATTCGCGTTTCATACATTTTTGGATCAAAAATTCAAGTGTCGGCCAGAACAAAATTATTAGTTTCCAATAGAGAAAACAGTTCTTAACATTGTTTACTGTGACGTCAAATCCGCACGTCCGACGGTCGATTGCTATTGGCTTTTAGAAAAGCGATACTTAGTACCTACTGTACGCCCGGTGGTACATAGTTTACTGGTTAGTACTGGTTTGGCACTATAGTAAAAAATAATAGAACCTGTCTCTGAAAATTGCATAATATTTTTCTGGCCGGCACTTTCAGCGTTTTAATCTAAAATGAATGACATCCATTTCGTACGTTTCTCTTGGTTGCATTTGAGACAGTTTCTTGGTTGCAAAGCGACTGGAGATAAAAAATCTCCAGTCACTTTTTACGCCTGTGTGTGATCAGACAGTCGGAGACATATTATGGTCAATAATCATGCGAGTCGTTTAAAATAACGCGCATAAAAGCGTCGAAAAAGCTCTCGTGCAAACGTTGCCTAACTTGAAAAACCAGAATAACACCACCGTTTTCTTTGTTGTCACCGTGACGTGGCACTGCGTGGTGCGCCGCGCAGTGCACTGCACTGCATGAGTGGAGCTAGTCGCTAAAGTTTAATGCAAAGGCGCATCAATGTCTCATACGTACCTAAGAATTAGGTCCTTACCTATGAATTTGGCGCTTTGAATGGCGAAAATGAAGGAAACTGTAAATTTAATACATGCCTATTTTGTAATTTCTTGAAAATGGCAGATCCGATTACAATGAATCTTTATAGGTTTAATCAGACAACATTAAGCTAACTGGTGCATACAATTTTTTTTTTATAAATACCCTCTTCTCAAAACTACATCTGTTTAAATTGGAAAATTTACGACAATTGAAAAGGGGTGTTTTTAAACCCTTATTAAAACTTGAAAAAAATATTTTAAATTTTATTTTAGGAACTTATCGGCTTCTAAACATACTCTTCTATCGATATCGAGAATTAATTTTCATATGTTAAATATTTGAGCATATTATATACTTACTAATATCCCAAAATAATGTCGTTATTGTTTGGTGTCCGGTAGAGTAAAATGTAGAGCACCCATTGCGGGTGTCATACACGGCGAAACGGAATTAACCTACTCAACGAAATTTATTGCATGCATGATGAATTGCATGAATGTATTTTCGTAGTCACACCAGCTAGGACGTACGTTCTACTTGGAGAAGATAGACAACGGTGTTTTCTGTTACTTATGTACTTTCGACATCGCTATCATCCTCAATATTGTAGGAGCAGCTACTGCTCCACAATAATTATCTTATGTCTCGGTTGGGCTCTCGTGCACGAGCACCCAGGGTCCGTCTTGACCATTAACCAGGATTTGGCAGTTATAATTACGGCGGAGCGACTGCCATCAGACCTCCGTGACCCTGCTACCAGAGAAACCTAACCAGTACACATTCAGTCGCCTGAATATACAGGTTTCATCCCGATGTTTTCCCTCTTGAGACAATTTTTTATAAATGTCACATCATTGTGCCGTTTTCAACTACTGTAGGTAAAGATAAAGTAGATGTAGTTTGTGATAAACCACAAAATATATGCTTTCTAATACTGTGCCTATAGTACCTAAGAAAGTACTAGGCGTACAGTACATACCTACAATACACACAGGCCAGAACTTTTAATGTAAATGCGTACCCACGTAATTCGATAAAGTAATTAATTAATCCAACAAAACCGCACCTATCTGCCAATATTAAAAGAAAACAGTCTACCAAATTAATAGAATTAACTCCAATTAACAACATAACCTTAAACGGTAGACGTAAAATTTTCCCGCCCTGTCAAAACTCAATTTGTCAAGTCAAACATCGTAATGGCGTAGGGTGTTTTATAGTGCCCACACAAGCGTTTGTGAGAATGATGTTCAGCTTTATCTGGTTGAATTTAGAGCTTGAAATTGGTTTGAGGGGTTGAAATACGGGAGGTAGATGGGTCGGTGGCAGAAGATTAAATTGTGTAAATAGGGATTAAGAGATAAGCCCGCCATTGTTTGGAGGTGACGAGTTGGCGCCTGACAGGAGCAACCGTTTGGGCGGTGTGTGTGGCGGATTGGGGTCAGTTATGATGCTGGATAAAATACTTTTTTTAAACGGGTCTCTTCTTTGAATGATAATTTAGCAAAATTTACTTAAGCCCAAGTAAAAATAACCACTTCTTAAAGAAAGAAATTCAAAACGTTTGTTAAAAACTTAGCTTGTACATTTTTCTTGAAGTTGTGTTATGATTTTTTTACCTTTTATTTGACAGCGCGAGCGCTACCTATTGAGAAAGGACCAAACATGCACAAATCCATTTGAATTAGTTCCACTGTTGCCAATCAATAATGTTAGTGCTTTTAAATTAGGATCTTAAAACGAAAACCGCGGCAACGTGCTTGAGAGACTGATAATCAGGGTTAAGCAACGCTCGTAAAGTCCGGGAACTGGATGGGTGACCGATTCGTACTTTGACTATAGTCGAACTTTCAGCACCGCAACGAGCTTGCCACTTGAGGCGTGTCTCTAATACCGTTGGTGAAGCGAGGTTGACCAAGGTCTTCCGCTAGGGACCTTGCGACTGGTTGAACAGTCAGCGTACTATCCCTGATACTGCATATTATTACATTATTATGATCTTAAACTTAAATTATAGGCACCCCGTTTAATTACAACTTCGTCCTCACCTTTTCTGCAGTTTGATTTCCATAAAAAAAAATAGCCCAACTCAGTCCCAAAAAGCGCCAATAAACAACCGTACTAACCCTCTCCCTCCTCAACAGATCAAACTCATCGGGCAGCAGCATAAACTCCCCGCTGGGGCCGTCCTGCACGATGGCGGCGAACCCGTATGCGGTGCCGCTGTACGGCGGAGCCCCTGTGCAGGGCTACGGCTGCGCGCCAGCGGACCTGCCGCACTACGGGGACATGCGCGGCGCGGGCTGGTACCCCGCCTCCAACGACCCCAGGTTTGCCAGTGAGTCGAATCGCCACTCTACGTTTGGGGACGGTGCTTTGCATTGCAATTTAGGTGTTAAAACGTTGTTAGGTTTCTTGTGGTTCTTCTGTCACACTAGAGAAAGAAAAATACGGGTAAACAGATTCGTATTTCGCTAATGTCTTATGTAGTCTAGACGGCAGCGGCACTGATATACTTGAAACATTTAATATACGATGGAAATTATCCATTCCATCCAATATATTGGTATGTTAAAACGACATCGGTCTGCACGCGTCGCCCCCTACCTGGATGAGCTCGCTTAACTTCCCTTTGTTTTCCGTTAGATTTTTGACTTTTGAAAAGAGATTAATTAACGTAATCCTAATTCAATAAATACTTTTTCATTTTCATTTTCATTTTCGACATGCGCGAAAATTAATTTGGAAATTGGAACGCTAATGCTGCAGCCGTAGCATGAGGCGAGTGAGAGTGACGATTCTCACATTTAAACGTTAAATCTGTTTGAGATAATGTGAGATATATCTTTATATTTTGTCAATCCTCTGTTTGCCAGCGAATTGCCATGTAGTTTACGGACGAAGCGACTGCGTTGACTCCTTAATCGGCTCGCATTTGGGCATTAGCGTTTTTTCTACTTTTATATTTGTCAATTACAAGAAGGGGGTGGCTTGCTTCATTCAATAAATAAATGACTAAAATCTAAAATCAATAATTTCCGTAGGCCCTTTTTAGGAGACATTCATCGCTTTAAAATCGACCATTAGAGTGAAGCCTTGTAAAATCGACAAAGAAAAAAGTCCAGCACAATACCAAATTCTTCGCTTCATACAATAAACTACAAAGATATTTCAAAGGGCTGGCTTCGATATCCCAAATCTCACCATTTTGTTTAACCGGCACTCCGAAATGGCCAATCGCCGTGCATACGCGTTACCCGACACCGGCGGCAATATCGCACCGTTCGAGGGCTGTATCGCATTACATACGCCAATTTGCGGACACAAGATAGTGCTGTGCCCGTATTTGTTACGCTCGTCGTTGATTATTACGCGTATCTGTAACAAGATTTGCTGGATTTTATAGAGAGACGCAATCGAACAAGCTGGGCCTCAAGTTCGCAATTTTTTGTTAATTCGATTAAGTACATATAGATTGTAACTCGACACAAATTGGGTATTCTGCAAAAAGTTGTAGGTAAGCGCAATTGAGTTTTAATCGAATTGAATCTTAATAGATGCTCTCTTTAGTGATGCTCTACTAAAATCTACCTACCAAGAGACTGAACAAGTTCACGTGTTTGCACGATTGATTTGCTTTAATTTATTTGATCATCCGTTTTTTTTATTTTACCTTATTCAAATTGTCCGCATTGACAGGATAGCAATTGACTCCCGAGACTCTTCAACAAATCTTATTGTCCTAAGCTCGCTTTGTTGACGTTATTAGGCACTGGAACGGTTACCCATCCAGTAGCCGTATTCACAATGATTCGAAACCGTTTCCGAACGATTCGACACGAAAATCGTGAGCGGCGAATCCGTGTCCATCGATTCGAAAACTGATATTCAGAATCCCGATAGATTCCACGGAAACTCTCTCTATGAAAATTTCATCAAAATTAACTGAAACCACATTTTCCTAAGAACTTTTGCGGGGTCCTTTGTCGATTCCGTATCCGAATCCGATTTCTGAGCCATTGTGAATACGGCTACAGGGTGACCGTTTCGTCCTTACCTTGAGGCTAGTCGAACTTCAGCACTGCAACAGTCAGGTCAGGTCAAGTCAGGTGTACGCGTGACCTTGTAGATGCGCAGCGTAGTATCCGAAACCACGGAACATAAGTAGGTATTTGAAAAATTCAAGCACCATTAATTTGATAGGAATATCGGTTCGGATAGATGATTATGAGCTACTGTTAATACTGGTTCCACATATCTATCCGCGCAGTGAAGCAATTTCATATTCAAAAATCCACAGTAATTTCCTCGAGTACCTATACCTAATCAACGTCAGAAATAAGAAATAATTTATTTCAAACCAATTAATGGTATTGGTAAATAATAATTCTTGTTGATGATGGCGTTTTAACGTTATGAACACCGAATCCCTATAACCACATAAAACAGAGGTGGTGGTCTTATCCCAATCAATAGTAACACGAGAGGCCTGCGCCCGCGCCGGGAGCCGCGCAGTGTTTGCTTACGAACTGCGCTGCAGGTGCAGTGGGTATCACGTTGTGTTGTGTTGTGTTTAGAACACTATACTTGACTATCATTTGTTAGAGCTAGAGTTAGGAAATTTGGTGTTAATTTGATAGTAACAATGGATAAGATTAAGCTGGCGTAGAGTACAAGATGTACTGATGATGATCCAATATATACGCATTAAACATAGTCGCTTCCCGCCGTCTATCCCTATGTACGCTTAGATCTTTTAAACTACGCAACGGATTTAAATGCGGTTTCTAACAATAGATAGAGTGATACAAGAGGAAGGTTTATAAGCAAAAAAAACAGGGTAGGTAGGGGTAAAGTAGGTGTACGCGAACGAAGTCGCGCCGGATTAACAAGTTATGTATAAAGGATAGATAAGGTAGCTAGCGCTATTACAGGCATGATACATTATATCTTAGTCCTTACAGTGACAACGCATCTAAGGTTCTGCATTTTTATTGCCTGCAACCTAAATGCATAAATAGTAGATGTAATGGGTGACGCTTACCATTAGGTGGGCTGTCTACCCTACACGCAAGGGCACAGGTTTTCAACTTGAATTGATTGTTGTTTGACGACTTGCGGGTACCTACATATTACAATTTGAATCTAGGTCACCGAACGTGGACCAAAGTATCGCGATAGACATTCATAAGTCATAAATATCGTTTCATGAAATAAGTCATGTGGCAGACTCCAACCTAACCCTCGAGATAAATTGAGATATTTTATTTGTCGATATTCCGTGCATCGATAATTTGTCAAGGGCGCACTCCAGCGGAACTACAAACATAAACGAAGTACCTATATAGCTAGGCTAGAGACAGGATCATCTATATTATAGGAACTAAATGTTGAATCTGAAAATGGTAAAAGACACAAAAAGCTGTTGTGATTTTCCCATACAAAAGAGTTCAACGGGGTCATAGCACAGAATATATAAAAGCATCTATTTATTTATAATTAATGATGTTCTAGCTGGACCGCCGCGACGTCTTTCGCGTTTTATCTTATTCTATAAGCTTTATTCTTGAATCACCTTACTCTATCTATTGCGGAAAACAGCATTAAAATCCGTTGCGTAGTTTAAATGATCTAATACAACAGAGGGACCGACGGCCCGAAGCGACTTTGTTTCATAAAATTCAAAATTTCTTTATTGATTAGGACATTAAATATCTCTTTCAATCGTCAAAAAGGAGGGTAAGAAAGTAGGAAGGAAACACACAGTGACACGCTGACCGCCCTATGGCCGTAGATAAACGTATCCCTCGCCAACCACGACCGAACCGTGCTCGACAATGCCAGGCAGAGCCGGAACGCTATATACTATGTATTACTGATATTATTTTAAAGTACATATGATTTTATTACTTACATTATTATAATAAAAATAGCAATTGCAAAGTTTTGATTCAGAATCTAACAAGAAGTTAACTTAGTTAGTTAGTAATACCGACACACACAAAACGACATGCAACCAAGTACCGTAGCAAGATAAAGTAAACGTAATCACAATAACTTAAATTACTTATTTATTTTCATTTTTTCCGCAAGATGGCGCCCTTAATAATCGAACCCTGTTTCTGAAGTTCTTTTCTTCACTTTTCTGCACATTTCGAAGGATCTAATTAAAGTTCCATTATGGGGGTTTACTACTTATCATCGAATAGGTATATCGACTGTCATTACATCGAGAGCGTAAACGATCGATGTACTATTACAACGAAAGACAATTATTATAATGCATCAGACACGTCTCTCATTCCGTCCAGTATTGGCCACCGGAGCCTCTCAAAACAAGCGGCTTGTTTTCCTACCGTCTTCAGTTTGTACTTTCTCCAATTCTCCAACTACTGGAGTTAGATCGAGTTACTCGACTCCTTTGTCTACTGTGGAATTAGTTTCGGCCGATCCGCGTACACAATGGGTTTATATCTATTGAATGTATAGAGAAGGCTATTACCACTGTTGGTGGTCAGTTATTGTTCTCGAAGACGTTGCTCGATGTCCTGATGAAGGGGCTTAGACATTTGCTTTGCTAATGTGCTTGGGATGAAGCATCGCAGGTTCGTGATTGTTTTCGGCGAGTCTTGTGGGCAGTTGGACAACTTTTGTGTTTGTTAGGATTTGCTAGATGCACTTATGGTTGTATTTCACATTTGTCAGAAAACCTTTTTTCTATCCTTGTGTTAGTAATTGTACCTACCTACCACTTAACATTTAAATAGAATAAAATAAACACCGTCACGAAACCCTTAACTGATTTAAATATTATAAACTAACATAATTTCTACAAAAATACATAATTACCATTCATAAAAGAGCACCGCACAAACAGATTTAACTGCACGTACAAACTTATCGAAGCGCGTACAACCGAAGCTACAAGAACGGACGGCACGTACAAATTTACAAGTGATTAAACGCTCAAAACAAGATAAGAGCCACGCTTCCGCCACGATAAGTATCTTCGAGAGATTACAACGGTAAACCATCGCGGCGAGCTGTCCAAGCACAAAAACACGAGCTACAATGCCTTCAACTAAAATTACGACACAAAAAAATAAAAGTGGTCCCAGTACACTGCCCTGGGGCACGCCAGACTCCCGGTACCTGAAGGGAGCCGTGTAGGCAGAGACAAAATAAGCAATTCCGTCCGATCGGTCCCATGTTTGTCCTCCACTAGAGACTTGGCTGAACAAACACAAGGCCTCACGTCCGCAAACAGCGCGAGGTCGCTGCAGTCGGCCCTCTAGCCGAGTTACATTACTCAGTAACACGACGCGAGCTAAAATATTAACAAATGACGCTCTCCAACGATGTTACCACCGTTCTTGTAGCAAGTGGGCATGACGCTACGCCTCCCGGAGAGGTGGTATTCAATTGGAAGATTTCTTCTCCATTAATTGCAGGCCGCGGTGGAAATCCCATTTTACCTGCAGCGTTTTCGAGGGCCGCCGTACATCAAAGCGTCAGCGACATTCGCACACGGTCAGCTAGCTGAAATTAAAATTGCCGCGGGGAAAAAATAAGTGTGTGACACACTTAGTTTCCATGTAGGCGAGTCTAATGCGCGGAGTGGACGCGTCAGCGGCACGCGGCCACCGTTTATCTTCTTTAGTGTGGCAACACTGAGGGAAATGGCCGCGGAAATGTTTGCTATTTCATTTCCCGCGTGCAGCGGACTCGTGGGCTACTGAAAAATGTTTTTGAATTTCCAACTGTCGGAATTGTTTTTGACTATTGATGGTTTAGAAATGTGAATTCGTTTTATATTAAAGCACGGCCAATGAAGAATTTAGACATTTTAATGTAATTTGCCCCTAACAAATATTAAGAGTTCTTTGCGGAAAATTATTTAGTCTTGTCAGTCATAAAATTATTTAGTTCTTTGTTAGTCAAAATCCTTTGTGAGTTGCGAAATATGTAATTTTTATACCATAATAATGACAGCAGGCATGACCACCTATACCTACGTGCAAAACATTTAAATAACAGTAGAGGCGTTGTAGAGCAGCGAAAACCACTAAAAAATAATTTTTGGAAAATCGAAACTAGAAGGGAATATAACCATAGCGCACAAATATTGTAGGCACCTAAGTATGTATTAAAATTCCACCACCACGAAGACGAAGTCGATTAAGAGCCGACTTGAACTTATGACACAATCCTTCCTTCCAATCCTTGGTTAACAATTTACGCAACACCAACAGCATCGAATATCAATTTGCTAACATATTCCGTAACGAGCAGCTGTGCCAACCAACAAATTGCAGACAGCATGTCGTCACCGCTAGTCTAGCCTCTCGTTTTCCGATCAACTGCGCCCGATTCGCACATTGTATTTTTACAACGCACACGGAGGGGCGTAACACAATACTGCTATTATCCCCCGTGTTTGTGCACGCACAATTTGCCGGAGTTTATTCAGCGCTGGCAACACCCGCGCGGAGAGCGCGGGAACCGCGGCCTGTCAAATTTAATGCGATTAACGCGTATCTGTCATTAATAGCGATTATGGAAATTGCAATTTGCATTACTTGTATCAATTGGGCGGTATTTGGGTGTTTTGACAGTTATGGTTCCGGAATTTGTGATCTGACTGATGACATAATGTCCAAATTAAACAAGCATATTGGATTGGTCAATCCATTTCTGTGGACGATGACCTTCGATGGAGCGTCGGTTACTTAGTGGTTAAGGAGTCCGACCATACGGGTTCGAACCTCGGGTATATATATTTAGTTGAAATCTAACAGATGCTCTTACGGTGATTTCCCACATCGTTATGAAACATGCACATTCATTTACTTAGCTATTGAAGCGTAAGTACCTACTTTACTACAGCAATTGAAGAGGTTTTCAACAACTCTTTTTATTTAATGTCATATATGTCTATGTATACCTCTACATTAACCTCTTCCTAAATCAAAATTCCTTTCCACGGGGATAGTAGCTCTCGCGCACGAGGGCCCGTAGTCCGTCTTGACCATGATCCAGGATTTGCAGATTAGGTAATTACAGTGACCCTCTGTGACCCTGGTACCAAGCTGCTGCTCTTACGGTGAGGGAAAATATCGTGATGAAACCTGCACATATTGGCGAAAGTAATTTTGATTTGATTTAGCAAGAGGATTTAGAAAAGAGTCATTAGTACGTGTCGGTCGTAGCAATCCAACCCGGTACCTCTCGAAGTGCTAGTCGAATACAGTGGTAAAGGCCATCGACGATCTCTAACCCTCTCCACAAGGATACGCGAACATAATTTCGCGATACACATTATACTTAAGCTCCATAGCCTAAAGTTTTCACTTTCGGCCCGGTCACGTGATAAAACATGTCCATTAAGTGCGGTAAATATGTAAATATTTGTCGTGTCCGTCTGTCGCGGCGGTGGCCGTCGGTCGATGTACTTACGGCCTTCCGGAATTTTCACATCACACACATCAACAGCCTACCAGTCCACTGCAGGACTTGATACTCCACAACAGTGGAGGGTTTTGCCATATCTCCACGCTTCGCAGGTGATTGAGATCGCTTATTGAAAACACACAACAGTAAGTTTTAGACAGTTTCTGGTCTACGGAGAGCCTAGTTTGTGACATTAGTTGTCTCGTATTACAACACCCGAGGACAAGGGGTTAGTCGGATTTTTAATCAAGTATAGTATATATGTTAATATTGAAATTAGTATGTTAGTTGTATAACAAGGTGTTTGCCCAATACTTTGATTGGACAGAGTTTGATAAAATGTAGGTATCCACAATCCACTTTCTCTGCTGTCAAAACTATTTATACCTATAATAATCTGGTTACTCGCTGCAGCTATTTAGATGTACAATCATAGATAAATATTCTAGTAGGAGGACAGAACAAGAACAGCAATTGACTTCCGAATGTAAAGGTACCTAAGTAAGAATTAATAGCGTCTCTTCGTGCCGCCGCTATTCGTCGATACTGGCTATCCCACAAAAAAAAAACAATTATTGAAGTAAAATATTTACTTGCCGAAACTTTCAACTTACGCTTTTATTGTTAAAAATATGAAGAGCCCCAACTTTACTATCCTAAATATCCTATATTTTGGTCAGAAAGTATGGCTTGTCTTACAAACAGTTCGGTGGTAGCTTTTTGAATTTTTATTAGTATTCTGTACATCCTACTAATATCAATACATAGTATTAAAGGCGCTTCCCGCCGTCTGTTCCTATGTACGCTTAGATCTTTTAAACTACGCAACGGATTATCACGCGGATATACTGTATATAGACTGATTTAAGAGGAAGGTTTATAAGCAAGAAAAAAGGGTTTTTAGGAGTAAAGTAGGTGTCGCGAACGAAGTCGCGCCTTACCCACTAGTTATAGAATATTGCATAAAATATGATTATTACCTACATACCTACCATCTGAATAATGTTTGCGTTCTCAGTGACCGCATAGCCGTGAACTTTTCCTCAATAATTTGTTATGATGCGACATCGATGGCTGTCGAGTGTTTGCGATGCGTTCATGGCGTCGCTCGCGTTGGATTTGACACTGTTTATCGATTTATTTCGTCATCGATATTTCGATTTGTATTCTTACGGGTTCCCAGGGCCCTATTTTGTATAAAAAATATTTGCCTTGTACACTTGTCTTGTTTCGTTACGAGTACAATATACAAATTTACCTACGAGTGTCTATTATAGATAAGTTCTCAAATTAAAAACGTTTTTTCTTAAAAAGCTTCTATCGCGTTGTATAGTAGGTACTCTTCAAGACAACAAGGAAGCTGAATTATGTTTGTTAAAGTCTTTGAAATGGTCTCGATGAGTACTATGGCGTTAATGTCCCGGTTGTGCGCTCGCGCGCTGGGCCCGGGGTCTGGCTTAGCCATGAACCAGGATTTGGTCGCTCAGATAATTATAGTCGAGCGACTGCCAACGACCTCCGCGACCATGTTAATAACAGGGGAACCAGACAAGATTGGATCATGGTTGCACAGTCGCTTGAATGTGCAAGTTTCATAACGATGTTTTCTCTCTCTCACTTAAGAGCATCGGTTAGTGTTCGATTAATAAACATAACTCAGAAAAATCATTGATATGTCGCGGCACGGGGGTTCGAACTCGGTACCATTCGCTTACGGGCAGACCCCCAACCGACGCTCTAAAAAAATGCAGAATAAATATGGACTCCATATAGGTATTCAGACCCATTCTAAAATGTAACTTACTTAAGAAATGAAACAGCGATCCATAGCAAAATTCTTACTATAAACCTGTTCCACGCATCCAACTCTAAACGAAACACCTCCTTAATCCATTACCACCAGGTGGGCTGTATGCTCATTTATCACTGCGTATCTAGTATAAAAAAATCGAACTTGTGCATTTCTTAAATCCTCACTAATTACTGCAACACTGTCGGTCCTCGCCCTCGAGGGGCAAACGCCCTCCCAGTGGCCAATTTCACGCCAATATCGCGGCCATCAAACGCATGCAGGGGCTTGTAGGTTACACTGTTTTTAGTGTATTACAGTCCGAAATTAAATTATGTGCGTAAGTGACGGATGCTGTTGGGAGACTGACTATTTGATATTTACTTATTCATTCAAGATTTACAAAATAAACAGACTTACTTAACGCTAAACTAAAAACTTTATACACATATATCAGTAATCAGATCGCCTCTGACAGTACCTGGAGCAAAGATGCCCTTTCTAAGAGTTTCCCGAGCGAGCTCTATACAAACTAGTTTGATCATATTTTCAATATCACGCTATCAAAGCCAATGAAGTTTTGTAGACGTTTGTGTGTGGTTTGTCAGATTTTCGTAAAAATATATCGTATTCAGAGCTGCACGGGATTTTGTGTGACGATGTGTTCTCTGCCTAAGCCTAAAGCCGTGATGTTATGTAGGTATAGGTAACTGGGTATGTATTTTAAAGAAATCTTTATAGGTAAAATAAGCAAATTCAGTTTCAAACCCATGAGAACCACTACCAACCAACATTTGTGTGGGTTTCCACAGACGCAGCTCTCGCCACCACACCGCGGAGGGTGTCCGTCCGTCCGTCACGTGTGCATTATCTCGCACCCCGTCCTCAGTTCAATTTCGGACCTATTTGTTGTCAAAATATATGCTTGCCAAGTGTCGTGGGCAGTCGCGGGACGCGGCCACTGTGAAATTAGATCCGGTGTCGTTTTACATAAATTCGGAGTGGGCATCTTGGAGCATGTGTGGAAAGTAGGTGGTGGGGCAAAGTTTGTAGGTAGTGCCCTATAGAGTGGAAGTCGCTAATATACTACATGCTTAGTAAATTTTTTGGTATTGTGCAATTTACTTCAGCAGTAGGAACCTACCTATTATGGCAAAAAAGTCAACTGTTAGGTATTAAAAATCAAAGTTTACGTAGTCATTTACGTAGATATAATCAATTTTTTTATTGAAATAGGATAATACATTGATATACACAGAATAATCAAACAAAAAGCTAAAGTGATAATATATTATTTAAAAATAAAATTACATATAAGTAATAAACGGATTTTGAAACGGTTTTCACCATCAGTTAGAGGATTTCGTTCAGTTCAAAAAATTGTGCGAAGTCGATCGGATCAACGACAAACATAAATTGTAGAACTTAATTTATCTACCTAAATCTTGTTTCGTATTATGTAGGTAGAGTTTGTGAGGAAAAAGAAGGGCGTGGCGTGTATGGAAACTAGCACTGACACAAACAATGTTTTTACTGGTAATTTAGGGCCGTAATTATATGAATAATTACGACGTTTTACTTGAAGACTATCACACAGCACTACCGCGCCAAAATACGTAGACGCATAGTAACTATTTAGTTGAATAAAATTACTAACCCACGTAATCGCTGTCTACAAAGGGCCATCAAATAACGCTGAAGTGGTGTTTGTAAACATCCATTTACGTATCATTAAACGGTTTGAACCACATTTAACCGCCCCCAATACGAATCCATTGAAAACCCACTAAAATAGCGCAACTTTTCAATTAAAAAAGATTCTATGCGCGATAACAAAATGTCCGCTACCATCGACAAAGGAGACTTTCGACGTAATTTTTTTTCGATGTCAGGCAGCGATACGGAATAATGCTCGTACAGCCAAGTCTCAAAACAGAGGCTGGTAGCACAATGGCAATGTAAGTATGAGAGAATGGGGAGTAATATTTTATTGAAAGACCCTTTTGGATGTGGAGTGTTGTGTAAATAGACTGATGGCGAATTCGAATCGTAATGTGTGGAATATTGCCGGCGCGGCCCCGGCGCATCGGCGGCTCAATAATGGATTCCATGACGTTTTAGAAAATATTAAATAGGTACTTTATTATTCCAAATATCTCTACGTTTTATCTCAAGTAAAAAATATAGGCACGTTGTTTGCCGCACCGGAAATTGTAGGTGGCCTCTGTCAAGATGTACCTTTTCGAATGATAACTGACGGCCTGATTCAGTTGGTTAACAGCCGGTCTGCCATGCAGAGGCCCCGGGTTCGATACTCGGCCGAGCAGAAATTTAAATTATGTACTTGAACTTCTGTTACGGGTCTGGGTGTGATTTGTATAATAAGTATGTATTTTTAAAAAGTATATAAGTAGTTTATAAGTTATCTAGCATCCATGACACAAGCTAACTTTGAGGCTAGATGGAGTTGTGTGAATTGTCTTTAGCTCTACCAAAGACAACATTCCAATTAATGTATACTCGCTTTAGGTATCTGACACCCCTTTGAGCTTCATCTGCGAATCTCGACTAAATTCAAACCTTTGGTAGGGTAACTGCTTTCCCGTTTCTATTATATTCACAGCAAACCAAATCAATAATTTAAACGTTTCACATAATTAACAATTACAAGATACCTACAGTACCTACGTTTTCCCTGGAGAGTACAACATGGATTCTTCAAGAAAGGAGTGAATAGGTTTTTACGGGGTCGGCAACGCGTGGGTGATGCCCCTGGTATTGCAAACGTCCCTATGCTGCGTTGACTGTTTACCATCAGGCCGTAAGCTTGTTTGCCACTTTATTCGTACAAAAAAAAAGGCTGATATAAAAATGCAGTCCCGTCTCCAGTCTAGTGTCATTACGAAAATGGCGGGAATGCACTTAATGTTGCCAGCGTTGTGGGGGAATACAGTCGCCGGGGAAAATTATTTAATGTTATTACGTTTTGTTCCAATTAAAATTTCGTTTCATTTTGTCGACTCGCCCACTTTAGTCGCTTTTACTGTTCATAACTTAGATACTGTCTTGTGTTTGTGTGTAGTTATAGTCGAATATAGACACTCAAATATTAAGTTTCCACTATTAAAAAAAATATATTATTAGGACATAGTGCAAAATTGTTACAAACAACCTTAAACTAATTACCAATTCTTCACGGTAGCGGGGTTAACGATGTTTTACCGCGCATGTCAGCGGTTTGTTCGTCGTGTACGACACAGACTACAGAGTAATTTTCTTACTTTCATTTTCCCGCGCGATTTTACCGTAGAAGTATCGCACCATAATTGACTACTTCTAGTACCTACTTATATGAATCGATGATGTTACTTCAACTATTTAATTGGTGTTCTGTATGGCGAAAATGACGGAAACTGTAATTTTCATTCAAGCAAATTTTATCAATTTCTTTTTTATCGAAAATTAATTCGATTACAATGAAAATTTGTAGGTAAAATCTGATAACAATTAAGCTAATTTCATAAGTAAGGACCCAATACTAAGTGAAGTGTGTCTGAGTAGCCATTCTGTGCGTATCATTGGTCTCTACGTCAGACTGCTGACATACTTTGACACAGTGGTTACCCTGTTAACCTATATGATAAGCGCAGCTCCACCTGTCTTCTACACACTGCCACGTTCCGATGGGTTACCTTCTGTACTGTACGTCCATTTCACTCGGTCCATGCGCCAAGCAAACTTACGGTAACAACCGGTGACCTCTGGGACCAGCATCCACGCTCGCATTCTAATTGCCTTTTCTATGTCTAGCAACTTACCACAAATGTAAAAGAGACAGGTAGAGCACACAAGCACTTGCATGCGCTTAAAAAATGGGGCCCCTGTGGTGCAGATGCTTCATCGGTTCCCAAGCGACGATGATCTCTCTACTGCCAATAGTCGGAAATGTGCTCTAATCAAACAATACATTTATGACTACAGGCCCCTGTGTTGCTATCTTGGCCCGTTAACAACCTCGTCATCATCATCATCATCTTGGCGTTATTTCCCGGTTGCCCCCGCGCGGCACGTGAGGGCCCAGGGTCCGCTCATTAACAACCTCGTACACCACCTTTATAGGGTACTGCATTTAACTTTACAGCTGGCTCATTGCAGTTGCCAAGCTGACTCTTTCATAAAACATATATTATGATTGCATTTTTTGGGGGGTGGGGTTTAACTTATTGAGTGCCAGCTGCGTCTGTGGAATCATCATCATCATCCTCCTTACAGAATACCGCAGCTAAACAATACTTTTTTAAATAGTATTGTGTTTCTGCCGGTGAGTAAGGTCTCCAGTGCTCCACGGGTTGGGGATTTGGAGAACCGTGGCTTTGGCAGTGAAGGGGCATTTGCCTTTTTGCTGCCAGAGCAACGTGTTATAGAGGTGGGAAACGCATTACCGATACTCTTGGTGTTGCTAATGTCTATAGGCAGTGGTAACCACTTTCCATCAGGTGGCCCGCTTGCCTGTTTGCCAACTGTATGACATAAAAAAAATCCTGTCATAAATCCCGGTTGTGCTGGCGTGCGTCTGTAGAATAGGTACATAAACAAAAGATTTTCTACTGTTATAAATTTGTTATTCTGTGCTCTTGGTCCCAGCTTACGAGTCAACCAGCGACCACTGGTGGCGTATCTCAGCGGCTTCTTCAGTTTCCAGGCTGATGACGGGCTCGTCCGGCGGGATGGGCCATGTGAACAACATGGGCGGGCTGGCCGCGTGCGCGGGGCCCGACGCCAAGCCCATGCAGTTCCCGCTGGCGCAGCGACGCAAGCGCAGGGTGCTGTTCACGCAGGCGCAGGTTAGTTGAGCTCCCTTTTTTTAAACGAATAAATACTTAAGTTCTTGAAAAGCTTGATACCTTTAACAGTATCTATAAAAATTAAAATCAGATAATGCTACTTTTCTTGTGAGCTGCTTTGTGTTACTGTTGAATGTCGGCCACTGTCAACACTGCCTGTAACGGACACGCCAACATGTGGAGCCTCCTTTATATAGATGACTAAATTAAGGTGGTGTAATCGCAGCTTTAAACCTAATGCTGTTCTACACAAAGCAAGCGCCAACCTTCCTCCAAAATATTCCTTATTATTGGTTTTCAATCGTGTAGCTTGGTGCGGTTGCCACAAATTATATAGTATAGACTTCTGTCCCCTGATCAAGGTCATCTCTGCCGGATATTCGTTGCCATCCGTTCAATAGACGCTCCACTTTGAGTGTCTGTAAACATTAAAGATTTGCTTGTCAGTAAACATGGACGATTCAAGATTCTGTAGGTACCTTGTATCCTGATATACTGATTCCTGGCCTAGTGATCGCAGCTCGACTGGACTGAAAGTATTTGAATCGGTGCTGCTCGATTTCTCATGAAAGCGTGGCAGCGCTGATTATTTCTGTGCTGTGTTGTTTTTTAGAGATTTAATAATAGCGCAAAGAAAGAATCGGCTCGTCCCCAGGCAGTACACAAAGAACAGTCTGCGATAAATCACTTCTTCCTGGTCGTCTAGATGAATGGCCTACCTCGTTTATCTATCAACTAGTGGACTCGCCGCGACTTCGTTCGCGTACACCTACTTTACCCCTACCTACCCTTCTTTCTTGCTTATAAACCTTTCTCTTGAATCACTCTATCTATTATTTAAAACCGCATTAAAATCCATAGCGTAGTTTAAAAGATCTAAGCGTACATAGGTACATAGGGACAGATGGCGGGAAGCGTTTTTTTTTTTTGTATTCAATATTTATTGGGAACTTTTATACAAAATTGTACGTGCCAGCTCCGTATTAAAACAATAACTATATATTTTATAGTATGTAAAGATATTATAGATGGGTGCCAATTTCTCGTCATGGACGAAATCGCAGAATGTAGCTACGTTATCTATAGTTACACTGTGTGAACTGCGACCCATAAAATTCTCGTAATACTTATTTGCAATATTGCCCCCAGCCCTGGGGCTGCCCCAGCTCCGGGGGCGGGGGCGGGGGCGGGGGTGTTTGCCGATCATTTTACAAATAAACGCGGTTGGGGGCGGCTAGTCGTACCTGTAGGGAATTTATTCGCGATTGTCGAATTCGAGTTTCGTACGAGGTATGTGGGGGAAGCTTTACTGGGTTGGGGATAATTAATAATTATAATGCAATGTAATTTATTTATTTCTCTCACAACATTTGCGTAATTGTTTATATCGTTGTTACATTAGGTACCTACTTATTATTTTTATAAAGAGCCTGGAGACCGAACTAGGTTGAGCTGTACTACAGCCACCAGGCACTCCGGAATCTGGGATTTATGGATACATTTATACAATTTAAAAGTCTCCTTGGCAGCCTCATCCTACATCTGCGATCTCGTCCACAAAAGATGATTAATACACAAAAGAGCAATCACTATTGAAATGAATTTTAAGGGTTGGGAATATTGTACAAAACACCTATCCATACAAAACTTATCCACACCCCACACAAACGAAGACATGAAGATAAACCAGGATCACATATATTCGCGGAGACATCTAAAAATAGTCCGACAATTGCGACTTATTTATACCGCGGCAGTGCGTCGCACTCGAGCACTCGAGCGACGATTTCATGATCCCCGAGAAGTGTCCAAACACCGACCACATAGCTGAGGCCTTCAGGATGGACGTCGCATGCCAAGAATATTAAAATACGCTATGGATTGAATGGGAACAATTCACGCGGGATAGGGACCAATGGCGAATTCTTGTGTCGGAGGGCAATTTCCACTTCGGGTCGGTGAGCCAGCGAAGTAAATATGGGTTGAATGTCAACAAAACGCAAAATGACTACCTTTTGTTTGCGACTTTGCTTAAATTCGATACAAAGAAAAATATCGTCATGTATGAAAAGGTTAGTGAATGTGGAAGACGCAAGAGAGATTGTTTGGACTCAGGATCGTGGCAGATAGAATAATGTGTTCTCTGCCAACCCCTACGGGATAAAGACGGTAAAATTAAATGTTAGGTATTCCTAGTCACAAATCGTTCTTCGCTTGTTCACTTGACACGAAGGAGACGTCGTATGGTAGACGCTCTAAAGCTCTAAATAAAACAAAACATAGAACGAAAAAGAATAAAGAAATTGATTCAATTTTGTTCGGAAAATAAATCAGATGTTCACGAAAAATGACTACGTAGGTACTATAGAACCAACTGAAGTTTAACCTTTTCACAAAAAATATCGTAGTGACATCGCATTGCGTGACAAGGAAAATTATTATGACCCTTACTGTGAAAAAGTTGTCAGTGGGTCACGATTCCGTTGGTTATATTGTAGGTACCAATGAATGTACGACAAGGACGATTTTCGCTCTCGACCGGTCAGTGCGAATTCAAACGCAACGTTCTCGAAGTAACCGCTCGGAGTGGCTTCGGAGCTCGCTCGGGTCAGTTCGGCCATCTCTGGCTTTTATTGATTCCACGACTCACGAGCTAGTCAAGGCCACAGCCTCCTTAACAGCACGCTGTTGGTAATAAACAGACAGAAGGATTTATTGAAAGTGTATTCGAATGTAACATAATAAAAGTAACTCTGCCACATATAGTGTACCTATTAAACGAGTTATTGTGTTCTAAAAAGCTCATAACCAATTAGGTACCTATAAATAACGACATGCCACTCGTAAAATAACAAATTAGCCAAAAATAAAACACTTATTCAAACATAATCGCTCTCTTATATTCTTTATCGTCTTTTGTGGGTGAAATCGCTTATGCATGATGAGGCTGCCATTTAATTTTGTCTTCATTAATTAGTTCCACTTTTGGTCACGTGCTCTTGCAATAGAAAGTAATGAATCATTCAATCAGTAGTTCCAAGTCCCATTCATTCTTTGACCAACATCCAACACCTACCTACTAAACACAGTAAACCAAACACACCAGGAGCGCATGAACTGGAAGAGCAAAAGCAAAATCTCAAGGCGGCCAAAAACAATGTAACGAACGAAACACTGGCTACCCTCAGTCTCACTGTAAAGCATTAGGCTATTTAATTGGAGTGGGCGGGGCCTCTGTACGCCCCGCCCCGCGGGGAGGCACTCGGGCCCAGTCGGGCAATGTAATTAATTCTATTCCGTGAATATCGCGTTGCTAGTTTGTTTCGAGTGCGCATGTGCGGCTTTGTGCGTCGCGCTGATGACATTAGACTTGTTTTTTTTATTTCTACCTAGGTAATTATGGGTAGAGAGAGATTTTAATTGAGTTTTGTACACGGAGCTATGTAGGTACAGTCAGATGCAGAGAAGCACTTTCTCGGCAGTTTAGTATGCCATGCACTTTTTGGGCAATAAACGAAACTGTCCTTATAAGCAAGGACTGTTGATGAATCGGATTCAATATTAGAATAACTTGTGAACTGTGTCCATGCCGAAAGGGGGTTTATGTAATGGAAATAAGGTTTAAATTATCTCAGTTGTTCACATAATTCTGGGCTGTTATTTATTTCGATTAAAATCTGCTTTTATCTGTTTGTATGTACATACAATTAAACTGGCGCCCAATTTGGGACCTAATAGCCGTCTCTCCGCGGTTTTCATCCGCGCGTAGTTTTTATCTCATTCGCGGGAATCCCTATGTCATTAGAGATTAATTTTTAAATCGGTGCAGTTGTTTCGGGGATTACTCCCAACATACAAAATTTTCCTCTTAATAATAGTAGGATAGATTTGTTGTGGCTTTCACGGCTTGCAAGTTTGTAATAACATGTAGTTTATTTTTTAAATCGTTCCTGTCGATATTGGCTTTCAAGGAATTAAAATAAGAAATAAGCGGTAGGGTTGGCACTATAAATACATATTTCTGCCGCCAAGCAACTGTGCTTGCATTGTTGTGTTCCGGTTTGAAGGATAAGGTAGGCAGCGTAATTACAGGCAGGCATCATTTTGTGACGACGCACCTATGGTTGCCTGCAACCTAAATGCATGAATCGTAAATGTTATGGGCGACAGTTACCGTTTACCGTCAGGTGGGCTGTCTGCTTGGCCACTGCGTAGAAAACAAAAATTCTACAAGATAAATTCTGAAAATATGATCTAACGGTTATTTTGTATATTTAATTTTGTCATTTATTATTTCAAGAATAGGAACACGATAAGTCCGTATAGACTGACAGTAGTATAAATTATAAAGTGAGGTTATGGTAATAATCTAGGGATAATCTGTCCTTGTCAGTCCTTTTTGTAAACATTCAGTTATTTGGTCTCTATTAGCTTGAACTTGTAGTCTTAGTTTGTCTAAATTATTAACTCTTGCTGAAAATTATCTTCCGCAATTCTTTTTTATTGTTTTGCCCATTATTTAATAATATTTTTTCATAACTTACAAAAATAAACAATCCCACAGAAATCAAATTGTTTGTTATGACTTTTATGAATGACGTTCTATGACGTTTAAAAAACTTACCATAAGTTGCCATGCAGAGACTTTCATTATTTTTTTTTATTATGTGATTCGGATTTAGCGTGGTCTTATTATATCTAAATATTTAAATTTCTTTGGCGCCCACCAAGGGACTACCTAGGTCAATACTTCCCTAGGTAATGGGTGGTACATGTACTTCGAGAACACTGTGGATTATATCTTTCAGCATTCTGCGGTTAAAAATTCCGTTTCTTCCGTGACAAGTCAGCATACTTAATAAGTTAACACCTATTTTTTTATCAATAAACAGATGAACTGTTGCTTTGTCCCCAGGTGTATGAACTGGAACGACGGTTCAAGCAACAGAAATACCTTTCAGCGCCGGAGCGGGAGCACCTAGCGTCGCTGATACACCTTACTCCGACGCAAGTGAGTCTCATTTTCTTTAGCACCGACTAACGTTTAACAGATAAAATAAGTTTGTAAGGCAGTTGTGTAGCCTAATAGTTGCATACGAGTTACTTTTAGTAGATACTAGCAAATAATTGCCTAAACCCGAGAACATACTTAAGTATAGGCATTTATTATCGAATTAAGGTCTGTCACAATTGCCTAAATAGATAATCTAACCGCCACAATTGCTATGATTTGTCACGTATTTGTTTAGCCTCGCTAACACGACGCACTCGTGCGCGGGGCGTCGCCGGGGGCCACTGTTGCCGACAGACAACATAAATCACTGCGTAATCGCTTTCATGGCGGCCCCGGGCTATGACCGACCAGCCCCTATTGCCCCGATTCAATTACGCAACAAAACGCCCACGATAGAATACTGCGGAGGGCGCGGCCCTTGCGGGAGTCAACCGCGTGTACCGTTTGTTATTTTAACCACTGGCAACACATAGCCCGAAGACACGTTGTTAGCTCGTTAGGCCGGTGGAGGCATCTTGTTTTACGCCCCGGCTGCGCCACCAGTGCCCCCAGCGAACTCGCTTTGATTCTCGAGGGCCATTCGCAACGATATATTTTTCTTGTCTGAATTTTTTTGCGAACTCGAGGGCTGTCTTCAAATTAGTGAACGCTCACCGAGCGGGAAGGTGGCGCGGCCGAATTTCATATATGTATGTGCGTAATGACAAATATAAAAATGCCTGTCAACGGCACGCGGCGCGTTTTCCCACAGCGCGGAATTCAAATCCTTCCCAACAATGAGTCGATAATCTCGGCCGTGTCAATATAAATTTCATAAACTCGGCGTGTAACCCCAACAATGGGCCGCAAACATCCATGAATAATCTCCATTCTGAGGGTGTCAGCAGCATTTGCCGCGCGTCGGAGTTCGCGCCAAAACAAACGTCACGCGGACACAATGGCGGCGGGCGGGCGCCGTTCGCGCTAATTCGCGCCCATAATGCGGGCCATTGTCGCGCCATTAATTGGTTGCCACGGTGCGGCGCCGGCGCATTGTCAGAGGCGCTATCACGTAATTGACAGGTTAATTGGCTCGCATTCGCGGCGCTCCGTGTGCAGTCGAGTGCCTAGGTTGGCCTAGGTTAACACATCGCGCATGTCTAAATTCATTAGTGTGCGTTACACACTTCACTTCTAACTAAGACAATGGTTGCATAATTTTAACGGTTATTTAATGTTTGGAAGAGCTCTCTGAATAAAATAAAGTCGAAGTGAAAATTTCATTCACTAAAAATGACAATTGAAAAGAGCGGAACAGTAGGAAGGAAACACACAAAATCCCATATCATAGAGACAAACTAAAATCAGAAATTGTTATTATTAACTATGAGTAATAAGTTATTCATCATATCAGGCGTTAATCGTTCCCAACAATGAGTCGATAATCTCGGACATGTCAATATAAACTTCATAAACTCGGCCTGTAACCCCAACAATAAATAAATAAATATTCGTGGACAAATTCACACAGCGCCATCTAGCCCCAAACTAAGCAAAGCTTGTACTATGGGTGCTAGATAACTGATATACTACTTAAATCCTTTTAAATACATATAGAACACCCAGACCCGTAACAGAAATTAAAATTCATCATTTCAATTTCTGCCCGGCCGGGAACCGAACCCGGGACCTCTTGCGTGGCAGACCGGCATGTTGACCATTGAACTACTCAGGTCGTCAATGCATTAACATCAACAACTAATAAATGGATAATAAAACAAATACTTATTTTAGTTTACCAAAGAAAACAAGTTTAAAAAAAAATACAAAAACAAAAAAAAGCCCTCTCACCAAAAACCGTAACCTCTCCGAGTAAATTATAATACGAAATTAGCGAAGTTACCCTCGCGACCGGCCCCTGGCCATCCCCTGTCCCCTGTCAGAAGCAATGCGGTCGCGTGCGGACCTTTACCGCGGGAATTATCTCCACCATCGAGAGCAGAACAAATTTAGTATCCTTACCCTACCCATCTTGCACACAAACTGATAGGTACTGGCCGCTTTCCGCATACCTAGTAATACCGTGCACTCGCATTATTTATTCTAAATATTTGCACTACAGTCATAGTCGAGTATTTTCAGCCAGTACCTCGTTCTTCAATTAGTGGCCAGTCGTGTTGAGAGTTTATGAATCGGTTCAACATTTTTGTAGACTATTGAAATTGTATGTGGAGTAGTTTCAGTCTATCATTAACTATTAAAGTATATACATGGAAATCCGAGCACTGTTCTTTAGTGGTGAAACTGCCAGTAACTAAAACTGGCAAAGTAATTAGCGGATATTCTACAAAGTTACTATGATTGATTTACTAACACACTAGTTTCAGTCATAAAGGGAAATTCACAAAAACAACGCGTATGCAAAACGAACCCATTAGGCTCATCTAAAAGCAGGTCCCGCTTAGAAACCGAATCGACGTAGGCACTCGCTAAAGGCATTCCGTTCCTGCATATTCATAGCGAAGTTTAAACAGAGTCAGCGGCAATAAAGCCGAAGTTGGAACGGAACGTTGGCCACAATATTCCGCAGTATTTGACGTTTGGAGCGAGCAAACAGAGGGCTCGCGTTTCGTTATTTAACTTAAGTAAATTTCGATGTTCGCGACGCGCCGCCGCTGTTGATACTGCAACTCCCGCCGGGACGGCCGCTTCCATTTTCAAACAGTTGCCGACTTTGATTTCTTTTTCATAATCCTAATGGCCAGCTTATGGGGGAGATTTAATTTCATAACAGTCTCGTTTCACCCCGCTTGTTCTAAGTATGAATAAATCCAGCTACAGATTATCGTCGGTAGTATAGAGTATCCACACTCTACTCTATCTAAGACTGCGTTTAGGTCAAGTGAACGAATGTTCTCTAAGAACATATATTCGATTAGTGTAAACGGAGGAGGAGTATTCGCTCGTTGTTCGGTCGTTGTTTTTAGCTACACTCGTAAAAGCTATGCTCTTGCTCTAAGTCCATGCGCTATGTTCGTTGTCAACCCGCCCTATTAAGAACAGCAAATTTAAATTCTCAAATCGAACACTCTGTCGGTTATTGACCCCAGCTTCCGCCGGCCACCAAAAAAAGTTAGACAAAAGAGACCTACATGGAGTGCATGCCCTCTTATTGTCTTTGGTCACGCTCGCAGGATGTGGCATGCGGGCTCTCGCTCGGAGCAATGAGATAATGCATCTAATGGTGCGCGGTTACTGTCTCCCAGTGGCAACAACTGGCAGTTTGACAGGAGAAAATGGCGAATTGGCAGAGAAAGGGGAGCGGGGTGTCCGGGATAGGGGATAAACGGAAAGTGTTGATAGTGATTGACTGTAAGAGATTAGGTGCGATTTAAGTTTGTAATGTTTGTAAGTCTCAAATATAGTACCTACAGCAAAATTGCCTTTACTGATTACAGTTCTTCATTAAAAACTATCCAGTTTTTTATAATGGAATCCAATTAAATGCTTATGTACCTAGTCAAGTCAAAATAATCTAATATCAATATGTTATCCATCGGAATGGTATTGTTGCTGAACATTAGATTCTAATAAATCGATCATCATTACTTATGCCAACCCAATCTGCGGCGAAACCTTTTCCGTCGGCTCTTCTGTAAATACCCCTATAATTTCCCAATAATTCCACTTCACTTTTTTCTAATCCTCTAATCTCCGTGAGATTTCAATACACTTCCCGTCGGATACTGGCCGCGGCGAAATCATCTGCCTTATTTAAGAAATGTAAAAAAAGTAATAATTGTTTATGGTATCATTGTCGTTGCGGGCGGCTCGCGACCGCGGCCGCATTCAAGGCTGCCAGCATGTCAAAACAAATTTCGAAAAAGGAATCTGATTCGTTTCCCGCGCTGTGATTGTGTAATAACCGCGAAAGTATTGCGGGTAGGCGCGGGGGTTTTGGATGATTTTGCTTTGTGGGGCACAATTCTTGGATTATAATTTTGGTGAATGGCGCGGTTTTTGCGGCATTGTGCGGGAGGATTAGCAATATCCGCGGGATGATGCACCTGACTCGTCTTTGTGGTGCAGGTACGCTCGCCGGCGGCAATTTGTGACGCTAAGTGCATTACCGGCGTTGCGTGTTTGTATAGGATCGCTGCCGATATCTCCCCCTTTCTGTTTTATTTTTTGCGAGAATTCTGTTTTGCAAAAACTGTACTTATTAGTAACGGATAAACTTGGCTCTAATAATTCAAGTCACTTATAGGTAATATAATTTCAAACAACGCAAGGTTGTTATCAATTGTGTTGGTTTCAACAAATTACTGCACATAGATTGGTACAAAGTTAATGAATGGTTAAAATTTACTTTTATAATCAAACACAATATACAAAATTGTAATAATAATAAGAAGTACATAGAGACTGAATAACTGCGGCGGCGTCCCGCAAGGCAGCGTGCTGGGTCCTGTGCTAATTTACAAAACCCTCTTCTAATGTCAAGGAGCTTGGGTCAAGCCGTGGACTATTATAGGCTGTTGATATGATGACACCACAATAATTTATTCACAATATTTTGCTCAACTATAATAATTTATACGCCAGTTATACGACTCATAGACATTACTATATGTTTCTATAATTCTCTATGTTTTTAATGGCTCTGGCCTTAAATAGAACGGTTTCCAATTTGGATTTTTGCCATGAAAATTTCATATTTTGATGCGTGACGCTGATTTTCCCATATTTGAAGAATAAAGCCCCTGGTACCCACAATACGTATAAACAAAACAAACACAGCCCGACTCCTTTTATTGAATCAAATTGCTACTTAATCCGTCGTTTGGAGCGACGTAATCAGCGTTATATTGAGCAAATATTAAATATTAATTTCGTGTATGGTCTGTAAACATTTACAAGCTTAACTTTATAGCTCACGCTCGGGTGGCAGGGGCGGTTGGAAGCTGTGTGGGCCGTCGCTCGTTACTGTAGAATGTATATTAATGTTTATAATAGCTAAGTCTAGTTAGCAATCTATGTTGTACATTATATATTCATTTACTAAAGAAGAATAACAGAGAAGTGAATCTAATGTAGATACACACAGACACAGGATATTTTCATTCCGTGGCATAGGTACCTACCCGACGAGGTTTAGGTAGTAAAGCACCTTGTTCGCTGGGTTTAGAGGGTAGTTACGATATATTGTTTGTTGCAGTGCTTAAAATCAAGCAGGTGACTCAAAATGAATTACTTGTCTATTGCAATAAATAAAAATAACGTACCTAGTAAAATTTTTAATTTATAATCCGCCATCGCCCGCCGATTCACCTGAAAAAACAAAATTCCAATTCCAAATCTATTTGTCGTTACATTCACTCACGTTTCCATTATGAAAATTGGACATCAGCTACGTACGTTCCCGTTCAATTGAAAAGAAAATCGAATCTAATTTGTAATCACTAGAGTTGAATTTCGGGTGACAGGTGTGTTTTTATGTGATGAATTACTGTTTCGAGGTGTGGTTTTTTGCTTTGGCCGTGATATTTTGATAAGATACTAAGTAAATGAAGCGTATTGACGCGTCGTCGGGGCGAGGTGCCGTGTTTACTCAGCGTCCGTGCTGCGTGATACATTCAACGGCCTGTAGGTACAATGGGCCGCTACAATCACCCATTGTGGACCTGCGTACGCGTCTGACATCGTGACAAATCTGTGACACGCTCTGTCCGGCATGAATCGAGCCACGTAAGCTAAATTAACGCCTTGGAAGTTCGCTGCGAAAAGAGCTGTCAATTTAGTTATGCAGTTGATGTGAATGCGGTGTTAAAACGGTTCAAGTGTGAATGCTTCGTTGGAGTCGAGGTCTCAATTAGATTGTACAGGGTGGCAGGAGACGTCGATCTATTCCTTGTAAGGGTTTGCAGTAGGGATTAATTACAACACATAAAGTTTTAAATTAAATATCGCGAGTATAATCACTAAAGATATCTTCCGGGTTTCCTATCGCGTACCTTTGTTGAAGAGTAGTAGTATATTACGACGCAGTTGCCCCGTGGTAATGCCCTGTGTAGAAATATCGGGCTACTCGTCAACGAAGGTACGCGGTAGGAAACCCTGAACATACCTTTAACACATACGTAAACGCCGGAAATTGAATAAAACAACTCAAAACGTAGGTACTGTTCTTGTGATTGAACAACCGAGAATTTAGAGCAAGAGAGCCAATGCTAATTCTCGCATATTGGCTGGATATAAAAAGAAGACGAGAGTCTGCTCTAAACACCTCCAGAATATTCTTATCGTTTATACCAAACGAGGACCAGCGAACACTCTTGCTTTATGTTCGCAATTGTTACTACGCCCCGTAACAAATACCTAACGGACTCGTTCTAAATATAACTTGATATCTTGCTTATGTTAAAGCAAAGAGATGGACTCATGAACCGACAAATAGCAATCTTGGGCTATATATCGGTATAAGGAATCGGAGTTCACTGGGAGTAAGGGGGTATGTAGATGAAGGATAGTTACATAAGCAGGAAGAAATAACTGACCACCTACCTACCTAGGAATACCTAATTCTCACAATACTTCAATTACGACAGTGTTTCAAACAGATCACTCGTCGAACAAACAAGAACGCCGTTGCCAAACGGACTCGAAACAATTAAACGTCATTGTCTCAATGACATCTGTCAATACGGGCTCGCCCCGAACTGAGAATCTGAATTAAAACGTCAACTCATCTCGGAGTGAGCGAGAAAAAACGTCTGCAGCAAATGAAGAGCTAAACAAATACGAGAGCAACTTTATTATTATAATTGCGGTCGGAGATACAGCAAGTCATCTTTCTCAGGAACGGAACACCTACGCGCATGCGTCCGCCCATAGCGCGCCACACACGCTAGCGAGGTCGCAACTTGACACTTACGAAGGTTGAATTGGGAGATAATTTCGGATGTTCCATTTCTTTCTTATGTATAATTTAAAAAAGACGCTTTACGACAGTCATTGGCGCCAATGACAACGGTTTGGGTGGCCGCCATTTTGAAACTTTAGTCATTTGTTTCGTCTTTGGTTCCTTGTAATTTACCAATCAAAAGTATTCCGATAGTATTGTATGTAAATAAATACACTGGAGCAATAAATGATGAGCCACATGTAGGTAGAGCTCGTCTAGTCTAAGATGACGCGCCCCACTACTTAGTTAGTTGATTTCGATGTGTGAGTGCAAATATTAATAACGACACTTTATCTGTGTGGGAGCCAATGAACGGCGCGTGCTCCGACGTTTGAATCTTACCGGCAACTGAATGACCAATTACAACGGCATTTGTATATGTATTGCGTCCATATTTTAAACTTGCTTGTGTGCGTTAATGCGATAGTGGGGCGCGTCATTTTAAATTAGACGAGCTCTAACGGTTTATAAGGTTTAGTTTCCACTGAGGTGACATACCGGTTACGTCAAATCCTGGCAGGGTCGCCATATAGAGACGGGACTTGAGGAATAAAAGATGGTCTGATCAGTTTACCTACAACTACATAATGTTTAATACTGAATCATAATGAAAGACTACACAACTTATATCTAATGAATCATATGAATATTTTCTACACACTATACGACACGCAACCGAAACTTTAATAGGCCCTCACTCGAACACCGTACCAAAGAGTACAACAGTCACGAGACCTATCACGACACTCTTGTACTCGTTAACACGTAGCGTGCTTCGGACCAAATGTCGCCCCGCCGAGCCGCCATTTAGACGTAAGACAAATAAGTGAATAGCGCTCTCCAGGCGAGAGTGCGTGAGGAAACACCAGGCATTATGCACAAGGGGATTGAAAAGAAGGTGCTCGACGAGCGTCCGAGCTGGGAGTGCAATAAGCGACGCCCGCCGACGGGGCCCGTTCACGTGCTCCATAAATAACGGAGCGGCTTGTTTCTGAGCACAGAGGAAGGATAGGAACACTGAATTTTTCGGAAATGTTGCCTAGTTCATCAGACGATGGAATAAGTTGAAGCTATTAATTGTAGAGTCCGAGTTCGGAGGATCATTGCTTCGAGAATATTTAACCCCATTGATGGGTTTTCGGACATAGTTTCGGATATTTTTTAGCAATATTCGCGCAAATTGGCTCAGCTTCTGAAATGACATATACCGTAAGTGGTGGCAACGTTTCGGTCGTAATACAAGCAGTGAATGACCGCTTGCTTCAGCGCAGCGAGTGTGGGAATCGAACGAGCATCAGCATGCAGCAAGCACTCCCACGCGTCCAAACCGCGACACACCTCCGCCAAATAAAAACATAAACATGACCAAGCAGCGTACGTCTCATAGTAGCCGTGTATCGTTTGTTTTTCTAACGGCCACGATTCGAACGCGAATACAAAATGGCGGGTGTTTATGCGCGTAACGGCACCCAGTGAGGGGCTAGCTCACATCCATTTCAAAGAATAAACACGGAGAAAGCTCTCGATGTATAAATAATAAATAAAGAGTATATTTTGCTGCGTTGAGAGCGCGTAGACAAAGGGCGGCCCGGGGCAGCGCGTGAGCCGTGTTTATCCTTCGTCATTACGACGGAGTCAGAGTGACGGAGTGTCGTCGCGTCGGCCGCGCTAATTCCAGCCGTCGTCGTCGTTTTGACGCGCGTCAAGAACTTAACCCTGGACGAGATTGCAGAATTCGTTTCGTTATTTTTCGCAGCTATTGTCGCGGGAAATATTGGGGTGTTGTACGAGGCCTATTGACCGATTGCACTTAGATAAACTTAGGCGACGGATAAGTTAACGCCTAAATAATTCATGAAAGAAACCTTGCATCAACAACAACCTTCGCTCTTACTTAAACTCGCTGAGATTCTTTTAACTTTATGACACCGATTTTTGCAGGGCCACATATACATATAGCTTAAAATATCTTCAAAATTTCAACTTAACGCCGTCTGAGTTCAGTGCAATCTGACTCAATTTTCAACTGTCATTCAAAATTGTAAACGGCTTTTTATAAAGGAATAGGTGCAATTATTTTGCATTGCAAAGGCTGGCTTGACCTGCAACGGGATTTCTTCCAACTTCGACCTTAGATATTTCGAAAGAAATTTTAGGTACCAAGGTAGATAGATATAGAGCGGTGGAAGCAATAAATGAGTTAAAACTTCAATATGAAATGAAGATACATCATTTCCTAACTATTTAATTAATATAGTCGCAGATTCACTGTGAGTTGACTCAAACGTGACATGTGGAAAGAGTTCCTTTAGCATTGAAGCTGAGAGACCATCTAGCTCTCGCTCTAGACAAGAAAATGTCGAATAACACGTTTCTGTTATCAATTTTAATCTCTGTCAACCTGTTGACCTACTGTGAAGAATATCGGAGGATCTCCCAGAATAGGATATGGCCCATGCCTTGCAGTAGAAAAATATAGGAATTACATTTATTTGCAAATATTGATTCAAATTTCATTGTTACAGGTAAAAATATGGTTTCAAAATCATCGTTATAAATGTAAAAGACAGGCGAAAGAAAAGGCGATGGCGGAACAGAACCAACATAATCAGGTAAGCCCAGTACCCAGATAAACAAAATCTACGTAGGTGTCTATTTCACATAGCTGCACGACAAGATTACAGGCAGTGAGTAGTAAGATACACCGATTGAAAACAGATAGGTATTCATCATCATCTTCGCGTTTTATCCCGGCTGTGCTCTCGCTCGCAGGAGTCTGCCTTAACTATGATCCAGGATTTAGCAGATCAGGTAATTACAGTAGAGCGACAGCAATCTGACCTACGTAACTCTGTTAACAGGGGAACGTGACCAGATTGGATCATGGTTACACATTCGGTCGCCTGAATGTGCAAGTTTTCTCACGACCTTTTAATTCACCGTAAGAGCATCGGTTAGTGTTCAACAAATTAACCTACAAAAATCAATGGCACGGCGCTACCTACTGGGGTTTGAACGCGGTACCTCTCGCATTACGAGTCGGACTTGCTAGCCATTAGGCCACCGGCGCTTAATAATTATATAATTACGGTACTAATTTAAAACTGAAAACTGATAGGTACTGATTTAACATAATCAAGAACCACTCGTTGACCCGGTCGCCCCCTTTAGTTGCACATTTCAAACAACCAGCCTATTCAACCCCGCTCTGATTATCTCTTTTAAAAAAGCCCCAAAATGAATATTGAATATTTAAAAGGTAAGCGATAATAATCATTCGCTGAGTCGACCTCTGGGGCTCTGGACCCCTGTTTGCGGAGGCGACGAAGTCTGCCCTCTCGATGCGATAGAGATCTCCCGTCGCGATGCAACGCGATTCTTCCGACAACCATCGACAAGCTATTTCTTTATATTTTTCTACGGCAACGGGAAGTAGGCATCAGGAGATCTGGAGTTATAGAATTGTTTAATTTTAATGAGCGAATGCGGGCCCCGCAGTTGCGTTTGTTATGTTTTTTTACAATGAAGGGAATGAGGTTATCGGGGCGGTTATAGGTTTGTACGGTAGTGGGTCAAATTGGAATCAGCATCATCTTGGATGGTGGTGAGACGAAAACTCGTCTGCCTAATCTTAGAGATCGGGAGGGCAAACTCAAACTAGCTCCCGTACCCAGCGAAAGACTTTGATCAACCCCGCTTCGCGTATTGAAAGGCACCTCTAGAGTGGCGAGCTGTGGTGTTATACTTTGTTTAGCTCAAAAATACATTTTGAAAGAAACACTCGTCTACCTCACGATAACAACGTACAAGTATATTTTACACGTTCAAAGCCGTCTTGTCAGTCAGATCAAATATTTCTCTAATTAAATTAGAGTAAATTGGTGAGCGAAAACAGGGGTGGATTGTCTGTTAGGGTAACACCGGCGCGTGTTGCCAGCCTGCGATTGCCTCAATTTGGCGGGAGCGGGGAGCGCTGACATCCCGGGGAGCGCTGACTTCCCGATTGTGATTCGCCCTACGGTGGGGACCGCCCACGCGGGCCCGAGTAATTTGGCTTGTATGTACGCAACCATTAATGAGATTTCAGGGGAAATGGGGGTTAGGACGGTTTGTGGGAAAATTCCGGATACGGATTTTCCCGGCACGCGGGCAATCAAGCGTATCTCTAGGTAGTTGCGAGTGTGTATGGATATTACGAAAACCAGGGGCGTAGCTACCGCCGTATCTGCCGTATCAATTATACGGGGCCCCCGGGCCATAGGGGCCCCCAAACGTGTGTAAGCAAAAACTCGTTATCCATAATTTCAGTCAAACTTTCCCTATTTCCCGATAAAAATAATTATTTTATAGAATTTCAGACCAGGGTTGGAGGCCCCTCCGCAAAAAAGACAATTGAAATAAAGTGATACAATCCGTTTTCATTCACCTTTCGTTAAAGAGATATTTATCATTTTTATTGAAAAAAAAACAACAAGACAACGTAGTGCCTTCCACGCGCACTCATTTATTACTTCATTGAATTTTGGGTAAAATGTGCGCATATGGACCTGGTTCATAATATACCTTGGCCCACACGCCCACACGCATAATCGTCTTGGCTCAAACGCAATCAATTTTTGAATTTGTCTGTTTTCAAGTTAATAATGGAACGTTTTGATAGCCAAAATATCAAGAAATTTTGAGTTCTTACGCTCGCTCATTAGCGCGCGCGAAGTTAATTTTATTATAAATTCTCGTCAACAATTTCGAGATAGCCCGGCGCTATCGTCATTTTGCTGATTTTACGGATTTTTTTATTTAAATCGCGCAAGGTTTTAATGGATAAATTACAAAACTTTCGAGCTCGCTGCGCTCGCTCATTCAATGATATATGTTATAATCGCGCAAGGTATTAATATAGCCAAGCCAAAGGCCAATATATCAAAAATTCCTAGCCCCACCTAGCCTCGCGAAACTGACTGTTAGGGACTATTGTCACACAAATGTAGAGCTCGCTATGCTTGTCCATTTATTGACTTAAGCAGAGACTAGGATTTAAGTTACTCATTAGTACATGTAGTTGGGGGTATCTGCTAGGGGGCCCCCTACACAATAATTGATACGGGGCCCCCGAAGGGCACGCTACGCCACTGACGAAAACACACATCTTGCAGTATTTCTAACGAGATTATAACATTACGACCTATCGATTGGTAACCTCAATACAACACAAGCGCAATATTTAGCTCAATTAGCCACCCACCCTTGTCGTTAGGTACAGGTAGGTAAATCCGCGCGCAATCAGAATGGTTGAGGAACTTTGTCAAAGTAAAACAAGAGAAGGCTAAAGGGCACGGCTGTTTTGAGCATTCGAGCTGGTGGAGATTTTGTTTTGTGCCCGTAACTTTTTTGTATGTACTTTAACTATGACACCTGTTTAAATAAACAAGTTATACATGTGAATTTAAATAATCCGGTTCTTTCGGGACCTCAAGCTTACCACAGTACATGCCTATTTGAAAACCGCATGTCCATATTATTATTAAGCAGTTTCTAAGATCGGCACGGAAGTGGCCCACGCGAACGACATCCTTGATCTTTATCGTTAAATAGTACAAAAAAGAAGCTCGTCGCGTCTGTCTGTCTCTCTGTAGGTATAACCGCTTTCCTCCTGAACCACACAACGGATTTTGATACAGGTCATTATAATTCAGAGAATTTCTACCGGAAGGTTTCCATCAGTTGCAGTATTTCTTCCGTACCTAAAGGTTTATTATCACATATTATAAAACAATGTCTCACGCCGCGTCTATCTGTCTGTCTGTCGCGATAAACTAAAAAACTACTGAACGGATTTTTATGACAAGTTTTCAAGAGTTTTCACCAATAGACAGAATGATTCATGACGAAGGTTTAGGTGTATCATTTGTTAAGGTTGTGTGTAAATCGGTTGAAACATGATGATAATAGTTGAATACGTGTACGATTAGAACGGGAACGGGTTGAATAAGCATTTGAGATGAACGGGAAAAGGTAAAAAGTGGTCCACGCGGTCGAAGTCGCAGGCAAAAGCTAGTATTCTGTATAATAGATGCGTTATAGTAACAAAAAGCCGAGAAAACTTGTACGAAGCCGGGGCGTGTCGCTAGTCATGACTAAAACTGGGACTAACCTGTGCACTTCCTTTCAGTCGTCATCGTCCCCGCGGCGGGTGGCGGTCCCCGTCCTGGTGAAGGACGGGAAGCCCTGCGGCTCAGGAGAGTCTTCCTCACCCGCTCACAGCCACTGCGCCACGCCCACGTCAGGGTACTCCGCCCCGCAGGCCTCACAGGCCGCCTGCAGCAACCCCCTAGTCTCCTCCTACCGGCAGCCAACGGCATACCAGCAACAATGCTCCGGCTACCTACCGCTGCAAGGAAGGGCTTGGTAGAAATTCCCACAGCTTTACCACGAGACAATGTTCAAGGAGGAAATGTACTTCGATTGAATCGAAGTGCTCAGGTCGATTTTCAGTATTATATTGATTAGATGGTTGGACATTTTTGAGTGTTTCTTCAGGGTTTGTTTGTTAATAAGTCAGTGTTGCCGTTTGTTGATTTTTACCCGGAATCAGGGTAGATACCTAATGTAATTTTTAATATTTTGGAAGTGTATACGAAAATTTGTGTGTGCAATAATATTTTAAAATTTAAATATTTAATTGAAAAATCGAGCTTGGTTTCTTGTAAGCTGGTTATTTCCGGTTCCCCTGAGAACATTGTCTCTGGTAAAGCTTGGCTGGGAGCAGCTACCAACGGAGACATTCGTTTAGATATTAGTGAAAGTGACTTCAGTGTTTGCGGTGAAAGTGACTGCCACAGCAGCGGACTTAAAGCACTCGGGAAGAGGGTAAAGTGTAAATACTTAGTCATAGTTAAGCACCGTTAAGGATTTGATTTCATTATTTTATTTGTGATATTATTCATACAGTTTCAGATGGCACGTTTTGGAATCTTTTTGTAAAACGTAGTAACTATTGAACATATATATCTATAGTGAAAATGGTATTCTTTCGCATACCTTGCCCAATATTTTGACACAGTTGCTTGCATGCATCATGGTCACGGTACGCTGTCCCGTGGGTGTCCACGTCATCTATGTTTTGGGCGTCCCATTTACCCAAAGATATTGGACATAGAGCATAGATTAAGCCTCGACATACAGAGAATGTACACTGTCAATCTGTCAAAATTCTATTACAAATGACTCAATGAACATACAAAAATCTAGAACATTAAGATGACCAAGGCCACCAAATTTGACAATAGCAGTAGCTATGGAGGGATATTTGGCAACTTATAGCCGTTCATTTTAGACACACTATATGCACCGCTAAAAAAAGAAACGAAATATAGATTGTTACTTCAGCTGTGAGAAGGCTCCTTCTATGCCTCTATGTCCGAATTCTTTGCATTTACCCATGATAAGTAAGACCATAGGCGTAGGAAGAGGGGGGGCGGGTAGGCCGGGTAGGCCGTGCCCACCCCAGAATGGTCTGGTGCCCAGCCCAGGATGGGGTGCTCACTGGCTGTACATTGGCGATTGACTCGGCTTCATCGGCCACCTCAGGGGCCAGGCCACCCCTGGAAAATAGCCCTAGAGCTATGCCAATGAGTTAGACAGATATTTTTATGAAAACATATTGTGTTTTTCTATTGTGCCAAGTTGTATCTCAAACTGCCATCTAAAACCCAACCAATCATGTCGTGTAAAACAATGTTTCATGGTTGATTTGGATGTATGTATTTTTGTAAATAACTAATGAAGTATTAGTTGTTGTGTGAATAGAAGACTTACTTACTAATGATGTCCATTGTGTCAATTTTGGTAAAGCTAAGATGAATCTCCGGTTGTCTACTTGGCTTGACTAAAAGTTGGTGCAATTAGAATTTAAAACATAATGTATGTGTTTTGTGTGTATAGATAAAGATGTACATAATAAAAGTGTTCTTCAATCTGGTAGTACTTTATAGAATTTATTTTGTACCTTTTATTTATTTAATATCATTAGATTGTATTGAAGTGTCTTTGTTTTTGGAAAAGCGACTTTCATCTACGTGTATCTATCAAACAATATTAAAAGTACCTATTGTAGATCAGCTCATTAAATCTTATAAACCGACAACGAATAAATGTAACTCAAATATAAAATAAACAGGACAAGTTTTTCTAAGATTCATACTTGAAACCACTTTTACTTGCTTGCTATGAAATTAAACAACACATTTTAAGTTAATTTGTTTAACTTTTGTAAGTACTTAATTTTACTGAAAGACTCGCGTTTCAAGGCACGTATATCGCTCAGAATATTTTTGTAAATATAATGAAATAATTAGGAAAATTTTTGAAACTGTTCTAGCAACACTGTCTTAAACGGCGCGGTTTGTTCAGACAGCTCAGTGACAATGAAAAATAGCAATAAGTACTAATTTTAACACTAGATTAATTCAACACAAATTGATGAAATGTAATAAATAAATGTTTCTAACTTAATTTATATGTTCCGATGGTTAGGTCGATGTAATTATTGTAGTTAGGTTTAGGGAAGTTATTATTAATTATATAAATAATAGTAATAATTGAAAAGGAATTTGTAACTATAATGAGAAAGGTGTAATGAATTTCGATTTATAAAATTAATAAAAATTAACGCGTTTTAATCTCTGTGGTTTGAATTGTTACAATATTTCAACCCCTCATAATATATTTTCTAACAACGCTGTACACTTTTATCCAATACCAATGTTCTGTTCTCGCGCTAATACTTACGAAAAAAGTACGAGAACTCTAAAAATAATGCTAATAAAGAGAAGAATCAAAAACATTTGCCTTCATTCCCCACGACTTGGCGACGGCCTAAGCTCATTTTATTGTCTTCAATATTCCCAGATTACGCTGTAATCTCTCATAACTCGCATAACAGTTTATTCCGCATGGCAACATCGTTTGTCGAACGTCAGTCACGGCCCGCCAAAACGAAATAATAACATGGCCGACTTGGCGCGCAAACGTACTAAAGGCCATTTTTCGCAATTTCAACTTCAAGCTTTATATCGCTACAGATACGATATATTTTCGAACCTTCCGACTTCGGCCTTGAGTCCTTTTAGTTTTGGAAGACAAATTTGAAAGAACAAAGGCAGGGAAGAGTGCACGTGCGCGGCATTAGGAGGGCATAATAAAATGGCGGATTAACCAGGTGAGGGTGGCGAAATTGGAAACTATTGGCCTCTTCAGAGCGAAATTGGTGTATCGTGCACTCACGTTACTCGGATTTGTGTCAGGTGGAGTGACGAGCGCAGGGGTACCTAATGGCGCAAAGAGCATCAAAGAAGTAAGGCGTTGGTATCAATTTCATTACATTTTATTCAGAGAAAGAAATAAAAAAGGATTTCGCTAGATTAGAAGTTTAATTAACGATGAAAACAGGTAATATGTAAGTACATATTTACGGAGTTCATATTTGACATATTAGTATTATGTGTGTCATATCAATTTATTGGTATGACAATTTATTGGTTTATGTAGGTAGTATTCCTATCATGTAAACTAAATCAAGCTAAGATTTATACCATATTTCACAATTTTTGCGCAAATCCTTGCGCGAATCTTACTCGTTTTAGGCCACCTTTCCCTAATTTAGAAATGCCCTTCGTCCTATCGCCTTTACGACCCAAAACTGATTGAAGGAAGAAAGCCTAGGGCTTCTAACCCGTACGCAAAGAGAAAGTTCAAAGATCCAAATCCATCTTGAAGCGATTCTCAAGAAGCTCTTGGAAGCATATTTTCCCGAGTAGATACAAGAATTCGACATACGCAAATTCTTGTCGTAATACTATCAAAAGGATCACCATCCTTTGTTCTGAATCGGAATCGTCCAATTGGCCGACGCGAGCGGAGCAACAATGAATTTGTTTCAGCACAAAGAAATGTGAACAATAACGTAAGTTGTAATAGGAAGTCGCGAGTGGGATCAGAAAGTCGTGAAGTGTTATTCCGTGCTCAGGGAGTCCGGGTTTCCCACCGGCTTCCCGCCTCCGCTAATTAGCAGGCGGACGTGTGACGTCACAACATGGCGGCATTGTCGGCGCGGATCGATCGCGATACGCCACGTGTGCCATTGTCGGCTCCTTATCACGAGGAAGGGTGGGACCGCGCTTTCTTTGTTAAACGGTTTTTTTTATTCACAGACAGGTTTGATCGCCCCATTGTTCGGAAATCGTTTTTAAATGAACTTCGGCAATGTTTAGGGAGTGTTTATGAGAAATTTGTCTGGGGTTGCTATTGCTGTAGAGGCCATATGGTTCTGAGTCGTTAACTTCTTGCCTTAGCTCAATTTGGGCGTTCGGTGTATAGGAGTTTTCCTACTAATTATACTCTTCCCTATTATGGACATGGGTTTGTAGTTTGTCTGTTACTATATCAGAGTCCTTGTGTACTGAAAGGAGAGCTGTATCATCAGTGTAGGTGACTGTTATAGTAACAGCTTGCGTTGGCAGGTCAGCAGTGGATAAACAACAAGTGCAGTACGGGGCACAGTATACTTCCCTGAGGCACTCCAGACGATATTTCGTTTGAGAGAGTATTTTCTTGGCTAAGCTTTACCTCAAATATCGCCCATGGATATGTGAGTTTAGAATTGGCGCAGCAGTTTCTTTATTTTTAACAGAAGTCCCTGAAGCCAAACTCTATCGGGAGCCTAACCTAGCTGATGCGATGTTGCAGAGCAGAATTGATGGCTTCTTCGACTTATTGTATGTATGGTGCGAAGTACTTGTCCAACAGTTCCAAGTTATCTCGGAAGCCAAATTCTGGTAGATATATGCGCATTCCTAGTTCATTGTCGTAGATGATTCGATTTATTGGAGGAGTTTTGTCTGAAGAGCAAGAACTGTTATTCCCACCTCATCTAGTTACCTACTATCCGTGACCGTTGTCCTACCTACCCACCTCCTACCCTACTTACCCGCCTACCTTTCTCCGGTTTAGATTATCCCGGTCGACTGGTAGATAAGACTATTTTAGCTTTAAGTCCGTAAGTTTTAATAAACAAATAAGACTAGATGCAGCTAGTGTACGGCAACAACGCAACACAGTATCTAGCTTCACCGCGGTAACGCAGCAAACTTTCTGTCTGAACTAAGAAACTTGTACAGAGAAAAAACTTGTTGAACGATAAATCGTACGTTTTACGAGTTCTATTTAAAGCACCGTAAACACTATGCAATTGCGCATAACTTGTCGTTGCACTCTTCTCCGGCATCAGGCGATACCTACTATGTCAACATCGTATTTATTAAATTACTAAGCAGGCATTCCACCGCCATCTCACCTGATGGTAAGTGACAATGCGGTCGAAGATGCAGTATGCCTCACTAGAAACAGCCTATTCACTCTAGTCTTGGCTTCCAAGACTGTGTGGTGAACACTATAGCAGACAAGGCCTGCAATTCCTTAGAGATAGATTCCTTTGTATTAGAAAGTTCGATCTAAGCGGCTCGGGCGTATACATACCTGGTATATGTACTACATATGGATGGAATGTTTGACCGCTTCTTATGCCTTGACGGCGAAAATATAATATTACTTATTATACTATTTAAGGCTAATTAATGTCGAAGAAGCAAGAGATATCTGTAGCCGTATTCACAATGGCTCGGAAATCGGATTCGGATACGGAATCGACAAAGGACTCCGCAAAAGTTCTTAGAAAAATGTGGTTTCAGTTAATTTTGATGAAATTTTCATATGTTATAGAGAGTAGAGTTTCCGTGGAATCTATCGGGATTCTGAATAACAGTTTTCGAATCGATCGACACAGATTCGCAGCTCACGAATTTCGTGACGAATCGTTCGGAAACGGTTTCGAATCATTGTGAATACGGCTACTGTCAGGACTGTAGTAAGTGGGACGATGTGGTCTCTGCCTAACCCCACGTGTAAAAGACGTGACGTTATGAATATGTATGGACTATTGTATGAATTTACAACGTAAATGCTAAAAAATAAAGTGAAATAGTAATTGGTAAGCACTTTGGCGTAATTTGCCTGACTAGTCGTGACATTGATTCAAATGACAGTTTAAACACAAAATATTACTTTTTGTAGATGCCACCTTAAGACGGCAGAATTATCGTCACCTAGCGAAAACGACGCTTCAAACATCGAAGCACAGATATTAAGAAAAGGTATTCACATCAATTGGAATAGGTACGATGCGATGTGTGCAGCACATCACCTTTCCTTATTCAACCGATTTTAACTCTTACAGCAATAGCTATAAGAACTCTCCAAACTGTGAGCGTACCTCCACATTATGCGCAAGAGTGGTATGCGTGCAATGCGTGTGCGCAACGCAGCTTAGCAATGTGCTGAGTCACGGTGGCGGGGCGCCGCTCTCAGCGCCTCATTAACACTCGGACCACCTGTGCTAGGTGTGACTTGGGCCTGCATGAGGGTTCTGTAGCAGTTTTAACGCCAATTTATTACGTAGGCTTATTTATATAATAATTTGTAGTGCAATATTTTTTCAGGGACAGCTGATGGAAAGTGGTCACCGCCGCCTTTGGTCATCAGCAACACCAGGGGCTCTACCAAGGCGTTGCCCGCCTCTGAAGAGACCTCTAATATACCTTCTACCTGATGGAAAAAGTTAGGTGTCGCCCGTAACATCTATGATACGATTCATACACAGTTTCATAGCATCCAGGAATAGTGTATCATATCAGCCGAGTTCCAGGCTGAAACTTCCAGCAGCCTCTCGAAATCTTAGTTTAGTTTCAAATGTTGATCAAAGATTGACCCGGCACAAAGACTTTCCTAATTGGCAACGGTCAATCGTCCTTGGTCGTGTGACGGGCGGTTTTGAGGTCTCGTATTGGTTGGGCAACGTCAGTCGTACTACCGTAGACCCAGTGGAATGCTCCCTCGGATAGGTACCATGTCCTATCTATTTCAGTGATTTCGGATGACCGCTTTGCCAAGGACACTCATACCATCTTCTCTACCAGTCCCAGTTGTGCTCTCGCACGCTGGGCGATCACGATCATCGCCGAGAAAAATTTAAACTCGACACAAACAGAAACTATTCCAATGTCAAATCCACCAATCGAACGCCGTCCACGCGAATGACTCGTCAGACTGGGTATTCAATAAAATGCCTTTTATTTTAGTCCACTCCTATTGAACGCTGGCATTATTTTGACAACCTTTCAACGCTTGCTGACAGGTGCCATCATTATCGACCGGGATCGTTTCGATCGCTGGAATTATGTGAAGCTTCGTTATAATGAACGCAAGCGCATTGCCACAGTGAATTCTACGCCATTGTTGTATATTGGCTCTAATTTCCGATTAATTTATTTGTGGACACGTGACGGATAGATAAGTGCTTGACTCTTCGAGCGTGTTTGTTTTTTGTTATGTAATTCAATGTGGTGATTAGGAGAAAAAATATCGACAGCATGCTTTTCTTCGCAGGATGGTGAAACAGCAAATACTTATGTGTTATGGTCGATTGTTTTCTGACTATTATCTTGACTTCTATAGTTTGATTACAGTCTATTGTTTATACTAATATAATAAAAAGAAAAGATTTGATTATTTGTCGCTTTGTTTCTTTGTTTGTTTCTAATGGTTATCCATTATATTTGTGGTTATATTTTTGGCAATAATATAACCCAATTTGAAAATACTTTTTTGTTCTGTTTGTAATTGTTTGGGCAAGGTTTGTAGGTAAGAAAATAGGGTGGGTTTAGGTGAAGAGTAGGTGTAGGGTAGGTGCAGGGTAGGTGCAGGGTAGGTGCAGGGTAGGTGCAGGGTAGGGTAGGGTAGAGGTAGAACGCCAAGCGCACGATGTCGCGCCGAGCCCACTATTAATACGATACAGCTGAAGAAGCTTTTTGTTTGTTTGTTTAATCGCGCTTATCTCCGAAACTACTAAAGCGATTTCGAAAATTCTTTCTCTAACAGGAAACTGCATTCTTTCCGAGAGTCATTCCTATGACAGAATACCCTAATGTCTGCCACTTACCATCATGCGGCTTGATCCAGTGGACATAAGTCGTCAGTTCAATCAGGGGTTACCACTGTTTTGATTATTTTTAACCCCCGGCGAAAAAGAGGGGCGTTATAGTTTGACGTGTGTATCTGTCATGGCGTCGTAGCTTCCGAATGGATGGACCGATTTGGATGCGGTTTCCTCTATTTGGAAGCTAGTTTAATCTAGACGACTGGAGATTTTTAGCTTTGTTTTAATAAAATCGGTTTTGTAGTTCAGAAAATGTTTGAGTTTAAGTAACCTTGGTCGGGAGTTATGCGCTTATTACACATTCCTAAATTCAGTGACTGAATTCAGAAACAAAGAGCGTGAGAGCAAATCAAAGTAGAATGTATTGCTCACAAAATAAGGTCCATTTTTGTATCACTTATATTAAGTCACGTGTCGCTCCGCTTTTCAAAACTCCGAGATTCACAAATGGACCTTATTCTATAAGCAATACATTCCACTTTGATTTGCTCTCACGCTTTTTGATTCTGAATTCAGTCACTGAATTTAGGAATGTGTAAAACGCGCATTACCCGACATTTTCTGTCGGTTAGGTTATGACCTCGATATTTTGCCGCAGTTGTATGCATCATGTTACGAGCAGACTAGTGCCGCTGTGTGCAGTCGCTCCTAAGGACCGACATATCTGTCCGCCCTCTTACGGATCCAGTAGCATGATCAAACAGGCTTGATCAAGCCAATTTTACCACTCAAGTATGACGTCATTCCTAAATTTCTCCCCACACATGGTTTGGCTAGTTGCCACCATTATCTACTTATACAATATATTTATATCCCGGTAGGTATATAACAGGATCCAAATCCAAATTATTTCATTGGATGTTATTTAGGTACTTGTGAATTCCAATTTATAAAATTTATTACTTTTGACGACTTGCGCTACCAGATATAGCGGAAAGTGTAAGGCGCTGTCCTAGTTGGCGATGGTCGTGCGACAGGTGGTTTTGAGGTGTACTAGGTATTGGGCGACGTCCGACTATGATCGCATTACCGTCGCCAATAAGGACAGCGGCTAAGTTAAAGCTTAGACCATCCACTCGAGAAGAAGAATAACTTATAGTTTATAACTATTTCAACACCACCATCTGACGACCTGATTGGTTCAATAGTCAACATGCCAGTCTGCCACGCAAGGTCCTGGGTTCGATTCCCGGCCGGGCAGAAATTGAAATAATGAATTTTAATTTCTGTTACGGATCTGGGTGTTCTATGTATAATAAGTATGTATTTTAAAGTATTTAAGTAGTATATCAGTTATCTAGCACCCATAGTACAAGCTTTGCTTAGTTTGGGGCTAGATGGCGCTGTGTGAATTTGTCCACGAATATTTATTATTATTATTTATTTATTATTCTAAAGCGCATAGCAAAAAACTTCACTCATTTTCCACTGTAGGGGAATTAAGGTTGAATCCAACACGCTGGTTTAACGCCAACTGTAGGTTCTATAGGTTCTTTCTTCTTCTTCTAAATCGCTACACACTTGACAGAGTGGTCGTAGTCATCGGTTGAGGATCGGCAATACGCTTCACTATCCGACGCCCTTCTTCTCTAACTTACACTTTGCGCTATAAAAAAGTCCGAAATGAAAGGCACGCACACAAAATGACAAATTTATGGAGCGTTATGGTTTGGCTCAAGTAAAGCGATGAGAAAACACTAAAAAATTAAGTAATAATCATCATCGTCATCATCACAGCCTGTAACAGTCCACTGCAAGACCTAGGGCCTCTCCCACGAAAGGGGAAATTATTGCCATAATCTCCATTCTTGGCAGGCGGGTTGGAGATCGCACAGTTTAAATATAACAATGGAAAATGCTGCTGCCCATTTTCCAGACTACGGAGACTCTTGATATTTTGCCTCGAAAACATTAGTCGCCTTGTACGACACCCATTAGTGTAAATGGGTGGTGCTATTCTACTCTGCCGGACACCACACGGCCATCTAATCATCTTGGCGTTAATGTCCCGATTATGCTCTCGCGCACGAGGGCCCGGGGTCCGCCTTGACCATTATTCTGGATTTGGCATATCATTTAATTATAGTGGAGCGACTGTCATGTGACCTCCGTGACCCTGCTACCAGGGGAACCTGACTAAATTGGATTAAGGGTACACATTTAGTCGCCCAAATGTGCAGATTTCTTAACGATGTGTACCCTAACCGCGAGAGTATCGGTTAGTATATTCAACCAATGTAGGTACGTACATAACTCAGAAAAGAGTCTTTGGTACATAGCCGTAGTGGGATTCGAACCCGGTACCTCTCGCTTACGAGTCGAACACCGTAACCACTCGGCCACCGACGATCGCGAGATAACACTATATAGGCAATAAATATTCACAAAAAGCCAGCAGAATCGCGTGAAAGCGCTAGTCCTCTAATAAATTCATTACAACGCACACCCGTGCTCTATCGATTGTGGCCTCTTCGCTCGAACGTGCCAGAGACAATCGCAACGATGGCGCTTCTCTACGCAACCGTCGACAGAGCCGGAACGTAACAAACATGACAGGAAAGACACGCGAAAATATCCCCCTCTCTCTTTGAAATAAAGCTCACATTTCCCTTCCCATCGACATCACATTTGATTCTGAATTTTGAGCCAATCCTGAAAAATAAATGTCCACGCTCGTGAATTGGGTGCGAGCCGAATTAAACCCTCAAAACAACATGAGAAAGTCCGAAATACTGATTAGACAAGGTGTGACATGTGGTCTTATTGGAGCGTGGTCTCCATGCTCTTTGTCTCTGCCTCACTGTCAAGCGTACTTGTGTTTTCCCGCGTTTTTTGTTCTAATTAGTCAGCCCCTCTGTTGAAGACCTTGCGCCGTGCTTGGCTGGGGCACGTACGTAACTTTAAATTAACGCTAGGCGTTCGTTTCGTGCGCTCCATTTACATTGTTTTTATATTTTACATAAGAGCATACGTTTTTATACAGTTTAGTATTTAACTAAATGTAGCCTACCATACACGGCCTAGACAGTATGGTGTACGGGAGAGGAAAGCTCGTTTACCGCATGCCCTTGCTAATTCCTTTGGCAGGGTATGTAAACGACTCTATGGCAGAAGACAACTTGTCGTGAACAGTAGAACGTAGCAGTAAGTATCATACTCGTATTGCAGGGTGTCATAATAGATGATTATTGTCAAAGAGACAAACCACTATACAAAAATTTAGTATTTATTTTTAGTTAAGGCTTGCACCAGTTTGTAAACGCATTGAAGCCAACAAATTAATTACAAAAAACGTTAGGTCATTCTTAAACGTGTTTAAGAATTTGGTGCAAGCCGGGTTAGGATTTTTTGTTTAAATTTTAAATTATTATATGAGATTTAAAATTTTATTTTTTATAAAGTATGAAATAGTAAATTGTCACCTCCGTAAACTAGAAAATGGGAAACTGTATTTTCTGTTTCTGAGCAGTTTCAGCACTGAGACCTGCTACCCATTTATATGGTAGAGACTCAAGTTCCGAAGTGGAAGAGCGTCGGTGGCCTAATGGCTGACGGGTCCAACTCGTAAGCAAGAAGTACCTAGTCCGATCTTCAGAACTACCATGTACACTGTACAATGAGTTTTTCTGAGTTATATACAATAGATACTGAAAAATAGGAGAGAGGCCTTTGACCTCTGAAGTAAGACACCGACGGCTCCTATAAAAATATACAACACTAACGCGGTGATAGAAAACATCGTGACGAAATCTACACATTCAGGCGACTGAATGTGTAAACATAATCCAATCTGGTCAGGTTCCTTGGTAGCAGGGTCACGAAGGTCAGATGGCAGTCGCTCCACTGTAATTATCTGATCTGCCAAATCCTGGATCCAGGTGAAGGTGGACCCCGGGCCCTCGCTCGCGAAAGCACAACCACATTGACGCCAAGATGATTATTATGATTCCTCAACAATCTCAAGTTGGTAGATCAGTATGGACATTCAAGATTAGCACAATTCTGTTAATCATTGTAATAATAATTAATCATGTTTATTTACTAGTTTATAGTTTTCAACTTATAAACAATAAATATATAGTAAAATACCTAGAACCTGTGTAAGAGACTGGTGTCTGCACTAGGTTTTACCTGTCTTATAGGCAGGCAGGTAATAGGCAACATGTAGTTATATATTCTAGTGCTCGTATAACAACACAAACAATAACCGACAATTTGCATCCCCATACATTTAAATGGCAGACCTGGCTATGAATGGAAAGCCTTAGCCCCTAATGGTGTCTCACCCCTTCCTTAAGGGTTGATCTGAGACGTATTCATGGGCCCACCCCCGCGATATCAGAATAATACACGCAAATTTGTTTACGGATCGGCGAACGGAAATTTTTTGGCGGGGAAAAATATTTGGGTGGCATAACATTTGCTCGGCAAGCGTTTCCCGGCTGCTAGCGGCTGGGTAATGCGTAAATAAGCTTTTGTATTGAAAATTAGTTATTGGTTGATTCTATGAAGTGCTGCTTTGTTCGGAGTCCATAATTATGTGGTGTCTTTGTACAACTCTTGAGACAAATAGAGACAGATCTATGTTTAAAAAAACTGCTGAAAGATTTTATTTTGATTAAGAGGTCGTAGTGAGCCGTAGCCGCTAGTCATTATCACATTATTTTGTATCTAGTGAATATGTATGTACTAGGTATATTGTATTTTTAAAATAGTAGTTGTATTTATAGTATTAATTTAATTTGATTTAAATTACTTTATATTTGGTTTTTACTGTTAAGTAGCACCTATTTAATCATTCTCTGTATGGTCTGCTGGTTGACTGTAAGACAAAGCCTTTAGGTTCGCGATTGCACAAATTACTTGCATGAATTAGAAAAAAAATTAAAATAATATAGTTCTGATGCCTGCCTTTCCGATGGAAGGAGGTATGTAAAAGTCGCCCATTTCTTTTTTAGAATGACCAGGCATTTGACCTGTTGGTTCGCGACGATGCGGCCGAAGATGGAGTATGCCTGTCTAGGAACAGCCTATTTATTCACTTTAACCTTGAAGGCATCTAGATTACTATGACCAGGGAACACACTCGCAGGCAACGTGATCGCTTCCGTAGCCGTAGCTTTATAAAGATCGAACCAAAGCGGTTCGTGCGGATAGCCTCAAGAAATTTATTAGAAAATGTATCCAAACAAAATAAGCAAACCAATATTTCGATAACTCAGCTTGTAGCCATACAATGTAATCTTATCTACACATACACGATAAAGAGTCGATTTTTTAAATTTTTGTTTTGGACTATCCAGGCATTTGACCGCCATTTCACCTGGTGGTAAGTGACGATGCGGTCGAAGATGGAGCATGCCTGTCTAGGAACAGCCTATTCACTCTAGCCTTGAAGGCGTCCAGATTATAGTGATCAGGGAACACACTCGATCCGTTATAAAAAAATGTGTTGACCAAACATTTTGATTGAATTGAATGAAAATGATTCCACTTCACTGAAATCCCTGACGACTTCGTCATCTTTATGACACACTATAAAACAAAATCGCTTTCCGCCGTCTGTCCCTATGTGTCTAAGTAGGCAGTATGTAGTATGGTGTGGTGGTAGTAGTGGGTAGGTAGTATGTACGCTTAGATCTTTTAAACTACGTAACGGCTTTTAAGAGGAACGTTTAGAAACAAAAAAATTTATCATCATCACAGCCCGTAACAGTCCACTGCAAGACTTAGGGACTCACTCACGAAAGGGGAGTTTATTGCCATAATCTCTTGGCAGGCGGGTTGGAGATCGCAGTATTTAAATATAACAATGGAAAATGCTACTGCCCATTTTCCAGACATTCCTCGAAAACATTAGTCGCCTTGTACGACACCCATGAGTGTAAGGGTTTGGTGCTTTTCTACTCTGCCGGACACCACACGGCCAAAAATGGATAAGTAGGGGTAAATATAATAATAATAATATCTTTATTTCAGGCTATTAGAACCCATATAAATTATTACAAGCAATAGCTTATTATAAAATTACAAAAAAAATAAAAATAATATTTTAGTCAATAGACAAGTCAACTTAAAAAAAATAGTTTAAAAATAATTGAAGCTTACAAGAAAAGCTAACAGGTCCCAATTCAGTCACAAACATTATTTCTTGTTTAAATCATGGTGTACGGAAAGCCAATGTCGAAAAATAGAGCAATTCGTACTCTCGGACATCGCGATCAAAATACCGTTTTTGGACGAACGAATACGGCTCCAGAAACCAGCCACACGTGAGCGTATAATCGCAAAATAGTCGGGAACCCTGGCCTCGGCAAACATACTCGACGCGCTACAGAATCTGGGTAGTTTCATTAGAATGCGGAATGCGTCATTATACTGCACTCTAATCGTCCGCAGATTGCGTTTGCTGAAGTTCGTCCAAAGCTGACATGTATAGAGGCATAGACAATATGCCCTAAACAACGTCACCCTAACTGACTGACTGCACCTCGCAAACCTACGCGCGAGCATATTGCAACGTATAGCCAGGGCCCTGCGCTCCCGCTCTATGTCCTCGTCGTCACGGAGAGTCTGCGTCACAATGTGGCCCAGGTACCGGAATCGCTCCACCCTAGTCACTAAAGCCCCATCTAGCGTCACCGGCGGGACCCGCTCCGGACCTCCACCAGACTTGAACACCATCATAACGGTTTTTTTGGTATTATATACTAAGCCATGCTCACAGGCATAGCGCTCGCATATACCCAGTAACTTTCTTAAACCGTTTAACGAGGGGCTGAGGAGCACCATGTCGTCCGCGTAACTGAGGTTGTTCACACATGTGGAACCAAAGTGGCAGCCAATCCTGGTGCTCCGCAGCTCCTCAATTAGACCGTTCACGTAGAGGTTAAAGAGGTCCGGGGAAGTCAGGCCTCCTTGACGAACTCCACACTTTAGTCTATAATCACTAGAGTTGGAGTCGCCCCATCTCACATTATTTATTTGGTTCTCATACCAGAACCCCAACAACTCTACTATCTGTAGTGGGAGCGTAGTCTTCCTTAGTTTATCCCATAGCAGGCTGTAAATTATTAAAAATTGACTAAGTCGAAAGCTCGGCTGAGGTCTAAAAAGCAAGCGTAGACTGAGGTTCCTCTGCTGTTGTAGTAGTTTACAGTATTTTTCAAGCTAAATATAGCCGAGTCTGTTGAGAGACCGGTACGAAAACCAAATTGCGCATCATCTATGCTGAAGTTTTGCTTTAGATAAGGATGGATAAGTCTTTCCAGTATTTTACTAATTACAGTACCAAGAGAAATCGGCCGATAATTATTCGAACTGGACAAACGCCCGTCCTGTTCTTTGGTACTGGAACAACCACGGTTTTCATTAGTAACGCAGGTAAATAACCCGTTCGTATACACAGGTTGAACAGCTCAGTCAAAACTCTGTATATCTCATCACCGGCATATATAATGTGGTCAATACTTAACCCGTCCACACCCGGAGACTTACCCCGTTTAATTTGACGTACGGCTGAAACAACATCATCTCGACTGAACCGTAAGACATCCTCCGTACATGCTTCACTGTTGCAGGAGCGCAGCACGCTGCCTGTAGGTCGTGGTTCTACATTGAAATGGTGTGAAAATAAGTCGGCGATCAGCTTGTCATTACTAAAATTATCGATATTTGTCGGTTTGCTCTGTTTATGATCTAAACTTTTTGTTGCTTTCCAGAATTTTGTAAAATTTTTATCTGCCTGATGTGAAGCTATAATATTCATTTTGATTTGTTCCTCGTTATTTTGACACCATTTCAAAGTGTAGGTGTACGCGAACGAAGTCGCGCCGAGTCCACTAGTTTTCACATATTTCAAACTTGACATGCTTGATACACGCAACCGTGCTCGAAAGCCAGACTGTAGCATACCTGGTAGTCCAGAAAATGCTAGAAATTAATATAATCATATTTGTTAATAAAATAACATGAAGCCGATACTTTAAGGCAGTGCCACCAACTTAGGAAATATACCCATATTACGTGACCTATTTTTACAAATTATGGCTCAGCGAGTCCCGGTCATCTGGTTGATGATGTTGCTTTAGTTCGAGACACTATGTTTTGTTTTGACTATTGATATCTTCATGGTCTGTACCTTTTTACGCAGTGACAAAAGAGCAGACAGCCCGCCTCCTAAGCGGCAACTGTCTCCCATAACATTTACGATTAGGTATCTAGACCAATAGATAGTAAATACCTGAGGTAAATGCTGGTAAATCCTTACAAAGCAAAGATCGAGCCTCGATTTTACTTTGATCTAAAAAGAGGAAAGTACTTAAGCTCTATGGCGTACGTATTACATATACAATAAAACAAAAATACAACCTTACGAGTATGTTTTAACCTGCTGCCTAAAGCGCTTTTAATCCAGATAATCGCTGTGGCTCCCTTTGATCCCTCCTTGAAAACCATTAGGTAACCCGTTTGAAGGGATAAATACTTTCAGTAAAATGGCGCGCGATCTGACAGTTGCTTTGGCGCGCTCCGTGAATGTTTCCCGCTAATGGCTGTTCCCGAAACAATGGGGAAATGGCGGCGCACTGTAGAATGCCAGCACAAAGGACACTTCCGTTTGATGTGGATTGGAAAATGACTAGATGATTATCGATTGCTTCGAAAAACATTTAGTTTCATTGTGAAATTTTATAGGTTTCCATATTACTTATTTTGATAAAGGACTCTTCGATTAGGTACCTAACCATTGCAAAGAGCAGTAATTAACTAACCTAACCTAACCATTGCAAAGAGCAGTAATTACAAGAAAATGTTACTGATCTACCTAAACCCCTCCGCTCGAAAAGAACATATATTGATCAGACAAAAAAGACAGGTTAGGACTACCCTCAACCAGCGTAAATACATGAAAAGATGTATGAAAGTAGAAGAGACGAGAGAGGTGTGTCACGATCGTAGCTTGTGGTACTCGATAGTCTTTGCCTACGAAGAATGTATGTAAACCTATAGATGGCTGTATGATGTCCGGCAGAATAGAATTGCACCAACCCCTTAGACTAAATGTCATAAAAGGCGACTAATGTTGATATGTTCGCAAATGATTTTTTAATTATCAGGCTTTTATCGCGCATTCAAATTTAAATAGATACCATCTACGATAAGTCACAGTACTTGACAAGTCTAATCAAACGAGCCCAGATGGGTTTGTCATTCCTATGGCCGCCTTCCGACTCCATTTTCAGACCCTTGGTCACGTAGCACTTCAGTGTTTGCCAAGACAAAACAAATAAGCCAAAAATAGCTGGTTTATCATATTTAGTTTAGGAGTTCCTATGGCCACCTTCAGACTTCATCATCAGGCCAGCTTCATGATGCCATATTATTGCATTGTCACCAAAGTTACGCAAGTAGGATCCCAAAATGGATCCTAATCGAACGTTAAATTAGGCTTTCTATATTTGACCCGAACATACAACGTTGAAAGTTAAATCAAAGCTTGTAAAATAGGCGCAGTGTTTTCTGAGTGTATTTTAAACTGCGATCTCCAATCCGCCAGCCAAGCGTGGAGATTACGGTAAAGCCCTCCATTGACGTGGAGGACGCTCAAGTCTAGCGTGTACTTTGTAGTATACATAGTGGACGAAGTTTGGATATAAATGCAAGCTTCGTCAGTTCGCCAGTCCTAATTGGCCATGGTCGTGCGACCATAGTCGTTTGACTATTGCCTAATTGGACAGCGCTTACTGTAAAGATTATGAGACCGGGAAAATATGTACCTAAATAGATATTTTTCATTTAAATGACCGAATAACTACGTCCATTAAGCTCCATTACCTACTGTTGTAACAAAAATACATAATTTATTCAAGCACCAACTGGCAAGTTTGAAAATACAATGAAAACCAGCACCGAAGGGGTAGCTATTCAGCCTTATTACATAAATATATCGTCACCTTTGGCACATGCGAGCTGGTAGCGCAGTACATAATTGCAGTTCACAATGCGTTAGGTTCACAATGTCCATAGAGTTTCGCAGCGTTCAATGGACACTTAAGCCAAGGGCCGGGGGAGATTACGAAACAATAGATTTTTCCAAAATACATAATAATGCCGCGTCAAATGGCGCGGTTTTGTGCCAGCTTAGGGGTCCGCGAGGAAACTTGTGTAAATTGAAGTACGGTTAACGAACTAGTTGTTTAGGAATTATAGACATTTATATTAATGTACGCACTGCAAGACACATTAAACTTGGCAAGTGGGTTGGAGATCTATAGAAAACGCTGTTGTCGTTTTTCTCATCGATAGAATAGTTGTGTGTACAATAAAGACTTTATATAATTACCTGATCTGCCAAATCCTAGATCATAGTCAAGGCGGACCCGGGGCCGTCGCGTGCGAGGGCACAACCAGTACATTAACACCAAGCTGATTCTAGAATTGGATAGAGAAGCAAACATAAAATATAAGTTATACATAGCTTCATTAAAAAGCGCAAAATCCAACCTAACGGGAACCCCTGGAAGCCAATGCCTGGGTCGCGACACATGGGTGAATTTTAGAGATTTTTTGGGTCCGTGCTCGAGTGGCACTCGGCCGTGCGCGCCTCGCCCGCGCGAATTATTAAAAAGTATAAAATAAAAAAAAATGTAATACGCTCCAAAGGGCGGTCGACCGAAAATATAACATTGAAATATAGCTCTCTATTGAATAATTCATGTGGCTGTGTCGAATTATAATTTTGTAATCACACTTTGTACTTGTGGCTGTAACTATTAAAAAATTGTGAGAAAAAAGTTTGTGATATGAACACTAGGTTGTATTTATTTATTTCCATACAGTTTTACAGCAATGAAATTTAGTTATAAAAGTACAATTCAAAGTTGCAATGCCAATAACAAAACTGCGGTTTAAAATTTCGAGTATCAAACCATTTAGCAGTATGATAACCATAAAAAATTACTAAAGAGAAAAAAAACCTTTCATATAGATACATGTGCCCATATATTTGTCTTTCTCCCACTGACTCTGTATGTGTGTGCTTGTATGTATGTATGTATCGTTGACTACTTTTTTATAATAAGTTTAGTTACCTACCTATCAAAAAGATCGCTTTGTAGGTTATCTATTTAATTAATAATATATACCTACATATTTTAGATATCTTCTGAATTAATTTTCCAAAAAACTCTTAGTGACCCATCCCGCCTTCTGCTAGGATCTGATTTTCTTACTTTCGCTCCTACCGCCCAGTGGAGAAGTAAATGTTAAAAACTCTAACTCCTACTTCTCCACTTCGCCCGGTCTTCGGCATCCTCGGCCCTCTCGCATTTGCCTCTTTCCTGATACCGGTACATTCAGTCATATAATTCCCACGTATCCCATTAACAACTCGGTCGAGTTTTAACACGGCAGCGCATCATTTTTTTATCGTTGCCGTGGAGTTCCCGGACGTGCTTCGTCAGTGCCTGCTCGGTATTTATTCATTTATCTCAATATCATTTTCAGTTCCTCTTTAGTTGATCAGTTAATATGAAAGTCAAGTATGCTTTTAAATAGGTATTTGATTTATCGCCATTTATAGCCATCGTTTTCATTAACTCTACAAAAGTAGAGTTGAAAGTAGACCTTACCTACATTAAGTTAAAGACTGTTGCTGCTATTAATTATTTATTCGTATGGCATTTTACAGTTAAAATTGTAATATATTTAAAAAAATTATAATTATATTTACTTAAATTATAATAAATATCATCTCATAAACAAATGTCATAAAGTTCCTATAAGTACCTATGTAAATATCTAATCTATAAATTTAATAGATAGGTAACTAAACTACTTTCTAAAAATTTATCTATTCTATACAATAGTATAGAAAAACGTTGTCTGTATGTAAGTATGTATGTGTTTTCGCTAACTCCAAAACCACGCAACGGATTTTGATACGATACTTACGAAATACTTTTATTCTACCTATAAATTACATAATTTATTATAAATATATCACTACTTAACCAAAAACAACATAATTTCCGACAAGAACAATTTGAATAAACCGGTAGCCTCGAACAAAAAGCATCCAATGAATAGCTTCCCCGTCGATAAAAATCTAACCAACCGCACGACAAAAGAATTAGTCAAAATAATACAAAAAAAATGTTACACAATAGCTTTTGAAACGAGTTGTGGGCGAAATTGTTACTAAAGTGTAGCAACATCTGTCTAGAGGGGAGGGCAAGTTTACTTTTAAACGTTGCAACATCCTTAAATTCCACAAATGAAATCCGACTCTATTGCGACGATACAAATAATAAAATCCAAATCCATCGGTTTGTCGCGTAAGCTGTTACGTTTCCGAACAGCGTGGAGTTAACGCCATTACTGTCAAATTGTGAGCCAATCAAAACCCTCCATGAGCAACCAATCATGGCGTCGCGGTTACGTGTTCCGAATGCAAATTCGGGGGAAACTAGAACAATTTGTAACTTTTTTGCGCTTGCGTCGAGTGGCGCTAATTTTCGTTTGGAGCTCATTATTACGCTGGGACGTCGACACAAGTTGGAGGTTGTTGGTGGAAATGGAAATGTCAATTCACAGTCTCTACTTCTAATGAAACTATAGGTAATATTGATTTTATCAGATGTAAGGCTTTGCCGTGGCTTTGGCAGTTGAGAGCCTACTTCTACACACACGTTATACCCAGAGGTGGGCAATTCTATGCCTGAAGTTGAACAATACCCGTCATGACCCTGGTAGCTTATATTATATTCTTTGTCGTACCTATACATAATTCGATACATCAAACGATAATTAGTACAATGGCGAACTTATCTCTATATGAGATTTCTACCAGCTAACCACAAGGTGTGAAGCAAATTGTATAGCAGGACAGGCAAAGCATACAAAGCTAGAATACTTATACCTTTAAGAGAAACTAATTCTTTTGTTAGAGGCATCTAGATAGAAAATGAGTTCAATTTTATATTTTCGAAATACCTATTTTGAATAAACATGATGAGTTATTAAAGATACTACTTTTGTACGAATTGATTCTGGTAAAAGTATGTCCATAACATTAGGATGTATGACATAAAAATCTATTACTTCTAAAAATTCAACCATAAAACCACTAAACGTGCTAAGTGTATTTATATTTAAAATAATTAGTATGATATAGTAATCGTTTATTGCTGTACTTTATAGCCAATGTAATACAGTAATCCTAATTAATAAATAACCCAGGTATAGTCAACCAATTTGAAATCTAGGCCACAGTAGATGTTATTTCAGCAAATCCTAATATTATAGGCTTTTTATTAATAGTTGCAACATATTTTATTGCCTGAAATAAATAATTGTGAATGAATAGGACTGGGCAACATTCAAATCTTCCTAGGATAACACTATTGTGACTTAGGTTCGTTCGTTCGGGGACTTCGTTTCTACTCCATCCCGCGTGCCATGTGAAGATGGCTAAGTCCCACAGTCTTTGGAGGAACGCTCTGGCATGCATGGCTGCTGCTGGCTCTAGGCCCTAGGGCCTATTAGTCCATCCATATGGTAGTTAGTATCCAAGGGTGGGCACGGGCTGTTGTTGTTGATGAAGGTAGATTAATTATTTAAGATTTGATCATAAAAAAATTCTAAGTTGCGCAAATAAAGTTCGCGTTTCTTTTTTTTATCTCCAAAGAAATATTAGTATGAATTTTGCTTTATGCCACTCAGGTGGCAAACAAGCTTACCTGGTCTGCCTGGTGGCATCTAAGCAGTCACCGCAGCCCATGGACGCGTTGCCGACCCCGTAACAACCTTTTCACTCCTTTCTTGAAGAACTCCTTGTTGTACCTACTCACCAGGGAAAACCTTTCCAGGTAGTTCATTAGGTAGGTACTTACATTGTAGATTAAATCGACAACTCCATCCACCTGCTCAAGAGTAACGTCACAAAAGTGTTGTGTACAAGGCTATACAAGTCGGACCGGCTAGGATATCTGTAAGTATACCAGTATCTGATTGAGAGACAACAGCTCGTTCCCGCCTGTCTCACGTGAAGATTATGACAATACCCAGGGAGTCTCTACTGTATGTCCTAAAATTATCTTAAAGATTATCTCAATATTTCATGTCCTGATTTCGATACTCCTTTTTCATCCTAATTACCGGAAGTCCTAATCCTAGATTACCGCAGCTAAACAATACTCTTTTAAATAGTATTGTGTTTCTGCCGGTGAGTAAGGTTTCCAGAGCTCCATGGGGTGGGGATTTGGGGAACCGTGGCTTTGGCAGTGGAGGAATATTTGCCTTTTTGCTGCCAGAGTAACTTGTTATAGAGGTGGGCAATGCATTGGCGATAGTCTCGGTGTTGCTAATGTCTATAGGCAGTGGTGACCACTTTCCATCAGGTGGCCCGCTTGCCTGTTTGCCTATCGTATGACATAAAAAAAATAGTCCTAAATCGTTAGTCCTAATCATCACAATTACCTAAAGGTAAGTAACCTGTAAGTAGGTTACCTGTAACGCTTACCTACCTATCATCAGGTGATCCGTTTGCTTGTTTGCATCACTGCAAGTCCCGTATAGTTAGTTAAGTAAGTAGATAAGTATAGTTTACCCGGCTATAATATAGTTGAAACTTTGAAATCAGTTCAGGAGATGTGTATTAGTGCTCATCTAATGACCGTTTGTACGTTTGTATTTCAAAGATATGGACTTATGAGTTGTGTTATAGCAGTTATAGGTAGGTAGGTACGGCATCCGTGTCTTGGGTTTGGCCAACCATCGTGCCTCATTATCTCCTAAAGCAGGTGTAGATACCACCACCACCAGTATCTACAAAATGAACTAGCATCACTATTATTTGGATGAGAGTACAAACAGAGACAATCCAGAGTAATAATAAAAAAATAATAATAAAAAGTTTATTAAATCTTGTGGAATACATTTCAATTTTAGAGTTAAAAAACACGTAAAAGGTAAAAATAAAAATATTTTTTTGCCTGAGCTAGGATAATATGATACCCTGTGTTTCAGGCATGAAATTACAGATCTTAAATTAACAAAGAATGGTTTTCTATACATATTAAAATAATCACTAGTAAAATATGACGAAGTACACATGTATTATATCATAAATTAACTTAGAAACTAAAAGTAGGTAATATTTTCATTATAAAAGATATTCGCGTCAGCAAAAAGATTCTATACTGGCAAACAATATGTTCGTTATGTGCATGTTTGCACTTTAGGTATCTTATGATTAGAGGTTAGTGGGACAGCGCGCGGTTATTGCGGGGCTAGTAACAAATATAGGAACTATCTACCTATAACATAATGTAAATTAAAAATAACATATTAACGTTAAAACTAATATCTATCAATGCTTATCATTTTTTGGCGCCCTCATAATCTATTGTATTTATATATCTCTTCTCGGCCATTATCTTAGCGGGGCACTCAGTGGCACCCGTATTATGGTTGATCGGCTTTTTGAAGCGCGAGCACGTTGCGCATTTTGGAGAGTAGGCTCATATGCCGTCCTCTCTACGACCGCACTATATGAGCTAGACACAGTACCTACCATACTAAACTAAATTGCTTTTTTCGCGATGTATTCGCGAGCAATAGTTAGGCACAACTCAAATCAAAACAAAAATTTCGAAATACTTTAATTTTTACCTCGCCACTTCCAGCGCGCTTTCTCAGGCCGTCAATCAACCTGGCCCGCATCAGTTTCCCATCAACTCCGGAATTGCTCATTCACACTCCGGCGCGTCCACTCAAAACGGCACCTAGTTCTCAAGGAGCCGCGCCAAAGTCATCTGTCGAACGGAATTTGAATTTGGAACCGCGACGCGTAGCTGCGTGCGCGCCGCGTGACGTCATTCGGAGTCACGCGAGCCCAGCGTGACTCCGCGCCCCCCGCCGCGCTTCCCGCCCCTACATAATCATTAGTACAAACGACTTGCACACGACAATTGACAAATCTAATCTCACCGCTACTGATTCACGGTGAAATGAACATTCTAGATCTTGGTGCGTTTATGGGAAGTGCACAGGAGCGAGGTTCGCGACAATCCTGCCGTGACTTTGCACGGTTCATGAGCTTCGTTGTGTGGGAATTCGGGAGTGGTCGAATTGCTATGTAACATGATACTGTTACTATTAAATGGCTCTACTATTGACATTTCAAGTTTGCGCTGAAGTAAATTTCGGTGAAAACTCTTTAGTGCCTCCTCAGACTTGTATTGCTAGTTAGCAAGGATCCCTGCTGGTAATAAGTGACGCTGGGATTTACGCTACTTGCATGTCCTCCCATTTGCCATCTAGTCGTCGCTTCTGGGCTCCAGCCAGTCAGAGCGGCGCAGTGGCTTCCGACCCTTTCTTCTACAAACCTGGCTGATCCCCTCTATAACGTAATGAGAAGATTTGGTTATTAATCTTTAATGGACCTTGACTAACCGTCAGACCTATGTATACCTATATATACATATCAGTCGGTGATGGTATAAAAAATAATATAAGTTCTACCCATAACTTTATCCTACTCTGTTCATACAGGGTCGACTGGGATACCAATCGCTGGAGATAAGAAGATTGCTCTCTCTGGTAAAAAAAGTACTAACTACATACATACAAGTCACGCCCGATAAGCCTAGGTAGAGGCCACAATACACTAATTACTTACAAACCATTGGCCTTGTGGTGTCCGGCAGAGTAGAATAGCACCAACCCCTTACACTCGTGGGTGTCCTACAAACCGACTAATGTTATCAAGGCAAAAGATGTAGTCTCCGTAGGCTGGAAAATGGGCAGCAGCGTTTTCCATTGTTATATTTATAACACTGCGATCTACAACCCGCCTGCCAAGCGTGGAGATTATGGCAATAACCTCCCCTTTCGCGGGAAAGGCCCTAGTGCTGTCCTGCAGTGGACTGTTATGGGCTGTGTTGATAACATACATAGGTACATATAGTCACGCCCCGTAGGCGCAGGTAGAGACCACGTTACAGTTCATTACACTAACTACTTACATACCACTCCAGTAGCCGTATTCACAATGATTCGAAACCGTTTCCGAACGATTCGACACGAAATTCGTGAGCGGCGAATCCGTGTCGATCGATTCGAAAACTGTTATTCAGAATCTCGATAGATTACACGGAAACTCTACTCTCTATAACATATGAAAATTTCATCAAAATTAACTGAAACCACATTTTCCTAAGAACTTTTGCGGGGTCCTTTGTCGATTCCGTATCAGAATCCGATTTCCGAGCAATTGAGAATACGGCTACTGACTCGTGGACCCACCACAATGGCCCACTGGTGGGACCACAAGTCATTTGCTATTTACTTGTGGAACCCACCGACATAGGTAGGTCCTTTTGACTAGAATGCGTAATAGCATGTTGTAGGCAGTAGGCTAAATACTTACTAAATACTTACTGACGCACGATTGCGTTCCAACTTTCAGCGTTTTGTATAAAATCAAACTTAATAAAAATTAATTGATTGATTAACACCTACCTACTACCGATTTATGAGCTACTGGACTACCGACTAAATGTTTATCGAAACTGAACACTGTCACAGCGGCACTGGTCCAGTGGCAGTGTAGCTAGCAGTGGCGACTAGCAAGACCGATTACCAAGACTAAGCCATGCTTACAGTGTCCGGGAACTGGGTGCATGACCGTTTCGGATCACTACTTACCTACTAAAAATGAGCGAGTGGTTCGAAAGACTACGTAGACTGAAAACAATAGGTTTGGAAAGGGCATGTAATTATTTGTCGGGCATGGACAAAGTTGTATTTTATTTAGAATCTAGTCCAAAAGCCGTCCCGCTATTCACTAAATAAACTCTAGCCTAGTCTTGGAAAGGTCTGTCTGCTTCCAAACCTGTCCACTGCAGCCTGTTTTACTGATACCGTCTGATGTAACTTCGGAGAACACATTAATTTCTGTAGGTCTTATTTGGTTAAGGAAAGTATGTATTTATTGTAAAACGTGCAGCAGTATTCGTTGAAATTCACATTCTATGTGTTTCTTATATAATTCAAGACATTTATACACAATGTATCAAGTACGTAGCGTGATTGATACAGCAAGTCGCGATTTTGGGCATTGTTTGTCTATGTAAGCACGATTAACAAATAGCTGGGCCAACTGTAAAAAAGATAATAAAACCCTAAATATTTAGTAACGTACCAAAACTGTGTAATTCCTGCCCTCCAACAAAAGGTTTCCGATCGCTATGAATTATTAACGTGCCATTAACCGCTTACCTGGACAAAAACCCCTTAAAAATCGCCGTTAAGTTCGTTCATACCTCATTCATTGCTCAAGTGGCCTCCAGCCAGTCTCCACCGGCCCCAATTCCTTTTCATCTTCCACAATTTCGCTGCAAACCATCGATTGTAGCGCAAAAAAAGAAATTTTAAAAACTATTGATCGAAGAACAAATGCCTCTTGAGGCCCTTTGTTCGCTATATTGGAAAGCGTTTTGACAGCCAGTTAAAATTTTTTTTTTTTTAGAAAAAGTCTATGGCAACTTAGTGCATCTAATTAATAAATAAAATCGTATGTGGTTGTGTTGGGGTGCTTTGCTCAGGCGGCGTGCTGGCTATTGTTGCAGAGTTCCCAAAAAGGTCTCGGTGGATCAGTACCGATCATTAGGTACCCATAAACTTGTCTTGGTGATGTTATTTCATTATTCTTCTTCTAATCTTAACTCCCCTGCTGGTCTAGCCATCTTTGACAGCTCCGCTTGCGTGATGCGTGTATGGTAGAAAATTGACAGCTCGAAGTTCGACTATTTCTACCTACGTCTACATTGACTCTGATTGTGTAGGGTCATCCGCCAATCCGCGTCCTTTGTACACCGAAAGTACGTGAATTGTCTATGGACCAAGAATTTCTACCAAAAACAGTTTATGTCAGATAACGTTAACTCATGTCAAATCCCATACATTTTTTCTACCACAAACGATTGTAGATTAACGCAACCTCTTGGCTAAGGCCGCTGTACACTTTGTTCGCCCAGTTCGGCGATGCATACAACATTTGGACTGGCCTCGAACAAGTCCTCCATTGTGCAAGTTTTAGGACACGCCGAGCATGAGACAAGATGGTCCATGATTTTCGGAAGTCACAGGGAGAATCGATAATGTTATTTCATTGCTAACTTGATTGACTTGGTTAGTTTCACTACTAATAGATTTTTTCGTACCAATTTCCAAGACGATTTAAGTCTTTCGGTTTGAGGACAAGGATTAGAGATAAATAATTTAAAACAGTATTTGTTGGGTTTTGTCAACATTTTCTATATTTTCATTTAATCAAATTAAAATTAAGTGCAATACAAAGTCATTAATTACAACAACTCATCGAGTAAAAAAATACCAAATCAAATTAACATACCTGAAGTAGGTACTTAAAAAAATTAGGATCAAACTGATCAGGTGACTTAAAGTAGACTAAAATGAATTACATACGAATCACATTTTATACAATAATTTTTTGCTTATACCTATAAATAACCTATTTCATAATTCGCTTTCTGAAAACTTAGAATTTCATTTAAAATCTGAGTAGTCAAAGCTACTTTGGAACCATTGAACTAGTAACAGACGTTCCGTTTTACCAACTGTCAGTTGCAGTTGATACTAAACCTTGAGCCGTATAAAATAAAGTATTTTTGGGTGCGGGGGACGTGACCGGACGCCTGACCAAGGTCGGCTCGCCCGCACATCCGAATTAATCCAAAAGCGACTTTATCATGCACGACGTAAATATTAGTATCGACTGCAACTGACGGTTGGTCAGGTCCAGCCAAATGGGAGCGTCTGCTATTAGAATTAAATTCAGTCTAGCAACTCCATACTGATGTCTAGAACTACTACCTCAGTTGTCAAAAAGGTTGAACGTAAATACAATTGCAATACAGCTTGAATTTGTCAAATTAACTGTTTGATAGATTTTGTGTTCTATCTTTAATCGATAATTACATATTATTTCTCTGTTAAAGTTCTTTCGTATCCGCAGCATATTCAACTTCGTGAATATGGAATAAGCTATTGGGGAGGAGTAAAAATGTAATTTAAAAGAAGGACAATAAAGTTGAAATTCCATTGACAAATATCGCGCGTACGGAAACAGTACTGCGTAAAGCTTAGTTTGAATTTGAATTTTAATGTCATTTCTTTATTTCACATTTTCAGTCGTCCCAAAAAATCACTTGCCGTGAAGTCCTCTGACTGAGCTCCGGGCATTAGTCATTACTTCATAAACAATTAATTGAAATTACACTGTCATTTATATTATTTCGATAAGATTCGCGAAGAAGAAAGGTAAACTTGCATTACTTGCCTAATCGCCAAGTGCAAGTGGCGCCATCTAGTGAGCTGCAAGGCGCAACCGTTTAAAGAATGAAACAAAACTACCCTCAAAACGAGATGACAGTCTACAATGTAGATTCATTTACACATTTACGGAAAATTATAGACTGAGAAGGACACCGATACCGTATGCTCGTGTTGGGACCAACGAGTTGGGGTTCACTTGTGTATTTTACACGAAACAATGTAATAAAAAAATTGTTAAATTACATATTGGTCCAATACATTAATTGTCCAAGTAATTCTGTAAAACATACTTTGAATGATGACGGAGGTTCGTTTTCATTAGATTGCCGTCACTGCCGTATTCAAATACATCTATGCTATTGGTCAGGAATCAGGAACAAACGCTCAATATTGATAGTTGGATTTAAGCCAATAAAACGACAGTAGCGCCAATTGGTGAGTAAAACTATGCCAGCTTTTCTTGTACTAACACGTTGGAGAGTGTGATAGCTTACAACAGCGCCATCTAGTAGCCGACTCAGTAAAATGTTATTATGCTAATGATGACTGAGAATATTACGCGACAAATTTCGACAAAAACTTTACAAAAGAACAGTAGAATATAATGGAAGGTTTCTATTTAAGAGCGTGTGCTTTTATAAAATTCAAGCGGAATTTGGAAGTTAGGATCCAGTTATGCATAATACGTGCTAGAGAGTGTCTTTCGAAGAATTCGTTCTCGATATACTGTGCCTATACTGTCACGGCACTATCCCCAGATGGGGTGACAGCCAGCTACCTGATACATAACTCTGTTGCCAACGTTGTCGATTGAAATTGTTACTTTTGCGATTATGTATCATCGATTTCAGGGGTTCAAGTACAATTGCAATAAACTGAAACTAATAATGCGATCACACGTAATCGCAAAAGTAACAATTTCAATCATTGAAATCAAAGAATTGTTAGCAACAGCGTTACGTAATAGCTAAGATGTACACAGAAGCATACACCAACATTTGCCTAACTAATAAACGTTCGGCTTATACTAACTTACAAGTAATTAAAAAGACTATTTACAATGGACTTGAGATATTTTTTGTATTAATCGTACAACAAACGCAACATGAACATGCACGAATACTAAAAACATGTCATCAACTAGCTAAATTTAGCTATCATAAAATCTATACAAAACTATACTAATACATTTATCATTTTGTTATTATAATTGAACTGTTGTATCACGACTAAAGCGATGGGCTTGCGACGCCAATGATCAAGTTTATTCTTATCTATTATTTCTGTAGCCGCGACTGTCTCCACCTCTCCTGCCATAGTCACCCCCACCTTGGTTGCCGGAATCGCCCTGGTTGCTCTGGTTACCATACGGCTTGAATCTATTCGTATTTCTATCCGATTGGTTTGGGCCTTGACGACTTTGGCCTTGCTGACCCTGGTAACTAGATTGGTAACCCTGCTGGTTGCGACTCTGGTAACCACCCTGCTGGTTGCGATCCTGGTAACCACTCTGCTGGTTGCGATCCTGGTAACCACTCTGCTGGCTGCGATCCTGGTAACCACCCTGTTGATTGCGACTCTGGTAACCTTGCTGGGAATTCTGGTAACCCTGAGAGTTCCTCTGGTAGCCCTGAGAACCACCCTGGCTTTGATTCCGGTAGCCTTGCTGGCCCTGATAACCCTGGCTGTGGTAGCCTTGCTGGCTCTGGTAGCCCTGGCTGCCACCCGCCTGGCCAACTTGCGGATTGAAAGGCACATACCCTTCGCGGCGTGGGCCGAAACTGTGTGGTGGATCTGTAACAAAGATTTTTGAATTTAGAACAGGGTTTAGGTCTACTAAGTACAGTTGCCAGCTGATGTAATGTAAAAAGTTATTCGCCAAATGTCCACCAGAACGCCGACCAGGACATTGCAAAGCCTATATTGTCAGCTTGAATACTTTGGTATTGGATTACACCCTATCTACTTCGGCCGCCGAGCAAATTGTATTCCCGTTTGACGTATAACGTTTCAAAGCAATTCCAGTTTTCCAGCAAAATGTTCTGCCGGCAGCAACATCGGGGCATACATTTTGTCATTTTTCAGATGGCATGACGCGTGACGCCAAAACACAGCGAGTTCGAGTCAGCATTGAGCGCGGCACTCGCAAGTGAGGTGGCGGGCGAAGTGTTTAATCGGTCCCTTTGTGAGCGCCAATGTCGCGCGGACATGGAGCGCACTGGATGGTGTAAGCGCCGGGGTCACGAATCACGATAGAGAATGTTATTTTATAAATCGATGTATAAACAAGCAGGAGCCACCTGATAGAAAGTGGTAACTGTCAACCACATGTATTAACTACATTTTGTTGCTCGACTTCGTTTGCATTTTTACTTATTATCCATGTTGAAGTTTACGCTTATATAATGTATTAAACCGTGCTCCTTAAAGAAAATTGTCCGGGTGCGCCCGTTGTATAAAGCGTTGGGTTTGTTTCCGTTAGATTATGAGCAAAAAAAGATCAAGTACGTTAGCCGAACAATAGTAAAATTTAATTGGATTTATAAAAGATTTCACACAAAAATATTAAGTAATTAATGAATTGGTTAAAATATCGCTGTTACCTAGACTGAAAAACCGAAAAATACAACGCCATATCTGGTATACCGCGGTCTACATCCACGTATCTCAGCCCCGTAATCCCACCGGCTGGCGTCAAGTTCCACATCAAAGTTTTCCCTTTAAAGGGATCCCGGTCCCGATCCCGCCATCGATGGCGGTTCACGGGAGAGGCCGCGGCGCAAACAATGCAATCTGCAGCTTTGGAGCATTAACTTGATGGCTATTGACGCAGCGTTGGTGGAAAGGATCAGTGTTGAGACACTTGGTCTTAAAAGCAGCGGAGACTAGTGATTGTGCGCTTAACGATCGAATGTGTGCAAATATGCTTTTAGTATAAAGATTATCGACAATCGTGCCGTGCCATCCACCAACGTAACTTTTTAAGAATGACGCTAAATGTCCGTACAGCTTTATAAGTGAGAGGGTTCAAGTATATAATGATATTTGAATTGTTTCTCCACCTCCACTGCTATAAAACGCAAATATTAACCGCCTTAGTAACCTGCCGCGCGATAATCCCTCTATATATAATCCCTCTATATATTTCTCGTAACACAGGTATGTATGTACTTACCTAGCTCGGGAAGCAGTGTGTAAAATGTAAGCAACAATTATGGAAATAAATAACTATTTTATTTATTTTAATCCCTCTCACATCACAAGCGCAAGACAGACCAAGTGCCTGAACTCACACTCAGCAGCCCTATCATCCTCAACTATTTTGCCATTCGCCGAGAATACTATAGAATTAAATGCACGCATTACAACGCCATCTGTGTCGCGAGTGGGAATTAATCCGCGGCCCGCGTTGAGTGCGTGATGACGCGCCACCATTAGCAACCATTGTTTCGAGAGGAAGTTGACGCCCACCATGGGACTAGTTTGTAGGTGCTACCGCGATACACGGGTCGTTTCGCGGGTTCATCGTCAGCTTACAGATACGGCAACATTATTTATAACTAGCGATTCACCTTGGCTTCGTACCTTTATAAATTATACACCTAAACCTCGCTCATGGATTCATTCAGACAGATTTGTCTATTGGTGAAAATCGCATTAAAATCCGTTCAGTTGTTTTTGAATATCGCGAACAGACAGACAGGCAGAGAGACAGACAGATGCGACGCGCGAATTTTTTTTATAATATGTAGTGAAGCGCCACTAATAGTTGGCATTGTTCCGGGTGGAAGTTGGCGCCCACTATGGGACTACAGTTTGCAGGTGCTACCGCGAGACAAGGGTCGTTTCGTGGGTTTATTGTAGACTTATGGCATACACTAGTTATATTGTAGACCTAAAATTATGGAACAACTTTATGATTAGCCAGAAGAATTAAGTTATGATGTGGCCGTAGAATTAAACACAAACTATGTGGAAATATTAGATGTAAGACTTCAGTACATTTTACTTAAGTTACAATTCTCAGTAACATAAGTAATCAGTAACAAAGATAATACGCATCTCCTGTGTAATTGTATGGTTCTGTCTTAGTACTAAACTAACCTTATTACATATTAATAGCATCCGACTTTACCACAGCGTCAACACCGGCGACCCGCCCATAAAACATTAGCATGCAAAGACACTTTCAAAAGCAAGAGCGGTTTGACACGTCGCGCTTTGAGGGCGACAATATTCGGAACTTGTGGAGGGTGTCAAAAAGGTAAAACACGAATCGCTGGCTCCCCCGAAGACATAATAGACATCTAATGGGCGGCGACGCCGCATTCAGCGGGTGAAAGCGGCGCAAATAAGAGCAGTGCCGGGCTCACGGTGGGCGCCAAAATTATGCGACGACAGCGCCAATGTTAATATCGCACAAATTGCATGCAGTTTTAGCACGTCACTTGTATCGTGCTAGAGCTACTTCAGAATGTAGACGACACTTTGATGATGGTATTATGTTAGCGTAGTGGATTAGCTTCTGTCTTTTATCAGAGAGAAGGTATGAAGTGTTCTAAGAGAGCTCAAATAGGCTACAAATTAAAGTACTAGGAGCATTTTCAAATGTATTTCGTCGAATTATTTTGAGCTGATTCTGATTACATCACAACTTTTGAATTTTGAACTTCGTTACTTTGCCGTCTATCCATCTGTGGAAAAAAGGGATATTTAAAAAATCGTGAGATTTTTTACCTATTTGGCATTAATTCCTACACCTTTTGGGTATCTTTGAACTTTTTATGTCGTGCGCTGCAAAAGCTGTACTTAAGTGTAAAGTAATCATACGACGCCTAATGAAACGAGTTAGTGGCCAGAATTATTATAATATTATTATTCTTCCAGATAACAACTTTGCTAATTTACGAAAAGAATCAAATAAATTAAATTAAATCTAGCTTGTGCCTTTATAGGAAGTTCGACACGTTTAAAAGCATAATTAAAAACCAATGGTTTTCTATTGACATTTAATTGAACTGCCATTGGACTATTTCCTAGTCCGTCTCGACTGTGGACCAACACTAAACGTGGCAGTATTTTGGTAGATTTTAGAAGGTAACGCCAATAACTGTATAACTGAGAGTTAATTACTAACTCACGCTATTCATAAAGTGTTAGCAGAATACATACTTCGCCTCCATCGTAATGGAGTCGCAATTGAGTGTCAATTGCAAGTAAGTTAAATAAAATTAGCATATTTGGGCTCCTTTAGTGACAAGAGTTCGATATCAGTCACTTGTATTCGAGCTCTGCTGACGCGCGACGATGCAACTCTACCTGTGGTAGGACTCTCGTCAAGGAAGGTAGATTGATACATTAAGAAGAAAATAGAGAACAGCGAATGTATTCTTGAAAGACAGGGCGTCCGGCGCGGGGGTGGGGGCGGGGAGGCTGTAATTAGAGGCGAAGCGCGCGTGCTCGAGTGGCGGCCGGGCGGCTAGGGTTCCCGGGTACGTGGTGGCTACCATAATATATTGTAATGGTAACGTGGTACGGGTATTTCCTATGAGCGCGATAAATAGATCGTGAGTTAGGTAATAATTGGCGTAGTACGGACATTTACCCGGTCACTAGAGAATTTATAATCGGAACCTCTATGTCATGTACGACAAGTCGGATAAATATGTCAACAAGTTTATGAACGCTGAGAATTAAATCTAAAACATTGCACGGTAAACTATCTGCAGTGTTTCATGTAGTTTTAAGAACTTCGCCAAAAAGAATGAAGATTATGAGTGATCGATCATTTTTCAAAGCTAAAGTTAAGCCAAATAAGATTTATGCAGACCCCTTACACGTAAAAAAGGCAACATTGTCAACATTATTTTGGCGACATAATGTTATCGCGTACAGAGGGCGGGGCGGCCCGCCCTTTCAAGATTTATTTTTTACCGCAAAGAAAAAAAACGCTTGAAAAAAACACAGCTTCTTCCTTGGCGCGGGCCTTTCGTCTGCGAGACTGTAATCCTTGCTATTTCCATAATATGTACTTTTTATATACAACGCATTTCTGTTACTTTTTCACGGTACCTATATGACTGAATGAATGAATGAATTCAAGGTAATCATATATTACAAGTTTGGATGTAAGAGGTAATCGCAGACTGTACTGATTCATTTCGAAAATTCTTTTACTAACAGGAAGATACGTTATACTCTATTATTGATTGATTGACATCGCTGGGTCGGGTACGAGGACCAACAGCTAGACATGAGGATTCGGAAGACTGGACGAAGAGCAGGAAAAAGAGGAGGAAAGCGAACACTGGCAGAAACCGAGCTTGACCGCTCGGACGATGATTATTCTGCATTACAAAAAGGTACTTTTCATTTCGGAAAAATTATTGACATAATGTCGTCCTGCTCGGTTATCAAAACCGTGGGGGTTCCGCGTATTGGTACAAACACGTATTTTGTTTTTTTTTTCTCATTCCTTATTCCATATTTGCATATTAGATATGCAAAAAGTACAAATTACACTCTGACGGACAGGAAAGCGACTTCAGTATTGTACAATACATTTTGTCAAATTTAGATGCCAATTTAGTTAATTGGTAATATTAAAAACCGATAAAGTAGCTATCTACTAACTCAGTTTCCATGGAAACAGTATCTTCAGGCGACCCAATTCAAGCCAATCAAAAAAGCCTACCTTCAAATCTTCCGGAGACATTTTAGTGATGAGTTTCTTAATTGTATTTCTCTCTCTTAGTTATTTACTCATTACTAAGTTTCGTCTCTTCGTTTTTCTCTTTATTGTTGCTTATTGGGGATTTTTTATTACCTAGGAAGGCAAAAGGAGAGACGGAGCTCCTGAAGGAATGCTGTCATCGTCGTCCAGAATATCTACCACCTAAGGGGATCGGATGCGATGCCCGCCTTGCGTTTTGAAGAACACTATGTTACGGTTCAAAGAAAAGACTTCGGCCCATTAAACTCAACTACTAAATAATGAGGTGAATCTCGTAGGGGCAATCTATGAAACGATTTCTAAAATACTTTTACAGGTATCTACCTACACCAGTATCTTGAGTGTCTTGAGCCTTAAAAACGGAAAAGTTTAGGGTTGAACCCACGGCGAACAAAACCGTGGAACATGATAATAAACACATGACACATTTGACCAATAAATGTTATTAAGAATAATCATCTTGGCATCAAATTTCGGTTGCGCTATCTAACCTCCGTGACCATGTTAACAGAGGAACCTGACCAGATCGGATCATGGTTACTTACTTGAATGTGCAGGTTCAGGAAACCTAAATAAAATTGAGAATACACGGCACTTTCTCCTACACCACCCCCTCCAAGCAGCGAGGCAGAGCTAAGCCGAAAAACACAGTATTTATGCACACGTCAATCTCAAAATCAAATAAGCGTATTCAATTATAAAGAGCCCGTAGTTCGGGGGCGGTTCGTACGAGTAATTGGGCCACGTGGCGAGCCCCTCCAACGAAAAGAACACAGCAATAATGAACCTTAACACGACGCCTTAAGGACTACCGAGCCCCATTGTGTTTGTCTCGCGTTTGATTGATACCAAACGAACGCAACGCTAAATAGAAATTAATTGGAAGTCACGACAAGTGATTGCAATTTCTTTCTTATTGGAGGTTTGTTGGGAACCCTTTCGGAAACAAAGGATTGAAAGTCTTATTAAGGTTATTAATGTAAAAAAAATATGTTTGTTTGTATGTCCTAGAATCGCAACGATAGATAAGAGGCATGCCTATATTGTACATCCTAAGCTAGACTATAACATTGAATACTAGTTAATCCAGATAAAGTTCCGCTTAAAATATGTAGGTAGGTACGTCAATCATCACCCAAGAAGATTCAACAATCCGATAGACAATTTTGGCAGTCGCTTTGTCAGATGCTGCATTAAAAACTCTTTATAAAAATATTGAAGAAAAAACCAAGGATTAAAAAAGTATATTTAACGGATTAACATGAGATGTAACTAAAATACGCATTAAGACACCTCCGCTGCCACCTGGTTGAGTATCGAGGCCGAAAAAAATCGATAAAGAACAAAAAAAAACGCTTCCGATACTGTAGCGTAATCCTCTCGTGCCGGATAATAGGAAGCACTTGAGCCGATCGACCCGTTATTTAAAAAAAAATCGCCCCCATTGTGCCGGCAACCCTCGATAATTATTATTTTCCCAGTTGGCGACACTGCGTCGGACAATGGCGTCCCTTCGCACTTCCTGTTTGCTTTCGCGCGCTATTACACGCCAATGCCCCGCGGGAGGATAGGCCAATTTGAATTTAGAATTTCGACTTTGGAACAATGGACGCCTTTCTGCGGAGCGCACTGGCCGTAATTGTGTTTTCTTAAAACGTAATAGTGTTTAATGTAACGTGAACCGTTCGGGTGTAAGCGATAGATGTTGTTGTCAACATAATAAAGTAAACTACGATCTCTATCTTGTACTTAAATGTTTGATATTGTATACGTAGAAAAAAATCTATGGCATTCAGTCACATACACATCCTTACATAGTACAAAATAAAGTCGCTTTCCTCGTCTGTACTCTGTCTGTATCTCCTCTAACTCGTTATGGAGCTAAACCACGCAACGGATTATGACGTGGTTTTCATTATCACTTAGAGGATTTCTTCCGGATTTATTTGTATAATACATGCATATTACAAAAGAGAAACCCCGAGAACACTTTACTCTATACTTTAGTTTACAACTTTTTATTTATAACTACTTATATAGAGTAAGAATCTGTTATTGGCTTTCTGTTATTTACGAATATCTTATATAATAGTTTTAAGATCTGTTGATACTATGACCAACAACAAACAAAAAATAACACCCGTGCGACATTAAGTGGGTAATCGGATTTCGGAACTAATAGGAAGTTAACCTATCAGTATCTACCTACTTTAGAAGAATATACCTGAGTTACTAAAATACTAAAATAACCTTAGTCTTCAAGTCAAGAGTGAACGAAAGGTGTCTTCTAAGTACGCATGCTACATCTTCGACCTCATCGTGGACTCCAATCAGGTGAGATGAGGTCGAATTCAAGCCTATTGCCAATTTTAGCTAAGGAACAGAAAGTTAAAAATGTATGTGTAAATTTATGTTTATTAAAATAAATGAATTGAATTGAATTGTTCTTTAATTATCATACTGAATTTATGTTTATTAAAATAAATGAATTGAATTGAATTGTTCTTTAAATTTATCGTACTAGTGGACCCGACGCGACTTCGTTCGCGTGGCTTTCCACCCCTACACTACCCTTCCCTACCCTACATTAACCTACCCCTATTTCTACCCTACCCTACACCTACTCTTCACTTATACCTACCCTACACGTACTTTACCCCTTTTGTTCTTACTTATAAACCTTCCTCTTAAATCAATCTATCTATTGTTGGAAACCGCATTAAAATCCGTTGCGTAGATACGTACATAGATACATAGGGTCAGGTGGCAGGAAGCGACTTTGTTTTATGCTATGTATAGATTTGTGGAATTTAAATCCAATATAAATCTCCCGATCGCATTAGATCCTGTGACCCCCGGATACGTGCGACATTTTAATTTTATTGTGTATTAATCACACAGTCACCTGTAATGCTGTAAAGTTTGTAATCAATCCCGATCGTATTTGAGAATGTGACACCCGCATAAGGGCTACATTTTAATTGTACAGTACCTGTACCAAGTCACCTGTACCGCTGTGAAGCTTGTTATCAATAAATAAGTCGGTCTCTCCACTCGACCATCACTCCCAATACAACTTTCATTTCGGCCTATCCACAATGCCAGTGATCCAATCCTGTCACTCGTAATAAACAAGAGTAAAATACAGAAGAGTCGCACAATTGCGGCACTCGACGCGGGACCAATTAACGCTGCCCCCTCTCTCCCCTCTCCGCAGCCCTTGCTGTGACAAGTGCACGCCGGAAGGGGGAAAACTATTTTTTTGCCTATGAACATTTTGTTGTAAGTGTACTATGGTTTTGTCTGCTTGACTAATTTGTGACATCATTATTATTCATTTATCTAGTAAGTCATTTACAGCATGACGGTGTAAATTACTTACTAAAAAGGTAACATTATCAATTAAGTAATAATTATCAATATTGCTTTACGGAGTACCAATGAAGACGGATAAATTTTTTTCAAAATATAATTTTGTTAGGTAGGGTTTGTACGGGTAATAGAAGAACTGATACACGCGGAAGAAGTTCCGAGGAAAACTTATTCATAACATGAACAAATCATTTCCATCCCGTTCACTGTATTGCAAGTCCGCCCATCAACAAATAGAGTGCACCGCCTCGCCGTCGACCGACAATAACGTTACGGCATGACGCTATAAATTATAATGTTTCTTTTTTCTTCACATAGGTTTTAACTTATAAACAATAAATATATTGACGACCTGAGTGGTTCAGTGGTCAACATGCCAGTCAGCCACGCAAGAGGTTCCGGGTTCGATTCCCGGCTACGGGTCTGGGTGTTCTATGTATAATAAGTATGTATTTAAAAAAATATACAAGTAGCTAAAAATATATAAGTAAGCTTTGCTTAGTTTGGGGCTAGATGGCGCTGTGTAAATTTGTCCACGATTATTATTATTATTTCTGGTATTTATATAATAGTAATACATATATATAGCAGCCACGTGACCCGGACGCGACCAATAAAACTCACTCATAACGTGGTAGGATCAATTTTATCATAATATTAACTGTTTAGCCAACAGTTTGTTAACAGGGTTACTGAGGTCAGATGGCAGTCGCTCCACAGCAAATACCAGATCTACCAAACCTGTCAAGGTCAAGGCGGACCTAAGACCCTCGTGCGCGAGAACACAACCGGGAAATTAACGTCAAGGTTACCGAATTCCGAAATAACAAAGAAGACCGAATTACCTGTTAAGCCAAGATCTACAGCAGCGGGTGGAAGATACATGCTACTAATATAGTTCTCATCAAATCGATAATATTTTAAAAACAATAAGTTTGACGAATGTGGAAGAAGAGAGTCTCCCAAGACCATATATAATATAGAATAATATTGGTGTAAAAATATTGTTTCTGCCTATCCATGGGCGGAAAAGGCATCAAGTTATAACAAATTCTCATAGTGCATCTGAATGAAGCAAAAAACGTAAGACGAAAAAATTTCATAATCTGTTCATAATTATGAGTTCATTTTTTCTAGCCAGATATCTCCATCAATAATGACATTGAAATGTCTATTACAGCTAAAAAAAATTCTTAACTATCTTCGAAAGCCGTATATTATCGAAGATCAAATTCAGTGACATTTTTTTAGTTACCACAGAAAATTTCGAATTTGAAATTAAATTCAAATTATTTATTTCTAAGGAATAATTATTCCATAATTTGTCAGTGAATGAAGAATATTGCCTATGCTATGTTAGTAGATAATTTTCTGACGTCATAAGATTCACATTCATAAAATGAAATGTCACAGCGAGAGAACTTTCCCCTGTTCTTTCCCCTCAAGAGGACACAACTGTCACCTTATTTGTGGCTTTAACTTGACAATACATTCTTGAAACACTACTGAGTACTCCTTAATTGCGCTAAATACGTTCTGATTGCCATACCTCGCCCATGGGCCAGTCTTCTTCACTCTTTTCCCGACATATATGTATAAATTCGATTTAAATTACTAAAAAGTTGTACTAACCGGAATGGTGTCTCTGGTGCTGGGGCCTTGGCGGCGGCACGGCGCCGTACGAGCGGTCGCGCGGCAGCGTGTGCCCCAGCATGCGGTGACCAGCCATTTCCAATGACGCCACCGTGTTGGACCGCACCATACCTGTGGGGGTTGGGGTACGTTAGATACTATAGGGTGCTGGACAACAAAAATAAAGTATTTAAACTTAACAGTTCCGTAACACAACTTTTACGATTTTCCGACCGCGTGTGAGCGTATAACAGAAAGCATTATAACTAAACTAGTAAACCTACTAGTAATACTTTTAGGTAAGTGAAGTTATGCAGAATTTAATTAAGAAGATTTTAATATTACAAATTGATCAAATTTTGTGGGAGAGGCCCTAAGTCCTGCAGTGGACTGTTATGAGCTGTGATGATTATGATGATTATCAAATTATGCGCAATGACAATATTTACCCGAATAAACGGTAGTCCCCGAGTACCTGTCTAGCTCAGATATTGAATAACATTTTTAAATGAAATTTTAATTTCTAACTCCTTAAATTTCACGATTATTTCGATTCATAATATGTACAGAAATAAATAAAAATATGATAAAACCTTTAAATTAAATTTCTTGCACTACACAATACGCGCCATATGAAGTTTTGACAGTTTTAGCTCCTATTTTTTCTCTGTGGTAAAACTGTTACTACGACATCTATGGTTTATTACATGAACTAATATGTAAAGACGCAGTCCAAACACCTGGAATGTGATAACCTTGAGCACGAAACCCCGAGTGCATGTAGTAAAACTCATTCCGGCATTTGATCTGGAGCACCTCTATACAAATTGATGCTCCCTTTTTCTCAATAAAACGATGACGAATGACCTGCTGAAATTGGGGACTTGAAGAAATTAAATATAAATTACGAAACCAGGTTATCATTCAAGAGCTTCAAGTGGAACGGGCCTCAAGAAAAGAAATAAAATCTAAATATTTATAATTTTCAAATCAAGTAAAATGACAGAAAGGAGTACATTTCACGCATTTGTACAATGACGTCACAGTCTCATACAAATTAAATAGAAGTGATCCGTTTTGACAGATCATAAAGAGTTCCTGATTTCGCATTTGGTCAACTCGCGGATTGGAAGTATAAATCATAATAGCAGGAGTCACTCTTAGATTATGAGGATTTCTTAAACACGCTCTAACAATAACAAGAAAAAAAACTTACCAATCTGAGGCCGCCAGTTCCTGTTCTGCTGGTGTGTCAGGTCCCCGGGCTTCAGCACCCTTGGCGGCTCCTTGGCCCCGGCCAGCCTCTCCGCTTTGAAGATGAAGTCTTCCGGGTAGGCCGGGTCCACGAAGCGGACGCAGACTACCTCGTTGCCGAGTACTGGCGCCAGCCCGATGACAGGGGAGGCTAGTTGCCTGGAAGAGGGGGTTTTGGTTAGTATTGTGATGGTTTTATAATTGAACTGGCGACCCGCTTTAGATTCGCACGGGTGCCATGAATCACTCTGTCTATTGGTGAAAACGCATGAAAATCTGTTCAGTAGTTTTTGACAGGCAGACAGACGCGGCGTAGGGTTTTTTTTATAATTATGTAGTGATAATGATTTGTTGGAATAATCGATCCGGAATAACTTACTCTGCTAGCTATGCTCCAGTGGCCAAAGTAGATAGCGTAGTAAAAAATTATCTAATTAGCAAAAGGGGCGGTCTTTAGTCTCTGCCTACCCCACTTTTGGGACACAGGCGTGAGCTTTATGTATGTATGTATCAAATGTCAAATTTAGTTGTCCACTGAAATAAGCAATAACCCAGCAGGACATATGCAACCTAAGCGGACCGGATGCATTACTGGCCATAGTTTGACCCTTATTACCTCATAAGTGAAACCTTGATGTCTAACGAACGGTTCTGCTCCGGTGGTAGATCTGGGTCTAGCATCTACCTTTCCATGGAGTGGGAAGTTGGTCAAATGTGCCATATGGACCGTCGGACCGTGGGCTTCCCTAAGCAATAAAAATACATATGTGGAACGGTAGTCACATTTAGGCCTATTACACACGATGTGTCCGTATCACCTGCTGCAAAACGCATAACACAATCTTTGCTTACTTTGATGCTAGATGGCGCTGTGTGAATTGTCCAAGCATGTTATGTTATTTTGTTGTTACTCACCCGCCCTTACAAACGTTGTCGCGACTCGGCATAAGGTCGCCTCTAACGCCATCTTGTCGCAACTCGTGTTTCGCATCCGTCGCGCGCGCGGCTGCGAGCTCGCTGAGCGCCGCGAACGCCGCATTGGCCGGAGACACGTACAGGCGGTCGTTGCCGCGGATGTTGCGTTGCACTGAGAGTAAAAAAAACGATATTATTTTTTATACTACGCAATGATAAACGAGCATACTCGCTTCTTAAACAATCGATAAGGCTCAAAGTACGAAACGGTCCCACCGGGCCGAGAGCCCGGGGTCAGCCTTGACCACGGTCAGCTTTGGCAGATCAAGTAATTATAGTAGAGCGACTGCCGTCGTGACCTCTGTGGTCCTGTTAACAGAGGACCTGACCAGATTGGCGACTGTAACCTGACGGCTGTAAGAGCCACGTACTCGCAAATACGTCAAGTGTTTTTCAAATCAATCAAATCAAAATTTCTTTATTGATTAGGACATTAAATATCTCTTTCAATCGTCAAAAAGGAGGGGGGTAGGAAAGTAGGAAGGAAACACACAGTGACACGCTGACCGCCCTATGTCTCTAGATAAACGTCTCCCTCGCCAACCACAACCGAACCGGGCTCCCGGTTAGCTATATTATATTATATACTCGTAGGTATGTCTAGTATAATTAAGAAAAACCACCTAAAACTACAGCAAGAGTAAGCCAGTCCACCAAGGCAGCACCCGTTCACGAGTATAACGCAGGGCCCAGCCATCGTCCAATTCAACCATATTTGAGGGAAAAGAGCGACCCGGCCCCCACGCCACCGCCAGACAGACTTTTAAGTGAGCGTGCATCACACATGCTGCATGTGATAGGTAGTTGCTCCCACCCTACTCTATCCTATCCCTACCCTATCGCTACCTTACCCCTACCCTATCCTACCATTGCCTTAACCCTACCCTACCACTACCTTACCCCTACCCTACCACTATCTTACCCCGACCCTACCACTATCTTACCCCTACCCCACCCTATACTACCTTACCGCTATCTTACTCCTACCCTACCCTACCCCTACTCTAACTACTACCCTACCCCTACCCTAGCGCAGACAGGAGACACCATGTGTGGGAGAGGAAGGAAAATTAACGCCGCTTCCAAGGTGGTTCTCTGTGGGGGAAAGAAACGGCAAGAAACCCACAGAGCCTACGTTAATTCTTTTTTTTTTAAACATGTCTTATGTACTAATACATTATTTGTCCTATATACTATCTTAAAAGTAAATACCTGTATAGAACAGCAGTTCAGTCCCATGGACTTTTGTCATTTACATATTCAGATATACTATAATAACTTTTTTGACATAATTTGTTTTTTATAGCGACTTTAAATTTATTCAATGGTAAATTCTGAATATCTGTTGGAACCTTATTATAAAAGCGTACACATTGACCCATAAATGATTTGTGGACTTTGGCTAGACGACAAGCACCAGCAACAAGCTTATCTTTATTTCTCGTATTAATATTATGAACATCACGATTCTTCTTAAATAAGTGTAAATTTTTATGAACATACATTAAGTTCTCATATATATATTGTGACGGCATTGTCATTATATCGATATTCCTGAATTTATCTCTTAGTGAAGTTCTAGGTCTCAATTGATAAATCGCGCGAATAGCCCTTTTCTGCAATACAAATACATTGTGCCAGTCGGCAGCGTGTCCCCACAGCAGTATGCCATAGGCCATAATACTGTGGAAATAACTAAAGTAAACTAATCTTGCTGTAGCCTCGTCAGAAATACTCCGTATTTTCTTTACAGCATATGCTGCAGAACTTAGCCTTTTCGCCAATTTATCAATGTGAGGACCCCATTGCAATTTATTATCCAGGGTAAAGCCTAAAAATACTGTAGAATCAACAAAATTCAAATTTTCGCCTTTTATTTGTACATTAGTGGGCACTGATCTAACATTTGGCAAAGAGAATATTAAACATTTTGTCTTCTTGCCATTCAGTAATAAATTATTAACCGTAAACCAGTTACCAGTTTACCACTTCTGCAATAGCCTTGTTCACGTCTTCATATGTTAATTGTTGTCTTTTTACTTTAAACACTAAAGATGTATCGTCCGCGAACAAGACAATTTCATGGGCATCTTTTACAAAGTACGGTAAGTCATTTACATAAACAAGAAACAAAAACGGGCCCAAAATAGATCCCTGGGGGACACCCATAGAGACAGCAGACCCTATAGATCTCTCTCCGTTCACATCAACTTTTTGAATTCTATGACTCAAGTATGAATTTAGCAAGTTCAGGGCCAAGTCCTTTATTCCATAATGTTGTAATTTCCTGACCAAAATGTCATGATTAACGCAATCAAAGGCTTTGGATAAATCACAGAAAACCCCTAAGGCATCACGTGATTCCTCCCACGCCCCAAAGATATGTTTAATAAGTTCAACACCTGCATCAGTTGTTGAACGACCGCGAGTAAAACCGAATTGTTTATGATGCAATAGGTTACTTCCATAAAAATGAGCTTTTAGTTGATTTAATATGATTTTCTCAAATATTTTACTTAGAGTCGGTAAAATTGAAACTGGTCTAAAATTTGTAGGATCCGTTGTATTACCAGTTTTCAACAATGGAATAACTTTACTGTGCTTCATCAGGTCAGGAAATTCACCATTATCAACACAATTATTAAATATATTCGCTAAGTGGACAGCAATAACATCAATTACAGAGCTAATAATTTTTACTGACATACCATCAATGTCGGCAGTTGCCTTCATTTTTATAGTTTTAAAAGCCTTAACTATATCTTGAGGTGTTGCATGCTCGAACTTAAAATCGATGACACTCTCGGGTACATTTTGTTTTAACAAGGATTCAGCGAGAGCAGGAGACGAATTTAAGGATTTCGTAGTTGACACTGGAATGTCTGTAAAAAATTTATTGAATGCCTCCGCAACTTCCGAGTTTTTGGTAACAACATTATCATTTATCTTTAAACTGTACTTAGTATCGCGATTTGTTACTTTTCCAGTTTCACTATTTATTATCTGCCATGTGGATTTTACTACATCTGTGCTATTTTTTAGTTTGTGTTTAACGAAATTCGATTTAGCTGTAGCACAAACGCGTTTAAATAACTTCGAATAATGTTTAACATACTCAGCAAATTCTACGCTATTATTATACGCCCGTTCTGCATAGAGCTCATATAATTTATTTCTACTCTTATGTATTCCTGCTGTCGCCCAATCGCTAAACATAAGTTTGCTGTTTACTGCCTTCACCTTTGGTTTAAATATACTATTACTTTCAGTTTTTGTCATGTGTAAAACTGAATTATAATATTCATTTGGGTCATCAAAATACTTTAAATTAGATGATTTCTCTATAATGTTATTTCTAAAACTGTTTAGACGGTTGTTGTTAATTGGTACAAATTTAATAGTATTTTTTGTTTCTTTCCTCATATTAACATTAAACACAGCTAATTGACCACAATGATCGGATTGTAATTTGTTTATTACAGACTGGCTACATGCCTGGATATCACAAAAAATGTTGTCTAGACAAGTTGATGTAGTACTTGTTATTCTAGTAGGCTCTAAAAATAAGTTGATTAAATTATGACACTTAAATAATGATATTAGCCTACCAGTATATTTACAAGATACGTCTAATAAATCTATATTAAAATCTCCACAAACAACAATATTTTTATTACAATTGCTAACTTTAATAAGGGCTTCATCCATAATTTTCTCGAACAAATCAAATGATGAAGCCGGAGGTCTGTATACGCTCATTACAATAAGTCGCTCAAGTTCTATACAGGCAATTTCAGCAGATCGTTCAACAGACAGCTTGACAATATCAGTGCGTTCCTTGCATTTTAGGCAATTACGAGCAAGTATTAGGGAACCTCCATGAATTGCCTGCCCTCTTGTGAACGAACTTGCAAGTTTATGGTTGTTAAAGCCAAATATGAGCTGGTGATCTTTTAACCAATGTTCAGTAATGCAAAAAATATCAACATTCTCACCGTTCATGAATAGCTCAACTTCCAATTCTTTATTCGTCATGCCTTGGATATTTTGATGTACTAAGTTAACTATACAATTTTGTTTATTATTATAACATTTTACTTTACGTACATCCAAAGGCTTATTACCACTATTTACTAATGACTTTATGCCAGAGCAGTCCTGTATATTCTGAACAATATCAAAAGATTTACTGTTCAAGTCTAACAGTGGACTGGTATATGCTGCTGATATGATACAGGACGGCTCCTTTGTCTTACATACTAGTTTAAAGAGTGACCCTTTTTGTTTATTAACAAATCGGCACTCTGGTCATATCTACCTACGGTAGGAGAAATCAATAAATCAATATGGTACGCTAACATTGTAGCCAGTTTGACTTTGTACCTACGTCGAAGATACATAGTATCTTCTGTTAAAACTACTTTATCTGTAAATTTATTACAGTCAAAAAAGGTAAATGCGTCTTTCTGACTGCAAGTCAAATTATACATCAAAGTATTCAACATGTGAATACGGTCATTTTCAGTATCATAAACATTTTTTATGAAGGGAAATGCGCACAATACAATTTTTCCTGCAGACAATCCTTGCAACGCTTCAAAACCCTTGACTATATCATATTTTCGTACTTTAAGGCTATTACTTATTAAAATGATTATATTTACATTTTGATCTATGTGTTCTGAGTGTTGTAAGACTTTTTGGATAATACCGCTGTACGACAAATCAGGCATGCAATAATTGATTACTTTAGAATTCGTACAGTCGTTTAGTAACACGCCCATATTTTTACCTATTCGATCTGAAAAAACTAGAGTTCTCTGTGTCTGCACATTAGTTCGCAATGTTTGCGTCGGCTTCGCGCTACACGTTTCACGTGTCTACTGAACACGTTTCGGAAACTGAAATATTTTGTTACGGCAAAGTTTTTACTTCGTCATCCGATTTTCCAGTTTTCCGGTTAGGTATTTATTTAGGCTTAAGGCACATAATCGTCTGACTCTACCTGCAGCTGTAGAAAAGAGGCATTATCAGGCAATTCGAATGGGATACCCCGCTATGCCCTACCTCTCCATACCCTGTGACATACAACAGTCCGCGACTCCGACTGTTCCTGTAGAAAACTGCCATAAAATAACGCATGTATAAAGAGTTGCTGACTCACCCTCAGCCTGCGTGAGCTCCCCATAGTAAGGCTCCAGAGCCTTGAACAGCCGGTTCTCGTCCACGAAAGGTAGTAAGGCGACGCCCTGCCACGCGAACTTCTTGCCGTTCAAGTCGATTTTGAAGTCGATAGGGTAGAAGTCGATTATCGGCGAGTACTGTGGGGGAAGACGAATTAATTTAATAAAAATTTAAAATTAAACCCGAAGTACAGAATATTATATCTTATATCAATATTATTATGTAAAATAAAGTTGTGTTAGTTACACCATTTAAAACTCGAGAAAGGCTGCACCGAGTATTGGATTGATTTGCTAAGCAGAATATGAAAGAGAAGAAAGAGTAGGTAGGTAGGGCTAGGGTAGGTCTAGGGTAGGTGTCGGGTAGGTTTAAGGTATGGTAGACGTAGGGTAGGTCTAAGGTATGGTAGATGTAGGGTAGGGTAGGTTAGGTTAGGTGTAGGGTAGGGGTCGAGGTAGGAGTATTTTAAGAGAGGTAGGGCATAGCGGGGTATCTCGTTCGAATTGGAGCCGCCCGACTGGGGAAGTACCTCCCCTCCACCTTACAGAATATGGCAGCTAAATAATACTCTTTTAAATAGTATTGTGTTTCTGCCGGTGAGTAAGGTTTCCAGTGCTCCACGGGGTGGGGATTTGGGGAACCGTGGCTTTGGCAGTGGAGTGGCATTTGCTTTTTCTGCCAGAGCAACGTGTTATTGAGGTGGGCAACGCATTAGCGATACTCTTGGTGTTGCTAATGTCTATAGGCAGTGGTGACCACTTTCCATCAGGTGGCCCGCTTGCCTGTTTGCCTACCGTATGACATAAAAAGAAAAAAAAATGATAGGGTAGGGACACCATGCGAACGAAATCGGGCCGGGCCAGCTAATGAATCAAAAATTCATCAAAAACCACGTACATACTCGGGCTACCCTCAAAAAGTCGTCTTTGCCTCTCTCAAATAAAAAAGCGTGGGTACTAACCGGATCACTCATCAGCTTGGCCCACGGCTTCGGCACGTGCGTGGAGCTGGCGGCGGGGAACACGCCCATCAGCTGCTCCAGTGGACGGAACTGGGGGACGAACACCAAAAAAGTTAATTCAAGTTATTTCATTTATTACATCGATACGTTTGCGTTTGCGTTGCTGTTCTTTGTCCGTATTACCATTTTTAAATCGATCATTGAACTTCTAGTTTGTATTGTATACCATTTATTCTAGATTCACACTCAACTCACTGAGAGAAGTGGAACATAGCGCGTTATGATAATATGATGTGCACCATCAACATGATCTGTCATCTCACCGCCCGCGCGCACATTGGCCTTGGGACTTGCTGTTACGCACTTCAGCCCAAATTCGCAAAATCACTCTCACAGATTGCAGGAAAGCGAGAGGAATGATGTTACACATAAAAAAACATATTGGCGTTAAAGTCCCGGTTGTGGATCCGGGGCCCGCTTTGAAAATGATCCAGGCTTTGGCAGATCAAGTAATTACAGTGGAGCGACTGCCATTTGACCTCCATAACCAGGGGAACCTGACCAGATTGGATCATGGATATTCAGTCGCCTGAATGTGCAGGTTTCATCACGATGTTTTCCATCGCCGTAAGAGCATCGGTAACTAATGTACAAACTCAGACAAGAGTCATTGGTACATGGCCCCAGCGGGATTCGAACCCGGTACCTCTCGCTTACGAGTCGGATACCCTAATCGCTAGGCCACATGATGTTACACATCACAAACTAGACGTAAAGTCAACCGTATCCACTCACCGGCTCCGTTCCCTTCTCGAATTTAGTCGACAGGCCCGCAATATTGATGAAGTCTGACGCGAAAGGCGCGTAGTGGTACGGGAAGTACCACTTCCAGCTGGCGCAGCCCTGGTAGTAGTAGCGGAGCACCCAGCAGAGCCCGCGCACGTATTGGAGCGCTACGCGGTACCTGGGAGAAGGAGAACAGGTTGGAGGTAAGAAAGAAACATTTTATTAAGACTCTGAACTGTTATTTATGGCCGTCTGGTGTCCGGCAGAGTAGAAGAACAACAACCCTTACACTCGTGGGTGTCGTAAAAGGCGACTCAAATTTTCGAGGCAAAAGATCTCGAGTCTCTGTAGGCTGGAAAATGGGCAGCAGTGTTCCATTGTTGTATTTATAACACTGCGATCTCCAACCCGCCTGCCAAGCGGGAGATTATGGTAATAATATATTTCCCCTTTCGTGACCCTAAGTCCTGCAGTTGACTTTTATGGGCTGTAATGATGATTAATTTCTTCCGTATAGGCTCCCATTGTAAATAAATAATATTTATTAGCCACATAATACAACAACAAAACACAACATAACAGTGCAATAAATCTCTTAATTACTATGTGTGTATAAAACAGTTCAGGCACATAAAATGTATTAGAGCTCGTCTAGTCTAAGATGACGCGCCCCACTACTTAGTTAGTTGATTTCGATGTGTGAGTGCAAATATTAATAACGACACTTCATCTGTGTGGGAGCCAATGAACGACGCGTGCTCCGACGTTTGAATCTTACCGGCAACTGAATGACCAATTACAACGGCATTTGTATATGTATTGCGTCCATATTTTAAACTTGCTTGTGTGCGTTAATGCGATAGTGGGGCGCGTCATTTTAAATTAGACGAGCTCTACCCACATTTTGGTTTCCTACCTTCTAAACTAGGTTACCCTGTACAATAGGAGATAGTAATCTCTCTTTTGAGCATTTAAAAAGTATGATTTTTAGCCACGAACGGTTTGAATGTGGAATATTGTACAGAAATTTAAATTCGGTGGGCAGTCTAACCTGAACTCCCGATTCTCGCTGCCGACTTCGAACTTGCTCTCGTAGTAGCGCTCCTTGAAGCCGTCCTCCCAGAGGCGGACCTCGTCGTGGGCCTCCTCGTCCTCTTTGTCCAGCCCGGCCGCCTCCGCCGAGCGCTTGCGACCTCCAGGGCCTCCAGGACCTCCAGGGCTGGAATCCTGATGACATAGACATGACAATGGCATGAAAAAAAAAGTTTATAAGTCATTATTTGTTGTAACCTAGGTACGTAATCCATAGGTCGTAATGTTAAATTAGGTCAGGGTATCCAAAAATATAAATTACGCAATTGTGTTACAATAAATCCAGCAGAAATAAGTCAATAATTTAATTAAAAATAAAAATATCAAACATGTCCATAAAGGTGGGCACTGGGCGTACAGTTATTATACTCCGTTCGGGTTAAGACAATAGTGAGTCAAGGTGATTTCAAAGTTATATTTTATAAAAGATTTAGTTTATTCATGAATAAAAATGAACTAAATTGTCTCAAATTAATATGTTGACATTATATTAGGTAGAATTTTATTTGGGTGACTTAATTGTGATTATTTAAATAACATTAAATTGTTTAAACAATTTATAAAATCTGACATATGTACTATTATTTGGTAGTAATATTCAATTAATTATAGTTTTGACATTTCAAATGATGATTCATCTTGACATCTTATTGGTTTAGTTTGGCTTAATTTTCATTTTATTTTAAATTTATATAAAGTAATACCTATGTGGATTGTATCGTATACCGTAAGGTGGAACATGAAGATCTGTTAAATATATGTAACCAACTTTGTAACCCATGTTGACGATTAATTAAATAAATTGAAATTGAAATTAATTTATTAATTAAAATTGAAATTAAAAATAAAGTCAAGGATATCCCTTTGCTTAGCAGCCAGTCGCGTGTATTTGTATATTACAACCGGCGTGGTATTCGTTTTTTTATTTTCTGCCGCCATCTAGCACTGTGAAGTTAGCTTTCTAATTTGTTGCGACCCGATTGGTCGAGGGACGTGGGGGATGATTAATATTTCATGGGAAGATGATGATTATCAAATTAAGGAAACAAACAAAATTTACAATAATTCTTCGTCGAAAATGAGGGTAGTTAAATCAATGAGCGCCAAGGAAAGGGAAAAAAGCAACCAATATCTGCATTAGTCAAGACATCAATAATATATAAAAGAGATAGATTTTACCCAATTTATATTTACGAAGCCCTGCAACCAACCTGTTCAGCCGATGGGCTGCTCACACATGGGAGACACGAAGAAAAACATACATACATAAAGCGCACGCCTGTGTCCCACAGGTGGGGTAGGCAGAGCCTACGGACCGCCACTTTGCTCTGTCCTGACACAATTCCCTAGCCTCATCATACATATCCTTTTATTCTTCCCCCTTCGGGCCCCAGTGGAACAAAAAAAACCCTAATTTATAAGCACAACTCACCTTTGCTTGCATGCCCGCGACGCGGAGGTCGGCGGCCTCCTGGCGTGCGTTTTCCACGCGACTGGAACCAGCGCCCACCGCCTGGAGAGAAATGAGGTGTAAAAATTTAAAATAACTGAACAATTATTTAAGATTACAATTTTTTGCTGCACACATCCTTCAAACATGCGATGGCGTGGCAGCATAAAGGCTTGAGTATCTCAAACAACCACAAACCCTTTCTGAAGACGTTTGGAAAACTAAAGGGTTTGCTACGTTTGCTGGAGGAGTTAGGATGGCAGGAACAAATCTAGCAGTACATCACATCCACGCAGAATAGGCGCGAGTTTGCCACAGTGAATGAGTAATGTGTCACTTAGATATACACACATCCAGTCATACACACACAGACAGAGACAGAAGATTAGAACTGTTATAACCTTTTGTTATGGTAACTTTTCTTTTTGTCGTTCTGTTTACGAATATTTGATGCGAAAGTTTTAGCAACCTTTGATTCTATGACCAATAACAAGAAAAAAAAACTCACAGCTGGCGCGAACTGCGTGCCCTCCAACATCGCGAAGTTGGGCCTCTGCTGTTGCTGCTGCCGTTTCTTGGCCTTGTCCCTGGCTCGGAAGTTCAGCTCGTTCTGTCGCCGCCGCCGGAAGATCTCGTCCTCGACGTGGCCCAACTCGTCCATTATCACTTGGACGCGGTCTAGATTTACTTCACCCGAGTCTGTGATCCAGCCCTGGAAGAAGGAGAACAATTTAAATGGAAAGTCTGCTTATTTTTTGGTTTAAATGGCTTACAAAAGGAATCAAAACATTTCGTTTTGAGAATCGTGTTGCTTCAATGCAAATTGTATTTTGAATAATACTGTTTCGTTTTAATCGGTTGTCAGAAAAGTATGGTCGTCACAGATGGCGCAGATGAGACATGAGCAACGTTTCACCTAAAACTGTAATATCGATCACAGTGGTCGTCGCGGAAAGGCAGATCAGAATTAACTGTTACATGTCAACTAGACTCCTGGTGAATCGTTCCATACTATCAGGCGAGATGGCCGTCAAATGCAGTATAATAGCGTAGAATAATGTAAAAAAATACGATTAGATCCAAACCCCGAAGCACTTCATAGATCTTCGAAGTCATAACCGAACCGACAGATGTCGGAATACCCCTAACTAAGTCTACATATACCCAAATCATCATTACCATTGACCCAGCAGTCAATCCTGGCTTCTGCCAGGGTCAGCTGGTCTACGAATACCCAAACATTTTTTAAACCACTGAACTGAGCCGATTCTAATTAAACAAGCTGTGAACCATCTCGATTAAACTGGCTTTCAAATAAATGTAACCACATCGAAATCGGTCCGTCCGTTCGGGAGCTACGACGCCACAACCACATAAAACTTATCACACCCATATTTTTGCGTCGTGGGTTAGTGTAATGTTTTTTTTTATACCACTAAGGTGGCAAACAAGCTTACGGCCTGCCTGATGGTAAGCAGTCACCGCAGCCTGTGGACATTTGCAATACCAGAGGCATCACCCACGCGTTGCCGACCTCGTAAAACCTTTTAATGTGGGTAGATTCGCTACATAATGTATGATTTGTAAGTTGACGGTAGTTCGATTAAAATTATCAGTTATCGAACACCCACATAAGCTTTGCTTACTTTGACGCTAAATGGCGCTGTGTGAATTTTTCGAAGCATATTATTATTATTAATTCTGTTACTAGATCGACAACGTCAATTCATTGAGCTAATTATAATCTATTCCAGTTAGAAAACCAGCAACTAACCTTAGTCTTATACACGCATTTCTTGTAAAGCGTCACCAGTCTGTCGACCGCTCCCTCGCGGATCTCCAGGCTGGGGAGATGCGGCAGGAAGTCGTTCCCCACGAAGAAGCACATGAACACCCAGTCGTCGAGAGCGCGCTCGAAGTCGTACGGGAAGGGGAGGTTCGGCATTTGGAGTTCCTGGAACAGAAAAAATATAAGTTAAATTAAATTCTGCCTGCAGGGAAAATGCGTGACATTGTGTATGTATGTATGTTGGATCGTCGGTGTATCCGACTCGTAAGCGAGAGGTACAGGGTTCGAATCCCGCTTCGGCTATGTATCAATGACTGTTCTCTGAGCTATTTGTTTAATATTAACCAATGCTCTTACGTTGAGGGAAAATATGGTGATGAAACTTGCACATTCAGACGACTGAAGCTGTAAACACGATTCAATCTGGTCAGGTCCCCCTGGTAGCAGGGTCACGGAGGTCAGATGGCAGTCGCTTTCCTGTAATTACCTGATCTGTCGAATCCTGGATCATGGACGGCGGCGGACCTAGGGCCCTCGTGCGCGATAGCATAACCCAAACACTAACGCCAAGATGATTATTATAATAATAAATAAATAATTTATTTGTTTTACAATGTTTACCTTATATCTAATGTCGTTGGAGCCTCCTAATAATACAAACAATAATTACCTTTTCAAGATACTCCCGTAGCACGGCCAGTCTGACGAATATGAAGTTGTCCTGGCAGCCGAACGCCGGGTCCTCGCGCGTCACCGCCGCGTCGGGCGTCGTGCCCGTGCACTCCTTCATCTCGTGCCCTGTGGGGGGAACGGCGTTTGTCAGCGGTGGGGAAGGGGCAATGGACTTGATACAGTGTAGCAGCTCCCACAATCAAAATTAAAACCGAGATCTAGTCGAGCCATTCGTAAATAAAGGCCCTGTACTGTCTTAATGTTTTCGAGGCAAAAGCTTTCCATCGTTATATTTATACCACTGAGATCTCCAAGCGCCTGTCAAGCGTTGAGATTATAGCAATAACCTCTCCATTCGTGGGAGAAGCCTTAAGTCCTGCAGTAGACTGTTCTGGGCTGTGATGATTTAAAAAACACCCCTTCGTTTGAGTACCAAATAGAGCTGGCCACTCACCGTGTCTTCTTAGTGTCAAAGGCTGGACTCATTTTGGATTGCTGTGTCATCTCATACACCAATAGTTATAAACAAGTTTACTTGTCCACCATAATTGCTAAGGTGTTGTAAAGGTCACTACACCTAACAAGTTAGGTAATTCAAACTTTTTACAGATTTGACATTACATACGCAATTAAACGACGAAAAAATTGTCGCTTTTACTTATTCAAGTAACTTGTATACGTTGTACTCACCAAGTTGCCCGCACACGTCACAAGGCCTCGGCTTGTTCGGCTTGAACTCCTCCCGGATGATGGTGAAGTTGGGCTCGTGCGTCGCCAGCCCCAGCATTATCAGGTCCGCGTCCGCGCCGCAGAGCACGTGCTGCGTGTTGGGATCGTGGTCCGGTTGCGCTGTGGGAGTAGATTAGTATGTTGTATAGGCTGACAGCAGTAAAAGTGACGATCTGTGTGGTTCAGTTGGTTAACCCAGTCTGCCATGCAGAGTTCCCCGGCCAAGCAGATTTTGTAGTGATGAATTTAAATTTCTGTTACGGGTCTGGGTGTAGTATGTATAATTATTATGTATCAAAAAAGTATATAAGTAGTTTATTAGTTATCTAACATAACGCTTTGCTTAGTTTTGGGCTAGCAGGCGTTGTGTAAGTTGTCAAAGTGTATTATTGTTATTCCCTTTGACCCCATGATCCGTACTTTTTAATTCTAAACAGCAAGATTTATCTAAATACAACCTAATAAGCTCTGAATACGACTGAAATTCAATCGTTTTACAGAACCCACCCCAATATCGATTATAACCAACGAGGAATTTTAGCTATTCCATCGCAAAAAATCCACCAGATTGCACTAATGAGATTTGACCTCTGTCGTAAAAAAATTACAACCATCCCTGTCATTAGCTGAAATCGATTTCAGGGTATGGCTGTTGGCACAGACTTTACGTTCCAAATGAGCCATCAGTTTGAGTTTAAATGTCGAACAGTGCAATTTTCAAACGCTTAATCTAAACATTGCAGTTTCCGAATGCAACAACTAAACATATTTTTTAAATTTGTGTTCAAATTCAGCACTCGCAGCAAAAAACAACTTTGCACTCTTAAAACACATATTTATTTCAGTAAATATTAAATTCTACTATTAAACTCTTTTAATATGTAATACTTACATATTAAAAGGATTCCTTACCTCTCTGTCTGCGAATGTAGTCCATGATTTTGTGCTCGCCCTCGCCGGGCACGTTGGCGTCGGACAGGATCACCTTGATGCCCTTCCAGCCCGGGTCCTGGTTTAGCCTGGAATGGATAGGTATAGTCAGTTTGTGTTTTTACCTTTTTAATCAAGCTTTGCATAATTTGGATCTAGATGGCGCTGTGTTTCGTCCGAGATTATTTATTTTGTTATATATTTACTTTTTAATCAAGCTTTGCATTGTTTGTAGTTGCAACATACTTCATAGCTGATGAAAATTTGTATTTATTGTAGGTATAAAAACAAGGCGCAAATCACAGCAAAATTTATTTTTATAACATTATAAAATACGCTGTAGTAAACTATGCTGTATTAGTAGAAATATTTTGTGATTATTTGTAATGATAGTGCATAAATATAAAATTGAAATGAATGACAATTAGATTTGCAATGTTTATCTTGATTTTTATTATACCCAACATACCTATCATGGATGTAGTAATGCAGACACTTGCTAAGTCGGTCCATGAATGGAGTCCCCGGAGTGATGCAGTTGGAGTCAAAGTGGGCCTCTTTCGGCCTCTCCGGCGGGAGGTAGGCACCCTTAGCCTGCAGCTCTTCGCGAACACGGGCAACCTCCTCAATCTTCTCCTGGGTCTCCTTGGAGGCACGGAACCGGCGAGACCGTTGTTGGTTCATCTTTGCTCGTGGGGCCTATGGATTGATAAAACGGAATTAATATAGCTTAATATAGCACCAGAATTAATATAGCTTAATATAGAGTTTACAGGTCACACGAAATTTTAAAGGGAGTATAAAAAGTGAATATTTTTCTTCTCATAATAATACCCATATTTATAAACACCTAAAACCCAATAAAATAAAAATAATAATCATCTTGGCGTTAATGTCCTGGTTATGCTCTCGCACACTAGGGCCCGGAATCCACCTTGACCATGATCCAAGATTTGGCAGATCAGGTATTTAAAAAAGAAATTACAGGCGAGCGACTGCCATCTGATCTCTGTGACCCTGCTACCAGGGGAACCTGACCAAATTGGAGCATGGTTACATATTCAGTCGCCTCAATGTGCAATTTTCATCACTATGTTTTCCCTCACCGAATCAGTTAGTATTCAACTAATGTACATAATACAGAAAATAATCATTGGTACATGGCCGCAGTGTGATTCGAAACTGGTACCTCTCACTTACGAGTCGAATACCGAACCACTCGACCAACCAATGCTCTACCGACCGACCAAAACATCTAAACCCAATAATATGGGCAATTTTTTACAACTACAAAAAAAGTAACAATTATGAGAAAATTGTGGAAAGGTAGTGTAGCATAAAATGTGACATATCGAGAGCAACTACTGTGGCATTTATAGTAAAGCTTGACTGCGGCAGATGTGACCTTTCCTGGTGGCACTAGTTCTGCATTCTATGTAGCAACACTAGTATTCTGTGACAGAATTTGAATGCTACCAACAATGCGACATGGATAAGAAAGAATGTGACGGAATAAGAAACTAACATGTCCCTATTGTGAGATTAGAATAACAATGTTCGGAAAAAGACATAGTGCCTTCCTTCATGGAAATATGATTCTTGAGACATAGTAGGTGATAACACCAAACTTAAGACAGTATTAACTGACTAATTTTAAGGTACACAATAACAAAGACGGCTTATTAAAGTTATAGACTACTCAGATGCTTCGAGTTCATGGTACCCTTATAAATTCGTGGTCTTTTCAAGGTTCAATAATTACCACAGTAAATATTTAATAAATGCCACATGATACGCTCCAGGCTCCAAAACAAGAGTTTTAAGTACTTACAACACCATCAATGGCCATGTACAAGAGCTTCCTAGGCCTCACAATCCTGAAGAGTCTGTCGATGCACTCGAAGATCGCCACCATCATCTCATCTTCGTCCTTCGGGGGAGGCTTATCCTCGGGATGGGTGCAAGGATGGATAATTCCATTCATGTCCAAGTATAAGTTGTCAAATTCCACCCCGTTCGGGTTCGGGAGCGACGAGTCGATGTAAACCAACTGGCCGTCCATATCCGTAGGCTGAAAATGAAATAGTTGTTTAGTTTTCGCAAACATTTGGAGGATTTTAGATGTTCAACAAAATTTGAGGTTATGTTTTGGCTTACCCTTTGCTCGATACATTCTACGATCACGCTGGAATATTTGCGGCTGAGCCAGCGGAAGAATGCCGGTACTCCCATCCTGGGAGATCTTCAGATTAATTAATTTAACACTTTTATTTAGAATTTCATCCGATTTTTGTCACGTATTCATACAAATAAAGTCGCGAACTATGTATGAAAAAATAATGAAAATTGAAATTAACGCAAACGCGACAGAGAGATTGCGTTAGCGTGTGTGTGACAGAGAGAGAAGATAGAAAAAACAAAACGCTTTCCCCAAAGGTTCGTTCAGAATATGCACGTTAGGAATTTTCTATTTTGTAAAGTTTAATTCCACATTTGAAAATCACAGATTACTATTACAGTATTAAATAATGCTGAACATTAAAATACCACACTGTATAATTTATCGCAGTACGCTTCACTAGTTATTTGAACTATCTGACATTAATAGAAAATACACTGTACAGCAGAATGCTAAATAGTGAACAATTAAGTTGTAAGTCACGGATAACACGACCGTCGCGACACAACTCAAACCGAATACTATAGCTGACTCCGGCGCGGCGGCGGCTCATCGATATCCTCGACACATAAAAAAGAAACTAGATTTGAGCGACAGAGATAGAGATATAAACAGATAATAATAGAATCCACCAGCGGCGATAACGTTTTATACTACCAACCTTTTGAATTCTATTGTATTCAAGAAAGTAGGCAGGTAGCAAAATAGGTAACTTGCTCTACTAGGTAATTTATTTATGGTTGTTTAACAAGCATTTATTTATTTATTTTGGAAACATACAGTGTAACGCGGCAACCCCATAAGAGCCTACCACTAACGCCACCTATGTGCACGGAGGGCATAACTATAGAAGGGCGAGAGAAACCGTCATATAATAGGACCCCGGTAAGTCCGAATCAACTGACATTAGTACAAACTATAAAGTGTGGATATGGCAATAATCTGGGGATAATCTGTCCTTGTCAGTCCTTCTTGTGAACAAGTAGTTACTTGGTCACGCTTAGCTTAAACTTTTGTTTAAATTATTAATCATGGTAAAAATTATCTTCCGCACCGCCTTAATAATAGTTTCATTAATTTCATAATATTTTTCTTAAATTAGGAAAATAAACAGTCCTACAGAAATCAATTTGTTTGTTATGACTTTTATGAATGACGTTCTATGACGGATAAAAAACTTGGTATAAGTTGCCATACACAGATTTTTTTTAAAATACGATTCGGACTAAGCGTGGTCTTATTATAACTACCTAGCGGACTACGCTCCGTAATTTTGTTCAGTTTTTACCTTTTACGCACTTTATAAGACAAGTTTTCTTATTATAATTTCATGGTTTTATTTGTAATTGTGTTGAGTTTGTGCAATACACGGTTTCCAGCACAGTTTGACCGATTTGATTGCAGATTACAAACCCGTACAAGAGAATAACCGTTGCAACAGTCTTTAATTAAAAATTACTAATAAAAACAATCTTCCAATTTTTCTTAAAATTTTACAAATGCTTGTTTTGTTTTTTGGACAAATTTTGGAAAACTTAACCAATTACAAGTGACAGTCACAAATCCAGCAATTATAAATCTTAAAACATCAGCGGGCAAGCGGAAGATTTTCAGTCCCTTTCGGCCGAATCTCTCGCCTACTTGCCAAATGTAAATTGAAAATTTAAGTAGCAGTAGGAACTTAAAAGCCATACGATAAATAAATAAAACAGTGATCCACTTAGAAAGCTAAATCTAGAGGATGATAGCGATCGGGGACTAGATACACAGGACGTAAAATGCATGGTAACCTTGTTTTGTGACAAAGTCTTTAAAGCTTGTAAAGCCCTTGTTTTCGAATTTTTAAGTAATTTATGGTCAATTTAATATTTTGTAAATAAAGCGTAATCGGATCCTGGGCAATCGTGCCCGGGACACTAACGCCAAGATGATGATGATTTTTTTAATATTAAACGAGCAAAGCCGGCGGCGGAAACGAGTTCAAATAAATGTACAAGCTTATGAACGCACTATGTCAAATTGACAGCTTCGTTCAGAAATTCAAAATTTGCGGTCCTTCCCAGACCCCTAATTTCCGAACGTAATGTTATGAAATCAAAAATCCTCAATCAGCTGAGAAAATGCGGTCTTTCTGTTTTGTAAATTGTTACAGAAAATTAATAAATAATGCACATCTGCGCAGGTATAGCAGTAATTCGGAGACTATTTCAAAAAATGATGTTGAAAATATACGCAATATAGGCATTCTAGCACATATCGATGCAGGTTAGTTTTATCCTTAATTTTTACGTGTTTTATTTATATACGATCTCTATAAAATAGCAATTTTTTTAACTCCACCAATACAATAAAATTATTTCTGAATAGCATTTCTATAGTGAAGAACACCAATTAATTATAGCTGCTTACAATTTTAACATCTTTACGTTGGCTGTTTATTTTATAAGGTACACCAACATCATATGTATTGCAATATTCTTATGTAACTGTAATAATAATCAATATTCTGATACACAAGCCAATTAGAGGTTTACACAACATTTTCCAAGAAATCTACGTAACAGCATAAAAATAAATGCAAACTAGTGTACCTTGGCCTCAAAGTCCTCAAACCAAACCGCTGGAATGACAGCTACCTATAATAAGTCGGAAGACTCACTATGAATCTCTAGAATCATCAATCCAATGGTTTGGATCGAAACCCTGACCATAAAGTGTGTAAAGTACTCAAATATAGTTAAAGAAGTAGTTCGGTTTAAGTGTAGCAAAGAGGGTGTTGAGGAAAAAAAGACTTGGAAATCTCCCAGGCCTTTCCTCAAATTTTCCAAGTTTTTTTTAATTGCACCCGTATTTTCTAACCAGTAGTTCAGGTTTGAATACTTTTATTAATAACTTACCTACTCATGTTTGTAGGCAAGACGACAACAACTGAACGCATGCTGTTCTATTCCGGCACTATCCGGTCAATGGGAGAGGTGCACCATGGAAATACGGTTACTGACTACATGGAACAGGAGAGGCAGCGTGGGATAACTATAACTTGTAGGTAATTTTTTATTATTAGGAATGAGCCTGCATCTGTTTCGAAGATGGCTACTCCGACGGCAATTGTGATGGCTTCCAGGAGATCAGCCAAGGATGCAATGGATTAGTATACAACTCGTAAGCCAGAGGTCCCAGGTTCGAATCCCGCTCCGGCCATGTACCAATGACTGTTTTCTGAGATATGTACACTAGTTGAATACTAACCAATGCTCTTACCGTGAGGGAAAACATCGTGATGAAACCTGCACATTTAGGCGACTGAATGTGTACCCATGATCCAATCTGGTCAGGTTCCCCTGGTAGCAGGGTCATGGAGGTCAGATGGCAGTCAGATCTGACACAGCTGCGTCTGTGTCCATCAAAAGTTCTCCACCCTTCTCGGGCCTCACTTCATCTCCGCCTTTCTCAGGACTCTCATCATCTCCGCCCTTGTCGGGCCTGACATCGGTTACACTCTTGTTTGTCGTCTGTGCGGTACTGTTTGGTTCACTCGATAAATTGCCCCCCCCGTATAAGATGGGGCAGCTCGAGTTCCCGCGGGAACTCGAGGAAGGATTCCCCAGTTTCCTGGGACCCTCCCGGGGAGTTTTTTTATTTAGCGACTTTTCCATTTTATGTTACTGCGCCCTTCTCAGGCAAACTACCCAAGCACGTAGACTTTTCAGCCCATGTGCCTTGACCGACATAGTGGTGTGGGGGTGCGGTCACTCCGCACGCCACGGGGATTATACTGCAGGGTTCCCCAGATTGCAAAATGCATCCCTGCATGTTTTTACGTCTTCGCTGACGGGTTAATTGGAGTGCTGTTCCTTTCACGTGACCTATCCTGAAAAGGACATGGCCCCCGCTCCCGACCCCAGACTGCGAAACATGACCACAGCCGGTATTCGTCGGGGTTACGGTGTGAGCCCTCATCTCAAGTGCTAACAGGCGACGAGAGAGAGTCGGCTTCTCTATCTCTCCTCTGAAAGCAGAGGAGAAGAGAGAAGCGGCGTCGGGTTATCAGCCACTTGACTAACAAGATCCCTCAAGATAAGTTATTAGCCAAGCGCCCAGGATGCACCGTTCCGGAAATGCTACTCTTCCTCCAGGTCATAACCTGAAAGGACCAATAGCAAACCGGGCACACGTGGAGGTTACCCGACCCAGCACCCCACCCAGCAGCCTGGCACTGTCGGGTGCAATCTGGTTCTGCTTGGCATCGTCGGGCGCGATCCGCCTCTGCCTGGCATTGCCGGGCACGGTCCGGCAGTGCCATCTGTCAAGCCTTGCCAAAATTCCACTAAGTTCTGTTACTGGCGTGTGAGGTCCTGTTGGCATTATTTGGACAGGTTCTCAAACGCTGGTGCCGCCATCGGTTGACCAAAACATAAGACCCAACAACTTTCTTCACCACAGCGGCAGCGGTCTCGCTTCCCTGGCGCGGTGCCCAGCTGAACCTGATCGACACGCCGGGCCACATCGACTTCACCATGGAGGTGGAGCAGAGCCTCGCCGTGCTGGACGGCGCCGTCGTCGTGCTGGACGGCTCCGCTGGTGAGTGCTTGTGTGGTAGAATTAGGGTGATGAACAAAAGAAATATTGTTTAAGTTGAAGACTCTAAACAATTTTTTGAATAACTATAGATCCATTCTTTCTTCATCATTCAGTCTTTGATCTATCATTTCAAAGATTTCTACGATAGATATGATAGATAGTGTGACAATGATTTTGTATGAATCTCTATCGTTTTTAAGATATCATAACATTCGTAAAAATTTCGACAAAAAATAATTGTGTAAAGCAATATCTTACGTTTGAAATTTGGTGGAGGGCATTAGGCTGTACACTGCGATCTCCAACCCGCCTGCCAAGCGTCGCGATTATGTCAATATCCCCTACATGCGAGTTGTGGGCTGTTGATGTGATGATGTCAAATAAATAGGCAAGAGCAAAGCAGCCCATAGTCGTGACGCGTGAGTTTTATGCATGTATGTAATAACTCCAGGCGTGGAAGCCCAAACGCTGACGGTGTGGCGCCAATCAGCCGGGTACCGCGTGCCGCGACTGCTCTACCTAAACAAGATGGACCGCGGCGATGCGCACGCGCAGCCCTGCGTGAGGAGCGTGCGGGAACGACTCGAGGCCGTGCCTTTGCTGCTACATGAGTGCGTTAAGCTGGATGGCCGGTTGATAGGTTTGTGGTGTCTTTTTTTTCTTATTATCAATAGGCTTGTATTTGACCTCAACTCACCTGATGGAAAGCGACGACGAGGTCTTGAGGAGGTTTTGTGGTAGACAGGCAAGCGGGCTAGCTGATGGAAAGTGGACATCAGCCAGGGGAGTTTCCAATGCGTTGCCCGCCTTTGAAGAGACATCTAATATATGTATTTCTTGAACGACCCCATGTCATATATCATAGATATGTCCATAGGGAACACTGTGGCTGGAAGCTGTTGTATTTTAATCCCCGATGAGAAAAGAGGGGTGTTATGAGTTTGACATGTGTACCTGTGGCTCTGTGGTGATGAGTGTATGTGGCTCCAGAACGGATAGACAGATTTTTATGCGGTTTTTGAAATTCTCCCTCTATTTAAAAGCCAGTTTAATCGCAATGGTTCGTAGCTTTGTTTTATTGAAATCGGTTCAGGAATTTAGAAAAGAATTGAATAATTGTAAAAAAGGTCAGGGGTTATTCGACTTTTTCTGTCGGTCAGGTTGTTTAGGCATGCGGGACACCTGATGGAAAGTGGGCAGCCCTGCCTATGGGCATTAGCAGCCAGTGGGATGCATACCTCAAAAATCCAGGGACAAGCTGCTTTGGCAGTATGTAAAGGCAAATGCTAAGCTGTTTCCTGCCAAAGCTACGGCTCCCCGGCACTGGAGATCTTACTCACCAGCAGGAACCCCCAAATACTACTCAAAATCATTTTGGTGTCATTGTCCCGGTTATGCTTGCGCGCGAGGGCCCGGGATCCACCTTGACCACGATCTAGGATTGGCTGTTCAGTTAATTATACCCCGAGCGACCTCTGTGACCCAGTTCAGATGGCGACATAGAGGTGACAGATCATTTAGGCGCCTGAATGTGCTGGTTTCATCACGACGTTTTTCCTTATCTTAACTGGTTACTGCTAACTCAGAAAAAGTCATAGGTACAACGCGGTACAGGGGATCGAACTCAGCACTACTGGGGATCGAATCAAAGCGAGAGGCTTACGAGTCGGACCAGTTAGCCATTAGACCACTAACGCTACTATTCAAAATAGTATTTTTAATTATTTTATTTGCACAAAGGAATAGCTAAACAGCTTCCCATATAAATTCTTCCAGGACTAATCGACCTGATAACGAAAGAAGAGATCATATGGACACAGGGCCGCGGCCAGAACTACGTTCGACGGAAACTGACGGAAAAAGACGACGGCAAAGTCTGGGAAACGACTCTAGAGAACCATAGAGAACTCATAGACACACTATCATCTCTAGATGACAACTTAGCTGACATAATAATACAAGAGGAATCTCTAGATAATCTAAATAGTAAAGATATAGAGAAAGCAATAAGAAGATGTACGCTAGACATGAAAGCTTTCCCCGTTGTGTGTGGGAGCTCGTACAAGAATATAGGAGTGCAGACTTTAATGGATGCTGTCGTCTCTTTCCTTCCTTCGCCGTTGGAGTGCAATAGACTGTACAAATGTTTTGAGAAAGACATGTCTGCGCGCGCGTTCAAAGTGCAACACGACGACCAAAGAGGGGTGCTGACCTTTCTTAGGGTTTACAGTGGATCGGTCAGTAAGGGACAGAAGATTTACAACTTGGCCAAGGAGCAGAGTGAGCAGGTAAGACGTATGTCGTTTGTTACCTTACCTTACCTGAGTGGTTCAATGGTCAACATGCCGGTCTGCCACGGAAGAGGTCCCGGGTTCGATTCCCGGCCGGGCAGAAATTGAAATGATGAATTTTAATTTCTGTTACGGGTCGAGGTGTTCTACGTATAATAAGTATGTATTTAAAAGTATTTAAGTAGTATATCAGTTATCTAGCACCCATAGCACAAGCTTTGCTTAGTTTGGGGCTAGATGGCGCTGTGTGAATTTGTCCACGAATATTTATTTATTTATATTTATTTGTTTACCTTCGACGCAAAAAGACGGGTGTGTTTGACATGTGTAATGTGTATATTACATCGTAGCTCCCGACCGGATAAATGGATTTCAATTCGGTTTTTTAAATTTGAAAATCAGTCTAATGGAAGTGGTTCTTAACTTTGTTTAGTTAAAGTCGGTTTAGTAGTTTCGGAAATATTTGAGTGTATGTAGAGTAAATAATCATCTTGGCGATAATGTCCCGGTTGTGTAATTGCGCGCGAGTGCCCATGATCCAGAGTTTAGCAGATCAGCTAATTACAGTAGTATTTGTTATCTGACCTCCGTAACCCTGTCAACAGGGGAACCTGACCAGATCGGGTCATGGTTGCACATTGAGGCATCTCAATTTCCTTACTTATTTTCCGTCATCATAAGTATAATAACACTACCAAATGAGTAAAATGAGGGCTTTCACGATTCCGGGAGATGGCGTTACTGTGACGTAAGGTCTACTGTCAAAATAAAGCTTTGTCATTGGCTGAAATATATTAGTTATTCTACAGCTGTTGGTTCTGTCCAATAGCATTATAGTATTTTGATAACAGACCTTACGCCTCACTAGCGCCATCTGAAATAGTGAAAACCTTCTTTACATTATGACGGTAGGTGGCTTAACACTGAACTCTCCTGACTGCTAGATGGATGATAAGACTGCGTCTCTCACTTAGTTTTAATTGTTTGTTTGCAATCTCTTTATTGTATCAATTTATAACATTACAACAACAGTATTACTAACAATATATGGGCTTTGTATAAGAGTATGTAGTATAAAATTTGTCAAGTTATTGCCTGAAATAAACATTATATTAATAATAACATATATTCCAGACGGGAGCACTATACGTGGCGCTGGCGGATGAGTACAAGCCTGTTGAGACCGTCACTGCTGGCAACGTAGCCGTAGTCAGCGGACTCAAGGTGAGGCAAGGAATTTAAACAACCAGGTATTTCAAAACAAACAGGCAAGCGGGCCACCTGATGGAAAGTGGCCACTTCTGCCCATAGATATTAGCAACACCAAGGGTATCTATCACCAATGCGTTGCCTGCCCCTAAATGAAAGCCACGATTCTGTCATAGAGCACTGAAGACTTTTTTTTTTTTTTTTTTTTTTTTCTTTTGTTTATTTACAATCAGCCAGTAAGCTATAATTAAATTTGTTGACATCATAAGCGACATTGGAGATTTAGCACATCCTATGATGTGACATCTCACTCAGTATTAGCTAATTTCAGATTGAAGCTAGTCTATTTCTCTTTAATCGGAATACACTATTATCAGTTTCCAAGAGCGCTGAAGCCAATTTGTTCCTATGACATTCCAATCTGTCTTTGTAGGCTTTACAGGATCTGTCTATCTGCTCTTTTATAGTGGGCATTTCTAGATATTCATGTACTTCTGCATTTCTCACAAACCATGGTGCGCTAGCCAATGTCTTTAAGGCTTTGTTTTGGAATCGCTGAAGTATTTCGATGTTGGAGTGGCTTGCCGATCCCCAGAGTTCAATGCCGTAAGTCCATACTGGCTTTATTATACTTTTATATATTAAGAGCTTGTTTTCAAGACTGAGTGAGGACTGTCTGCCTATTAACCAGTACATATCTCGAAATTTGTTATTCGCCTGTTCTCTTTTAGCTTTGATATGATCCTTCCAGGTGAGCTTCCTATCCAGATGCATCCCCAGATATTTGACTGCAGTGTGGTGAGGTAGGACAGTTCCATCTAGTTTCACAGGTGGGCAATCTCCTCTTTTTAATGTGAATGTTACATGGGTGGATTTTGCAGCACTCGCTTTTATTCGCCATTTTTTAAGCCATATTTCAACTTCGTCCAGATGTTCTTGAAGTTTTGCAGACGCTGTGTCAGGGTTTTCATGGCATGACAGTACTGCCGTGTCGTCGGCGTAGGTCGCGATCACCACCTCGTCGGAATTGGGTAAGTCAGCTGTGTATACTGTATACAGAATTGGGCCCAGTACTGACCCCTGAGGAACTCCAGCTTCTATGTGGTAGAAAGACGATAACGAGTCTCCAATCTTTACCTGAAATGTTCGGTCCTGTAGATACGATTTAAGGAGCAGGTAAGCGGTATTCGGTAGACACATTTTTAGTTTACACAGGAGGCCCTTGTGCCACACACGATCAAACGCTTGTTGTACGTCCAAAAATACTGCAGAACAGTATTCTTTTCTTTCCAGTGATTGGCGGATGGTGTGTGCCACACGATGTATCTGCTCTATGGTCCCGTGGTGCGCTCGGAACCCAAACTGATGATTCGGAACCACTTTTTGTTCCTCGAGTATAGGATGGAGTCGTTGCACAAGAAGCTTCTCAAACAGCTTGGACAAAACAGGGAGAAGACTTATAGGTCTGTACGAGCCCACCTCAGTAGATGGTTTCCCAGGTTTGGCAATCATATTTATAATGGACGTTTTCCATAGTAGCGGAAAATATTGTAACCTCAGAACTGCATTATATAAGATCGTTAGGAGAACCATTCCTTTTCTCGGTAATTGTTTCAGTATCTCTGCTGTAATCAAGTCAAAGCCTGGTGCCTTCTTTGTTTTTAATCGACGTATACAATTCCTCACTTCCGCTGGTGTTACCAGTTTCAATGGCAGTGACATTTGTTGGTCCCTGTTCAAGATGTCATCAATCTCACTTTCAGAGCACAGAGGATCAGGCTCATTGGGTTTAAATGCCTCCTTTAAGAATTGAGCGAATAATTCTGCCTTATCAGATGGTTTCCTTGCCCATTTACCATTGGATAGCCTTAATGGAGCAATGTGTTCTTTTGGCCTTTTCAGGGCTTTTGTCATTTTCCAGAGGGAGTAATCATCAGCTTTGTGAGGAGACAGAGTTCTTAGCTTATCTTGCAAGGTGTTATTTTCATTCTCTTTTAGCATTCGCTTCAATTCCTTTTGCGCGTTATTGAGTGCCCTTTTGTCTTGACTATTTCTACTCATATGCCACTGCCGTCTTAGCCTCCTCTTGGTAATTATCATTTCTTGAATTTCCAGGGTGGTATTTTGGATGTTCTGTTTATGATCTAGGTAAGGAGTCGAAAGCCAAACCGCTCTTTGGATAAGGTTAGTGGCATACCAAGTTGCGTTGTCAACATCGTCCTCGGTTTTGAGAGGAATTGACAAATTTACGTTTTCGTCGATATAGTCCCGAAAAGAATCCCAGTCAGTTTTACTGTTGTACAAAGTCTCAGGTGGGTCCCTCCAGATAACAGTGGTACTTATTGTACATAATACGGGCGTGTGGTCGGAGGCACTGTCCAGGCAAGATTCAGTATTGGTATACGTTTCAGACATTCCCTTAGTGAGGAAGAAATCTATAAGGTCTGGAGTTTTGTTGGGGTCCGTAGGCCAGTAGGTTGGCTCACCAGTCGTAAGTGCAACGAGGAGATTTTGATCAATTGCCTTCTTGAGTTCTCGACCTCGCGTTGTAGTAAGCCTGGAACCCCAGTGGGTACTTTTAGCTTTCCAGTCTCCACCAGAAATGAATCTACTACCAAGTTTACAAAAGAAATCGGTAAATATATGTTCGTCGATTCTATGCCGAGGTGGACAGTACACTGCAGCAACATTAAGTGTTCCTTGCCAGTCATCCACTGCTATGACCGCAGCTTGCAGGAATGGGTGTTTAATGTCGAAAAGGGAGTGATGTTTTATAGCTTCCTTAATTATTACAGCAGCTCCTCCATGGGACGTACCATCAGGATGATTAGAATAATATATACTGTATCCATTAATCTTGATCACTTTCTGGTCAGTCAAGTGAGTCTCCGAGATTAGTAGAATATCTATTCTATTGTGCTTAAGGAATAGTTCTACTTCCAGCTTATTAGGAGCTAGGCCGTTTATGTTCCATGTAGCAACACGTAAAAATTTCATTTCCGCTGCTGAGCTATGAGTGTCGTGAGTAGCCCCATTAGGGTGCTCATTTGTTGCAGGAGTATATCCATTTTTTCTGTTTGCTTGACAAGGATTTGTTCGAGCAAATTTGTTGGCTGAGGCTGTATTTCCTCTGATTTTTTGTCCAGCTCCCTGCTTCTAGCTGCCCTGGAATAGGACATGGTATGGACATGGTGTGGGTTCTGTCTGTTATTAGCAGAAGCGTTATTTGCGTGTTGTACAGAATACTGTTGTGTATTCAGTGGTGGAAATTCTTCAATTGGCGGCGGAGGGGGGATCTTATTTTTATTTCTTAGTGCTGGATTTGTTTTGGTGTTAGACATCTGCGTCGCCTTTCGCGCTGAAGACTAAAAACCTTTTTTTCTTGCATTTATTTATTTATTTATACACATAACAGATAACAGCCACTTAAGAATTTTATGGTTATAACAATTACAAGTTCAGACTGAAACCCACTGAGAATGTGTACTATTTAGAATATAAAGAAAGTACATGCTCCTATTTTACATAAGTTTACAATTCAGGCATACAAAAAGAAAAAGGGTAGCACAAAAATTCCAAACAAAATACACTTAAGGCAACAATGATGACCATTATCATCCAAAAATTATAGTTTGCAATTTATTTCGAAAATGATTGGTATTGTAGTCGAAGATGTCAACGTCAGTATTATTATCTAGTAACTCATTGTATTTCACCTCATCTCACCTGATACGAAGTGACGATGGAACGAAGATAATAAACTTTATTTCAGAAGTAATTAAAGAAATTAAATTATTGTAGTCGTGTCCCTTTCTCATTAATCAAACCCACATTACCCCAACTCTGTCTCCCAGACAACGACCTCAGGCGACCTCGTAACCGGCTCCCAATCCGCCGCCACTCGCGCCAAGGGCCGGCTTGCCGCCCTGGTAAGCAATGGGCAGCTAGAGCAGCTAGTGCTGCCCAGCGCAAGGCCGCGACTGCAGGCCCTGGAAGACCCCAGCGCTGAGGAGGTGGCTGATGTGTTGCTGGGAATCGGTGAGTGTGGTTTGGCTTGTATCATGATGAACGTTGTATGTTATATATTGAGGTGGTACGTTTTTCATACAAGTTTTGTGTAACCTGTTGGGTGCGTTCTTGCATGGGTTTGACGTTTTTAAACTATTTCTTTTTTCATAATCATAATTAGTTATTCATTTGTGGTACACAGGTTATGCAGTTGTTACAGTTTAAGTGGAATGGAGCCTCTGTGACCTGCTATCGGCATAGAAATTTTAAATACGTTATTAAATTTTTTAATTTAAATTTAAGGGCTATGATAGCCAGGATCTACAGCGCCGACCCAAAGAACTACAGAATTAAATATCTCGTTTCCCACAGGCACAGTGATTCCAGACCCTGTGTTCCTGTGTTCCATCGAGCCCCCCAGCGTGGCGTTCCAGCCGGCACTTGAAGCGGCCCTGGCGGAGCTACAGCGGGAAGACCCCAGCCTGAGGGTCAGCTCGGATGAGGATACCGGTCAGATGGTGCTAGCTGGTGAGATTGTAGCGACATCTGTTGATTCGATAGGGAATCTTAATACTATCATTGTGTATGACCCCTAGCCTGAGGGTCAGCTCTGACGAGGATACCGGCCAGATGGTGCTAGCTGGTGAGATTGTAGCGACATCTGTTGATTCGATAGGGAATCTTAATACTATCATTGTGTATGACCCCCAGCCTGAGGGTCAGCTCTGACGAGGATACCGGCCAGATGGTGCTAGCTGGTGAGATTGTAGCGACATCTGTTGATTCGATAGGGAATCTTAATACTATCATTGTGTATGACCCCTAGCCTGAGGGTCAGCTCTGACGAGGATACCGGCCAGATGGTGCTAGCTGGTGAGATTGTAGCGACATCTGTTGATTCGATAGGGAATCTTAATACTATCATTGTGTATGACCCCCAGCCTGAGGGTCAGCTCTGACGAGGATACCGGCCAGATGGTGCTAGCTGGTGAGATTGTAGCGACATCTGTTGATTCGATAGGGAATATTAATACTATCATTGTGTAAGACCTTAGCCTGAGGGTCAGCTCTGACGAAATACCGGCCAGATGGTGCTCGCTGGTGAGATTAAGGCGATATCTGTTGGTCTGATAGGGAAATTCAATAGTATCACAAAAAGTACGCGAACACGCCAGTGTCGTATATAGATGACGACGATATACGTGAGACGTCGCTATCTGCGAGAAAAAGACAAACAACAATCTTAAGAGCCTAAAAGTCTTATGATTTTTAATCGATTTTAATTATGCTTTGAATTTTTGGTATTGTTTTAAGTCCATTATCATGCCTATTGACTTTAATTCAATCCTTGTCTCAGTCATATTCTCTATTGATTGTAATCCTGGTCTCACACACGTCTACAACCCAACCGCATCCAAACCAAAACCAAAAGTCTAGTTGTATAGCTGTATCTGTACCTAACTGAAAAAAAACTCTCCACCCGCAGGCATGGGCGAGCTCCACCTCGAGATAATAAAGGAGCGCATCATAAGAGAATACAGGATCGACGTAGAGTTGGGTCCCCTCCAGATAGCCTACCGCGAGGCCTTGGCTGGTACGGCCAGGCATACTGTGAATGTGGATAGGAAGATTGGCAGCGCCAGACAGGTGGTGAAAGTGGAGTTGTCTGCGAAGAATGTGAAGGGGGTCGGACAGGATAAGGTTTTGAAGTGAGTCTCTTTATAAACCTAACGCCTAGTTTCTCGTATGTTAAATAAATAAATAATCGTTGACAAATTCCCCCAGCGCCATCTAGCCCCAAACTAAGCAAAGCTTGTATTATGGGTGTTAGATAACTGGTATTCTACTTAAATACTTTTAAATACATACTTATTATACATAGAACACCCAGACCCGTAGCAGAAATGAAAATTCATCATTTCAATTTCTGCTTGGCCGGGAATCGAAACCGGGACCTCTTGCGTAAATCATCATTTAAAATTCACCATACTTATCTGTGGTGAGTTGTAGACAGAGACGGAAAGAGTTTTGATCGATGATTAACATTGACAAGCGTTTCAGAAACTGAGAGTAAGTCGCGGACCAGAAACAAATTCGTACACTTACCTTTTTGTCTCACGTTTTTGCATCTCTATGACGCGATTCTATGCAAGTGTGGTGTAAATATTTACGCGGGAACAGCAGAGACAGGTAGTAACAGATCAATGTACGAATTTAGTTCGGTTTAGTTTTGTTTATTTAATTTATCTTTGAAAATTATAACATAATGTTTAAACTATCGCGGTTATTATTACACATTTTAAGGGTATGTTCCGGGTTTCCTACCGCGTACCTTTGTTGACGAGTAACCCGATATTTCGACGCAGTTACATGCATCATGGTCACGGGACGACTGGAGAGCTGCGAGCGCCGGACGATGTTAGTTAGCGATAAAGCGGCCGAAGTCGATCTACCCGCTTTCGCAAAAGTTTTTTGCTGCTACTGGAACTCGAACTCACTTTTAAGTCACAGCACACTACTCGTCAACAAAGATACGCGGTAGGAAACCCGGAACATAACATTAAAATGTGTTTGAAAATTATTTCTGTAATTGTTACGCTCCGCTTTCTAAAAAGCGTGATACAAAATTGGACCTTATTCTATGAGCAATACATTCCACTTTGACTTACACTCACGCTTTATGCTTATGAATTAAGTCGACAGTATTTAGCCAGGCATAATAATCGCATGATAAAAGGCGTCCAGTTTGAAAAAAGAAAAGTTTAAGAAAATGACGCTGTCTTCCGGAGGGGATATTCCAGAAATAATTATACAGGGAAGATTAAATATAAAATTGTGTCCCCCAGGTTGGACAAGTCGGGCGACAGTGCGGCGAACTTATCCCACATCCACCCGCGGCAGCTAGCGGCGATGCGGCAGGGGGTTTCCACGGCCTTACTGCATGGACCCAAGCTCGGCTGCCCGGTAAGGATACGCTTATAAGTCGTCAGTCTGTCGACCCCCTTATATATTTTTTTACCGTCAAGGGATGCCAATCGACTGTTCAACCAGTCTTCAGGTTCCCGGACTCTGCGAGCGTTGCTTAACCTTGATTATCGGAGTGCCGCTTCTTACTAACTCAAAAGAAAGTCCAATAATCAACTAGCATAAAGTCAAACTCTCGAGAGAACTTTCCTAACCAATTGGATACGTTACTTATTTGACGATTTATTCATAACTAGCCTTTGCCCGTGACTTCATCCGCGTGGAAATCGTTTTTAAGACAGTTTTAACTTTTTCCACAACAATTTTAAATAATCTCCCTGATAATGAGAGAGAGAGATGTCACAGCGCGAGAATCCTTCCATCCTCCGAAAGACTCCATCAGGGAGCTCATTCCACAATTATAGGGTCTTGATCTAATGTGTCTTTCAGATAGTAGACGTGCAAGTGACGTTACATTGGCTGGAGGTGGGCCGCGGGACATCAGACTCCGTGCTGTCCGCCGCCGTCGCGCAGTGTCTGAGAAAGGTTGGCTTTTTCTTTCTATTGTCTTGCTTATTGGCGTGTGCTGTCTTCGATTCGAATTTAGCAATAACGGAAAAAAATACTTTAAAATAAAACTTGTTTTAATATACTTTCTGTCCAGTGAATGTTCTACTTTACTAGTTTACGAAATACTGACGACCTGAGTAATGCAGTTTGTTAACATCTGTTGTCTGCCACAGAGAGTTTTGATGGTTATATGTATAATAAGTATGTATTTAAAAAAGTATAAGTAGTTTATCAGTTCTCTGACACCCATAATACAAGTTTCGCTTAGTTTGGGGCTAGATGGCGCTGTGTGAATTTGTCCAAGCATTTTCATTTATTTATAAAATTTCGTCTTTTATGTAAGTGACATTGTTATTTTTGCGTGTATTAGTAGGAATATCAGTACTAATTGGATGTATGGAATATGGTCCGCTTGATCGTTTCATCATCATCATCATATCAGCCGAAAGATTAATAACAACTGCTGGGCATAGGCCTGTCCCAGAAATCTCCACACAGACCGGTCCTGTGCCTTCCGCATCCAACCTGCGATCTTTACCAGATTGATCTTTGCCCCCCCCCCTTAAATACTACTGTTTCGGCAGGTATTCGAGGAGTCTCAATCCATCCTTCTGGAGCCCGTGATGTCTCTCCAGGTGGTCTGCCCCGAGAGTCACTCGGCGCGCGCGATGGCCGACTTGGCGCGGCGGCGGGCAGATATACAGCATATACAGCTGAGGAACCAGACCAAGGTCAGTGAGGTCTCCAGTGCTGTATGAGGTGGGGATTTGGGGAACCGTGGCTTTGCCAGTGGAGGGGCTTTTCTTGTTTGTTGCCAGGGCAATGGGTTATGAAGGTGGGCAACGCATTGGGTATACCCCTGGTGTTGCTAATGTCTATAGGAAGCGGTGACCACTTTGGTTAATGCAGCAGTGATCATTTTTCATAAGGTGGCCTTGCCTATTTGCCTTCCGAGTGGAATAAAAAGCTACCATCAAGAAACGAGTCTTCTGGCAGATACAGGAGACATCTGGTGTTGTCCATGGGCGACGGTGATCATTTACCATCAAGTAAGACGGTGATCACTTACTGTCAAGTGACCTCTTGCTCGTTCGCCTCCTATTATAAAAAAGCGGAAGCCGGGATTAGGTACAAACAGTTATATTGTAAGTTATTTTCAAAGGCGACTCAATTAGATTGACATATAATTATGTAACTCGCTAAGCCTTAGAAAGGCAACTAATGTGATCAAATAATTGTATTAACACCAATGTAACCATTAGAGAGCGAATGAATAAATGAATTAAAAATTAAATTAAAAGGGTACATACTAGCCAAACTAACTTAGATCCGCTATTCGTTATGCAGAACTGAATCAAATGGTTATGAAGTAAATCGACTTTTGAAGTTTCACTTTATTAAATTGCAACCGGTTTGAAAACTTCAGGCAAATATTGTCTAATGATGAGTAATTAATCTTGCCTGAAGATGAGTAATTCAAATCTTAATAATTTCATTTTAATAAATTTTGTGTAATAAAGTAGTCCTTATGTACAAAACGTGATTTAATTCATAATTTAATAGAGTTCCATCACGAAGTCACAGCACAGTCTTATATATTTGTATCAAATGAAATAATATTCATGATCGGCATTCCCTCAGGTAATCGAATGCCTAGCCCCACTCTCCGAGTTACTCGGCTACTCGTCCACGCTGCGCTCGCTGACGTCCGGCCTCGCCAGCTTCACTATGGAGTTCCACTCGTACCGCCAGATGGCGCCACACGACGAGGAGAAGGCCATACGGAGCGTTACCGGATTCTGAGCCTTGTGGGCTTTGGGATAAATATCGAAATAGGAAAATTGCGTATAAAATGAAAAAATTATATACCGCCACGGGGTCCTACACTGTCCAACTATTCTTCGGGTTCCCAGCGGATGATTGTAGTTATTATGTAACTAAATTAAGTAGGTCACCCCGGTTTATGACGGACAGCTGAGTTGCTGGACCTTCGCACGAAGGCAATGGGGGTGATATATAAATCGAACTTAGTCTAATAACCAAAGAAATTTGACATAGAAGCATGGAAGGACCCTACCCACAGTTGAAGTCACTATCTATATTTTTTTCTTTTTTTGATGGTGCATATAACGTGTCCAAAACGGACGGCTATAAATTGTCAAATACCCCTGTATGTCAAATAACTAGAGATGTAACGGATATCCGGCCACTATCCGGTATCCGGCCTATCCGGCCATAATTTACTATCCGGCCGGATACCGGATAATGCGTCAATATCCGGCCGGATACCGGATAGTAAAAAATTTATGAAAAGCCCATAAAAGTAATTTTGCTCATCGGAAATATATGCCCTTCTGTAGCAGTCGAGTAAAAAGTCGTATCAAAACGTTTAAAAACCATAAATATTAATCAAAGAACTATTGATTATGTCGGCATCGGCAACTATTTTACTCGTATCGTTCATTTGGTAGGTTAGCAAAAATTATTAATAGTTTTCAGGTCTCTTCTTTTTGCACTATGCCTTTTCCATTAGCTGGAGTCGGCTCTCCTTGTCTGCTTCCTCCATTTCTTTCTATTTTGAGCAGTAGCAGCGTCAATAATATTGTCCTTCAGGTCCCGTTGGTCCGCCGTCAGCCAGGTGGCCTGTGGGTGTCTTCCGCATCAGCGAGTCGTCGCGCCAAATTTAGGGCTACTTGCTAAGGTGATCTTTGGGGCGGCGGAGCACATGCTCACACCATCGCATTGAGCGTTCTTAAATTTTCTTGGGCATAGGTGTGACTTTGTAACTTCCACGAGTGGACATTACGTACTTTGCCCAACAGGGTGACCCGCTGATCAGCATAAATACGCATTTTTGTCGTGTGTCGTTTTGACAAGTGCTGTTTAGTATTATAATGTACTTAGTGTAATAATTTAAAGTCAATCAAGATATATATTGATATTATAGATATGAAATATTATCCTGGATTAAAATATGATTTTTTTTTTAAATTGAAATTAGTATACGATGTCGTTTATCCTCTACGATGCTGTGGGTTAATGTGTAAGCCCGTATTTTGAAACTATCAATCCGTATGAGGGCGGAAGAATTGTTCAGTTCAACGTTCAAATTATTCACATTAAACGAAAACATTAAATTACATAAACACATGCAGTCGTATAAAGTCCCACGCCGTGATTACAGCTTGCACAAACTTGTTCAGAGACTATGACCTGTGAATATCCGGCCGCCGGATATCCGGCTATCCGGCTAGGAGGCTGGCCGGATATCCGGTATCCGGTATCCGGCCAAACAACTATCCGTTTCATCTCTACAAATAACCTGGATATTTGACAAGGTTTTCAATAAATTAGCAATGTGGTGTCCAACTGAGCAGAATAAAGAACCAACCCATTCCACTAGGATTCTTAGGAATGTCGATCGAAGGTTACATAAAATTTGTATGAAAATCGTACCACTGTAAGTCCAATTCGATTACAATGCATGTGATAATATGTCACGCGACTGAGTGCATTAAAACGATATATAACCGTTGGTTCTTATACAAAAATCACGTAAACAGGCTGTGATGTATTTATTATGTTGTTACCCTAAGGGCCGATTGTTCAATCCTCAGATAAAATATATCAGTCTGATAAGTTATTATGCGACTAAAATAAAAACGTACCTATCATCATGTATAAGTGAAGGATAACTGTTTGTTTTAATGTGGCAGTATATTATTTTATTAGACAGATAAATGTTATCTGAGGATTGAAAAATTGGCCCTAAATGGGTTATGGGAATAAAACATTATTTAAACAGAGATATTTCTTTTATTCACTTACATTCTGAAAATCGTAAACAGTGTAAATTATACGTCGCATTTATCGAATTACAAGCAAATACCTGGAGTCATATACCGTCACGTTTCCCATTACTGTCTGGTTCTGAAAAAAAAAAGCCAAAAATAAAAAAAATCACATATAATGAAAGGCAAAACAATAGAGTTGGACAGTTAAGGTCTTGGTTGTGCGCTCGCGCGCGAGGGCCCGGGTTTCGCCTTGACCATGACCCAGGATTTGGTAGATCAGATAATTACAGTAGAGCAACTGCCATCTGACCTCCGTGACCCTGTTAAGGGAACCTGACCAGATATGTTTATGGTTCCACATTCAGTCGCCTGAATGTGGAGGTTTCATGGCGATGTTTCATGATGATTCCCTCACCGTCAGAGCATCGGTTAGTGTTTAACGGAAGTGCTTACTTATCTCGGAAGAGTCATTGGCACATGGCGGTACAGGGCTTCAAACCCGGTACCTCTCGCTTGAGTCGGACTAATAAATTAAATTTCACTTGTTGATCTGTAAACTGACTTGTCTTATTTGGTGAACAAACAATGCCCAAAATTACGACTTGCCGTATCAATCACGCTACGTATATTGTGTATAGCTGTCGAGAATTATATAAGAAACACATAGAATATGAATTTCAACGAATACTGTTGCACATTATCCATTTAAATACATAATTTTCTTAACCAAATAAGACAAGTCAGTTTGGACAGATTATATGTCCCCGAATCTTGCAAACCTAATTTGATCCACTACCCGGTGTTCGATAGAGCTGTAATTTGGTATGTCTATGTAATTTGGATGACATGCATTCATATGGTATAATGGAGCTGGTCTGATGATGGAGTCAGAAATTGACTATAGGAACTACTGAGCTGAACGCAACAAGATAACCCCATCGTATTTGGGCTCTTTGAAAAGGTCTTGACGAGTGCTATAACGCGCGATAAAAGCTTGTTATGAAAAATATAGTTTAAAAAAACTAAAGAACACGCTTTTAAAGAATATCGAACTAAAAAGCTGAAAATAATTAAAAAAAAAAACTTAAAACAATAGTATATAAAAAATACAAGCATAATTGAGAGAAAAGCGTGGGGCGCTCGATATACGAAAATTATGGCACAAAATTTTTTTAGTTTTTTTAAACTATATTTATTTTTAACTTTTTAGTTCAATATTCTTTAAAAGCGTGTTTCTTTAAACTATATTTATTAGTTACAGTGCTCCGATTTCCCGCTTAAATTGTTGCTGCCTTCTATATTATTAATAATAAATTTTTTATTATTGATGGTAGTTTTTTTACCGACCATAGTTGTAACGCATAACGGGGAATTAGGGTTATCGACGATAAGAGGTAGCAACGAAATCAGTTACCAGGGCCAAGGAAGGCGCAGGCGCAAAACGGAGAGTTACAAACCCACAAACATACAAGTGAAGCTAATAAAAGCGTGTTAAAAAAGCTTTTCATTTGAGAACTTACTGATTGGCAGTTTTCGTACGCCTTGGGGCGCTTTTATAATTTGTAACGTGACGACATTATCGTCGACGTCTACGATATAGGGGACGGGGACATTTTTGTTGTTTGACTTTACTAAATGCTCGATATAATATTTTAAATAGGTTAAACCTGAATGAGAAGTCTACATTAATTTTTTATCGTCTCGAGACGTTTCTTATTTCACCGATTTGTTGACATATCCCTTTTAATACGTGCCTTTCAAGCCACCTCTCCCCTATACCGTCTTCTTCTTATTGAGTCGATGAACTAAACTCTGACTTACACTTTATTCGCCCAGTATTCGGCGACGCAAACTGAGCGAATACGTTACGCATACGTTCGTATGAACTGGCATTGAACAAGTCTTCCATTGTACAAGTTTTTAAGACACCGCCCTCATTACGCCGGCCCCTTTCCGCCATCGGGAGACGCGATCCGGGCGAGCGTTTCATCCTTATGCCGTGGGTATCCGCACGAGCCGCTTTGGCTCGACTTTTATAATGCTAGGGAATGGAACGCTTTGCCTGCGAGTGTGTTCCCTGATCAATATAATCTGGATGCCTTCAAGGCTAGAGTCAATTAGAGGGAATAGGATGTTCCAAGACGGGAATGCTCCATCTTCGGTCGCATCGTCGCTTACCATCAGGTGAGATGGCGGTCAAATGCCTGACTTGTTTAATAAAAAAAATCCTCACGTCTCCGCGCCCGGGCCGACCGTCACTCCGAATATGTTGTCCAGCTCGTCGAGCAGCGTCTCGTGCCGGAACGAGATCCGCACGTCGGGCACGTTGGTGCGCGTGATGTCGTTCCCGCCGATGCCGTCGCGCCCGTACTCCGGGCCCAGCCAGTGCTGCTTCATCTGCGAATGTCGACTCTTTTGTGTAGGTTCGGAAATTATTTGCAGCTATCGGACAACCAGCGCTGTTAGTCGGTACAGAATCTGTGCCGGCCCAGTGGACAACTGGCCTCAAACGAGAACTGGAGGTAAAAAAAAAAGAGCCTAGCCAGAACTGCTTACAGTAGACTCTAAGTATAAATGATCTGATGGGTACATTAAGAGACGTCCTGTGATCTCTATGATCTTTACAAAGACATGCACAGAAAATTAAATCAAACAAGTAAGCAAAGTACATACTTAGCCAGCAAGCAAATTGAGCATGTAGGTACTGACCTCGTGAGGGAATCCGGACATGATGACTGAATTCCGCGCCAGCTCGCACATATCGCACGAGCTCAGTTTCCAGGCTTGGGCCGCGATGCTGTACTCCTCCATTAGCGGCTCCTATTAATTACACAATGGAAAAATTCAACAGCATCAGTCAAAAATAATTAGGTCCTCCAAGTCCTCAAAGTCCTCCGCACCGCTCGGTTGACTAACAGTTTTGTAAGGATCGTCGCTAGTCAACAACTTTTCCGCCCCAGCAGCCAATGGTTCTGCGAGTAATGTGCACAATTCATTGCCATTTCATTGCCACGCAACACGCACTGGTCGAAAGCTCCGTCTCCACAGTCGGGCGAGTAGGTAGAAATTTCAAATCTTGTCTTTTCTCGCCCATTAAGATTTGTTGTCGAGTTCTTTGGAGAGGTTTTCCGTGGAAAATACAACTTGGAGTTCAAGAAAGGGGTGAAAAGGTTTTTACGGGGTCGGCAGCGCGTGGGTGATGCGCCTGGTATTGGTGGCAAACGGCCATAGGTTGCGGTGACATCAGGCAGGCCGTAAGTTTGTGTGCTATTCTTTATTGTACACAAAAATAATAAACACAATTTAACAGAAGGTAACTTAAATACAAAGGCGAGCTTAACTCAACAGTTGAGTTTTCTACCAGCAAACCTATGTGCTATCTTAGTAGTACAAAAAACTTCCCGCTCGCCTGCCATCCGACTTACCACATTCCTTGATTAACCTCTTCCCCGAAATATAATCTGTCTGATAGGTTGTCATTTTCTGGTCACCCTCTCTACCTTTGTGAAATGGAACTGCAGCGGGTCATCCGTGCTGAGCGTGCAGCGCAGGCCGCGCGCGAAGAACTCCGGCAGCGGGTTGCGGTGGTAGCGCAGGAACAGAGAGTTGTTGCTGAGAGGCGACATGGCGAAGAATATCTGCGCCAGGTAGTACAGGTACTGGAGCACTGGTATCTGGAAGGATGGGTGTGGTCGTTAGCAGCCTGTACTATAAGTAAATATGTGTAAAAGACACGGACAAATCCATTAGAATTGTTTCTTGTGTAAGGAAAACTTAGACCAGAAAATATCTTACATTCATGTTCGTCCTGTCAAATGTAAATCCCAGTTGTGTCCTCGCACGGCGCCGGAGCAAATTATCCTTGATTACTTACATGAAGCACCAAGAAAGGTTTCTATCTCAAAATGGTAGGTCTGCTGTAAGACATTTCTTTTTAGAAATAAGCTGTACCTTTTGTGATTGTTATCTTTATGTTCATATTATTGTAACTTTCTTTGTGCACAATAAATGGTTAAATAAATAAATAAATGTTTAATAACCCGTCTTGAAAGCCTATAGTATAGGCCGAACCTACAGTAGTCCATACTGGACATTGGCCTTCCTCAATGAGCGCCAATGCAACCTGTGCACCCTCGGCTTACGGCATTCAGCAGCCGTCCGATTGTTAGGTGGAGCCGCAAATTGTCACTCCACCTAACAAAAAGTAGGTAGGAGGCTCGAAAGGCCATGTAAAAACTCCACGACTCACCTTCCTGAGCATCAGTCCGTGCGAGATGTTCTCCGCTAGCAGGAAGCCAGATATCAGATGCTGCGCCGGCCCCGCCTCGCCGCAGTGGGGCCGCAGCACGAACGTGTTCAGACCTTGTTCCCTGCATTGGGAAATGAAATATCAACTTAGTCGGATGTTAATACCTAGTCTGAGTGTGACATGCGACGTCGAGATCGTCCTAGCACCTCTAAAGTTCAAAGCCAGGGTAAATAGGCATGCAAGGTAGGGTACTGGTTCATCGCCAGCATCATTGTACCTACCTAGTCACCACCAGCTTTCCCAGCCAAGTAGCAAACGATAAGAAGCGTACGCTAACACCTTTTGTAAATATAACAGCGACCACGACCGCAGATCGCCTCTGTTTGTGGTAGCTAGGCTTTACGATTTCGTTTGCTTATGTCAATCCACAGGTTGCGCGTCAGATAAATCTGCACTTTCGTGGCGCAAAACTTCAAAATGACTAGCTCCTTGTCATATTATCATATTATACTTTTAGTCGTAGGAAGCAAAGTTTTTTTGTTACCATTTTATTCTACTAGCGTTTACGACAATAGAAAGCCATTTGGCTAGGGATCAGGTACCTCTACTTAGTTACCAAGAGTGGAGATTACGGAAAACTTTCTACGCATATAGAGGAGGCTCAAGGCCAGCAGTGTAGCCTGAAATGCTCGTGGCAAGCGGACAACTTGCAATTAAAATCTAAATCCAGATAAATGTCGACTTACAACTTTACAAGAACCAACTCTATTCTACAAAAAATAAGGTCCATCTCACCTCCTCAGCTGGTTGAGCATCACCATATTGGCGTACATGTAGTACAGGTAGTACGAATACGGCGGGTTCTCCTCGTGGTCCCACTGCTCCGGGGTCCTCATGCCCTCGGTTAAGTTTGGGTTCTCGGGCTTGGACTCGTCGTCCACGCTGTCGAAGCCGATCAGTTGCTGGCGAGGACAAGGTGGCACCACGTTTTTAGACCAATGAGGTGACAAAAATTGTTGTTGCCAGATCACCGTGCCCCAGAGTTTTATAACTGTGGTGGGCTGGGCAACGATTTGATGATATCCTTGGTGTTGTTAATGTCTACAGGTAGCAGTGACCATTTTCCATTAGATGGCCCGATTGTCTGTTTGATTACCATATGACGTAAAAAAGTCAAACAAAAAATTATTGATAAAATGTAAATCTCTCATACCGTGAGGAATTTGTGCAGGGTGATGTTGGCGTTGGGGTTGGTGGAGACCTCGAAAAGCGGATTGAACAGGTTGTTCAAGAACTCCTGGAAGTTCTTCAGCAGCTTGTTGATGCGGTAGATGTCACTGCGAGCAACAAGGTTTCTAGTAAAATAATAGCGAAAATATCGGCAGTACGTACTGCATACACAAGACAAGGTGTGACAGGCTGGTCTGTTGACAGGCTTGAGCCTGGGGAGTCCGCCTGGGCGATCACCGCCCTATCACCTGATAAAACCAATTACCTACACCACTGTTGGTGTAATTCTGCTCTGGGACACTACACGACTAACTTCAATAGTGTTAGATAACTCATTTTGAACTATTGATCCTTGCGAGTACAGTAAGGGCGCATACTCACTACAGTCTCGGCACCTGCACCAACCAGCGCACGTGGGGCGAGTGCACATTGTGATTGATGGCCCACGAGGCCAGCTTGCCCCATTCGTCTTGGCTCTTGCAGTAGATTGAGATACGCGGCTCGATGAATATGTGTTTCGCTTCGCGCAGATCCGCCATCACCTCCTGGGGGTTTAGTTTGTGATAGATTTGGTCTAATGTGATTTAATGTGGGCGTCACTGGTCTAGTGGCAGCCCGCAGCGTGCTTGTGAGATCGATCATAATTGCATCTATATCGACAGAGAAATGGTACTGGATTGCATAGGCCTAGCGAGGGGGGGGGGGGGGGGGTCAGGGGGTTCAAACCCCCCTGAAATCATTTCACAGCAACTGCGCCGTGTAATTGATTTTAACAGCCTAAAAATTCCGAGCTCGCTGCGCTCGCTCATACATTACTTTGTTTTCTTTAATTACTTTTCTCCAGGTCTTTTTAGACAGAATTCAAACTCGCTACACTAGCAAACTTTTAAATATTTACGAATTTAAATTTATGCAACCCCCGCCCAAAACCAAAACCTGGCTACGCCGTGCTGGATTGGATTCACTGTAGTTTTATTTTTTATTTATTTATTCATTTATTTCAGGCAACTAGGCCCATATTAATAAATAGTGCCCACTAGGGGGCACACTGAAAATTAGCGTCACGGCAACTGTCGTGGCATATGCTGAGTGTGGCCCCAGTCTTCTCCACATGGCACAAGTAACGAGATTAGAGTACCTTTTTTTTCTAACTTCATTTTAAGAATTTTGTGCTGTGTGTTTGAGTGTGTTTTACTTACTTTACTTACTTACTTAGTGTGAACAGTCACCCGCCACTTCCCACTGTTCTTACAGGTACTGTCTTTGATCAATGTAAATCTGTAGCCATTATTACCTTTATGATTGAAGCAAAGTGTTTCCCGTTCTGGTAGTTGTCGGTCTTCAGGAACACCTCCCGCAGCCGGCTCTCGCCCACAGGGTTGTATTTCGCATTGAACCTATCGAACCTTTGGAAGGTGTTGCGGTCCTGTAGATTGAGTTTGGTATTAGAATAGTCATCACTGATGGCTCATCTTGATTGAAAATGCTTTTCAATCTCTCTTTATTGGCTGGACCATCTTTGGGGGCTTCTAGAAACGATCTTACACCTTCCACAAAGGTATAACGCATTCCTACCCTCCTGGTGTTACGGATATCCATGAGCCCTGGTGAACACTTACCGTGAAAAGGGATTGCATGAAGTATACATCCTATAATTATTGCTAGACCATATATATCATCTAAACTTGTTCTATCTATATAATTCTATTGCTAGTTGTACGGTATAGATGACACGTAAAGCGTACTCCACATGTTATTCATTCCGCGGGTTCACGAGAATGTAGAGGGAGTGTTCGCCTATATTTGTGTACTCCCGTGCATGTTTGGTATTTCCGCCTATTTCATAGACTAAGTAGAGATATTCAGTTGTCGTCTCGCCATGTGCTGAATTACATTACTTTGGTTCTTTCTAGTCGAAAATCTACTAGGTCAATCCAAAAATGTACAAAATTCACAGAGATGTAAATTCACTGACTACAAACATAATGTACAATATGCATAGACAGCCCTGCTACGCAGAAAAAATATTGATATATCCGATGACCGATGTTACCGGCGCGCTCGTTATAGGTAGACGAAATAATTTCATTTTTTGTATTTAAGGTGGTAGTTCCACGTTGTGCAGCAGTCCGCTACCATATCTACTGTTAGACGCACTACCTTATGATAGAAATTGTATCTAAAACCGTTTAATGTGCATAAACTGTCTGTTTGAAAGCTAATAAATCTTAGCTACCTTAAAAGTGTCGTATTGATTGGTGAGTAATCATCGCAACCGTAACAACCGATGTATTGATTTTATGTTAATTTTCCTAGCGCTTTTCCCGTAACAGGTGCGGGGTACACTTGACCATGGTCCAGGATATTAGTAGATCAGGTAATTATAGTACAGCAGCTGTCACCACCTCTGTGACCCTATTTACAGCAGAAGGTACCAGACTGGCGATATTACACCGATCAATAGATATAATATCGACGCATTTTGACACCTACCACATCCCTAATAGGCGAGAATGTAGAGCGCCTACCAAACTCCCGGCAAAAGTTTCGCCGCAAGTTTCGACGAACATGTGGAGTTAAGTATGTATATTCTGTGACTGATGTCTGAAATCTTTCTTTAATCGCTTCTGTGTGTCTTGTGTTTAGATTCCTGGAGTAGGTTTACCTATACATACGGGTGAAGCCCAAAGCTCATGGTGACCCGGTTTTAAGTAAGTGGTCTTTCATGACTGCTAGATTCTTCAAAAATGACGTATTTTACGGAGTTAGCGTTACGTCTCACCCATAGAAAACATTCATGTTTATGGATGGACCCCGCCAACCAGATAGCTAGGAATAAAATTCGCACGTAAAAAAATATTTCTAACCGTCCAACATGGTGGACAGAGTGTTTTGTTGGTAAGTAATAGGCAGCTGCTGTGCAACCTGCTTACCATTTGGCTATTATGCGCTTATTACACATTCCTTAATTCAGTAACTGAATTCAGAAACAAAAAGCGTGAGAGAAAATCAAAGTGGAATGTATTGCTCATAGAATAAAGTCCATTTTTGTATCTCGGATTTTTGAAAAGCGGAGCGACGCGTGACTTAATATAAGTGATACAATAATGGTCCTTATTCTATGAGCAATACATTCCACATTGATTTGCTCTCACGCTTTTTGTTTCTAAATTCAGTTACTGAATTTAGGAATGTGTAATAGGCGCATTAGCGCTGTAGAATATCCTCACCGCATGCACATCCAGGATATCCACGTTCAGATCATAAGCGTTCAGCTGCATGTCTTCGAAGACAGTTTTGAGGGTGCTGGGCACATTCTTGCTGATCGTAACCACCTCGTCAGGGTGCTGCCTTAAGGAGTGCTTGATGAACCTCAGCAGGTGCTTCTGGTTCATGCAGGACGCTGCGTGGATGTGGGTGTCCACTTTCCTGTGCAAAGGCGGGTAGAGGAAGTTTTATGAGGTAGAATAGGGCAAAGTGGGTAGGGCGGAATGGAACTGCGCTAGGTATGATAGCAACAGTAACCCTGTTACCAGCGGAACCTGACTACATTGGATCATTGTTACTTATTCAGTCGCCTGAGGGCCTAGTGTGAGTTCCGCTTCGATTTTACTTTACTATCGCGTTTGCGTTTACGTGGAAATTAGTATGAAAAAATATATAGCGCCGCCTAGTGGTACGCAAATGAAGTTTTTTTCTTCATACTAATTTCGACGTAAACGCAAACGCGATAGTTAAGTAAAATCGAAGCGGAATTCACACTAGGCCCTCTGGTCGCCACAATGTGCAAGTTTCGTCACGATGTTTTCCCTCACTGTAAGAGCATCAGTTAGTGTTTAACTAATTGAAGTACATTACGTGTAGTATCTAAGTAAGTCGCTTTATTTAAATAGTAGTAGAATTTAGATGTAGAATTGTGACTTATCTAATGTATGTCAAAATAAATAATGTCTATATCTTAATGTTGGCACTGGAGTTCGAACCCGGAACATCTCGTTTACGAGTCGAACCCCTTAACCAGTAGGGTACCAACGCCGCCCGTGGTAACAGTGGACTGTTACTGTCCCTTCAAAACACGATATCCCTTCTCTCACTTCACATTGTAGAAGTCCCGATGCGGGACGGCCTTCTGCAAGGCGAGCTCATGCAGCTCGTTCAGCAGCACGTGCATCTTGAACTTGGAGGTCAGGTAGCAGAGCCGCCGGTAGCAGAACGACTTGCTGTAACGAATGAGTGTTTAACAAAACTGTAAATTTCTGTAGGTCAACCTACTCATTGATTATTGTGAAATGCTTCAAAAAGGGGTTCAAATAATTTTCGCAAGGTCGACACACATGAAAGATACGTAACTGATTAAACATACGTACATAACGTCACACCTTTTTACCGTAGAGAAACCTGAAGTAAACGTTGAGTAGCCGTGGTAGTTAGGTACTTAGGCACATAGCTCGCAGAACGAATGGTCGATGGGGCAGTAAAGTTCTCGAGTAGCGATCACATACCGGAAGACGCAGCGTAGGCTTACCCCCGCATCGTCTTCGTTCGTGGATGGCTTACCTCCCACAAGGTGGAGCGACGACCTGGTAAAGATCGCAGGTCAGGTACCAGCTGGATGAGGAAGGCACAGGATGGACTTTTGTTGAGATCTCCAGGAAATACCTATGCCCGGCAGTGGGGGTTTACCGGCTGATATGACAAGCTACAAAATGAAACCATCTGTTCGCTGACAGTTACAATATGACACCTAAAATACGCCATTTTTTATTTATTTTAATGTGCCCAGTGTCACACGCGACCAAGGCGAATCTAAAAAAGCTCTCCTATTGGCAGATGAACTGATTTTTATGACAAAATAATATGTATAGAGAAAAACACCTTTATACGCTAGTTCTACAAAAGTGTTTTAATCGAATTCCATCAAGAATGACAGGCACAAGGCATATCATCTTCCTCATTTCAAGTCCTCATAGTGATAACGCACCTGCGTTTCTGCATTTTTATTACATGCAACCTAAATATATGAATTGTAGATGTTATGTACGATAGGTACCACTTACCATCAGGGCTGTCTGCTCGTTTGTCACTGAGTAGCATAAAAAAAAAGAATGCGCAACACGAAAAGTCAACTCATCATTATCATCCGAGCGGCCAGTCCTAGCATCTGCCAAGGTCCGCTTTCAGACTCATTCTCCTCCATTTCGCCCGGTATTGGGGATCCTCGCGTTGTAAGCCATTAGCTCTCGCATCCGACTCGGCGATGTCAATCCATCGCTTCTTGGGCCTTCCGCGGGTCCTCTTCCCTGATACCGGAAGGTTTAGGCACCTATTTCCCACGTATCCTTGGGGCATCCGTAACACTTGACCAAACCAGCGAAGGCGAGCCTCAAATACCCAAAATAATAATATTTGAATCATAGCACGAGACCAATCAATGATTACTCACAGCGGCCCATCGTCGATCATCTTGGACATCATTCTCATATCTTCGATGTACTCCTTCAGTGTGACGAAGGTGTACGGCAGGAACACCTTGGCCTCAGCCTGGGTGTCGTCGCGCGCGAAGCGGACCACGCCGCGGTGCCAGCGAAACACATACCCCCGGTTGGGGGGCGAAGGGCCCGCCCAGGGGTCGACGCCTATTCCGTCTTCTGGAGGGGTCGAGCAAGATCAAAGCATCATCATCTTGACGTTAATGTCATGGCTTTGCGCTCGCGCACGAGGGCCCGAAATCCGCCTTGACCATGATCCAGGATTTGGCAAGGTAATTACAGTGGAACGACTGTCACCTCCGTGACCCTGCTTCCAGGGGAACCTGACCAGATTGGATCATGGTTGCACATTCAGTCGCCCGAATGGGTGGGTTTGTGTCGGTCATGATGTTTTCCTTTATCGTGAGAGCTTCGGTTAGTATTCAACTAACTGTATTTACATAAATCAGAAAAGAGCCATTGGTACATGGAGGATGTAGGATTCGAACCCGGTACCTCTCGCTTATGAGTCGAGTAATGAGGATCAGTCATTAGGACTTCTCCATTGAATTACTAGATAAGATATATACACTAGAACACTGTGATTTTGGCATATCTGATGACTTCATTCGACACCGGGTAAACCTTAGGAAACATGTAACAAAACACATATTTCATTGCGCTTGACATTTCTTTTAAACCCATATAATTTAGGCATTTCAAAATGGACTTCATAAATTCTTGTGAATAACATTCAAATTTTAGATGTACAAAACACGTAAAACGTAAAAATAAAACATATTTTTTGCCTGACCTAGGATAATATGATACCCTGTGTTTCAGGCGAGAAATTACAGATCCTAAATTATTTCACTGGTTTTCATTGCTATGAAAATGCATTCAGATTTTATCAACAAACCTTTAAATTCTACCATATAAATCGGTCCTCATTCTATAATAGTGATAAATTTTTTACGGGGTCGACAACGCGTGGGTGATGCCCTTGGTATTGCAAACGTCCATAGGCTGAGTTGACTGCTTTCCAACAGGCAGGCCGTAAGCTGGTTTGCCAACACAGCGGTACAAAACAAAATGATAGTATTATAGAATATTGACGAAGTATAAGCATACAATACCTGCTGTTCCTGGGAGCTCGTCAAATTCGAACGAGTCTCTCAAGTGCGTGTCGGTGGTAGGGTTCACCATTGCCGTTGTGCTGATTGGCGGCACTTGAAAAAAACAATAATTATTTAAAAAAATAAAGAGTTAAATAATGAGGAGTTTTCCAGTAGGTATTGATAGTTGGTTTCAAAAAGCATCAATAGATGGCGCTCCTAAAATTTTGGTAATCTTTTTTAATCTGTATGATGGTGGCAGTGATTTCATGCAGCCAACTAATACTAAACTTAAAAATAAAATGTTTATTATAATAATATTAATATGAACATAACTGTTGAAGGCTGAACGAAATGTAAAAAGAAATATTTATAGAAGTTGGCACTATGTTCCATTATTATTACAACCTCTAAAATACAACGTACCCAGTGTTTATATCCTGTTTGCTAAGAACCTATTTCAAGCGATTATCACTTACCAAAATTGTCGGGGCACCATCTAGTGAGTGGTTAGGAATGCTTTAGATACATATTGGAAAACTGCTCATTGAGAACAAGGTAACTAAATAAATGCTATGGTAAGTGCATAGGTTCTATAATTTTACAATTTTAGTAGACTATTAAAAAATATTGGATTTTTTTTTGTTAATAAATTTTGGAAACTTTATACTTCGTATCAGACTTCTCTACTTACCACTCTACTTATACCACTGAAGCAGGGCCGATTTTGGAGAGCTAATCTAGAATCACGAACCCCGCATTAGAAAAGCGACTTTATTTTATACTTGGTAAGGATTAGTATCACCTGTCAGGCTGCCTCATAGATCGGCACTGCCGCAGTGTCGTATGTAACCACCTTTCGTTCCCCAAAGAGGACACTGCACGGTGCAAAATGGAGGTAGCACACTCAATCTCCTCATCACCACTAGGCCTCTGCCAATGATATGTCTATGTCTGTTCATTTTTTCCCGAGATGAAAATAGAGAGGTATTATAATTATAAGTTTGACGTATGTATCTATCTATGCCTTTCTATATCTGTCTGTGGTATCGTACCTCCCGAAGGGATGGACTGATTTGATGCGCTTTCTTCTTAATTGCCTTCCTTTGAGATAGGTGTACCTACACCTGTGGGTGTGACAATGAATGATAAACAGATAAAACTCACAAACGGTGTCGGATAGCTGCGTGCTGACTCCACGGTTGTCGTTGTAGGTGTTCATGCCCAGCAGTTGCTCCGAGACGGAGGTGAGGTGCAGGTATCGCTCGCGGGCATCGGCTGCGGACATCAACGTAAAAAATCATCTTGGCGTTAATGTCTCAGATGTGCTCTTGCGCACTAGGGCTATGGTCTGCATTGACAATGATTTAGGATTTGCTAGATCAGATAATTACAGTGGTTGATGGTAGAAGGTCCATTTTGTATCACGCCTTTTGGAAAACGGAGCAACGCGTAGCATATATAGCTGATACAAAAATGGACCTTATTCTATGATCAATACATTCCACTTTGATCTATCTCTCGCGTTTTTTGCTTCTGAATTTAGTCGACTTAATTTCTTCAGGTGTAATAAGCTCATAAGACAGTCGGTTCGTGATGTTTTGTATGGCAGTCGGCAGGCTTCCCGTTGAGATCTTTTGTATGGCAGATGTCGTTGTTCTGAGGTAAGCTATAATATTTAACGGATGCGCTTTGATGTCTTTAGTATGGCAGGTATTGCATGGAAGTTAGGCTCCCACACCGATGTTGAGATACATTTGTAAACAATGTAAGCATTTGAAACTTTTATAAACAAAATGGATGAAAATTGTTGCAACATTTGCAAGTTGTTGCAAGTTTATATAATCAAATACAAAGTTGGGATACAATATACAGAAGTATCTAGATTTTCCACTTCGGACATCGGTCTGGCAACATTGGAAATAGTTTGAAACAGTTCCCAACAGTCCTAACAGCTTGGAAAAAACAAAAGATTAGATACCTATTCTGTGACAAAAGGAAACTTTGTAGGTGTGGAAGGACCTTATCATTAGATGCGCGTTGATGTCTTTTGTATGGCAGTTATGATGTTCAATCCACGAGCGTTACTTATTTTAGTTAATTTATTACATTTCAGGAGAATGTTGAGAGAATGAGTTTTATCTACCAGTCAACTGGAGAGTCATCATAATCTTGGCGTTAATGCCCCGGTTGTGCTCTCGCGCACGTGGGCCCGGGGTCCGCCTTGACCATGATCCAGGATTTGGCAGGTCAGGTAATTACAGTGGAGCGACCTTCATGACCGTGCTAGCAGGGGAACCTGACCAGATTGGATAATGGTTACACATTCAGTCGCCTGAATGTGCAGATTTCATCACGATGTTTTCCCTCACCGTAAGAGCATCGGTTAGTATTCAACTAATGTTCGTAACTCAGAAAGCAGTCAAGGCCAACCTCCAAGGCCTGGAACAAGGCTGGACCTCGGGCTTACGAGTCGTATACTCAAACCGCTCGGCCACCGACGCTCCTAGTCAACTGGAGAGTAGTTAATAAAAATTACAAGACGGTATACCAAAAAAGAAAAAAGGATTACTTAAATACATAAAAGGCAGTATGCCTTTTCACGAGTAGTTCTGATTATTCAGTTCACAGGAAATAAGGATGAGCTTCGGTACCCTAAGGTTAGTGGATCCCCAGTCCCGCAATGAATCAACTGTTTCGGAGCTATGTACATTAGTTAAACACTAACCGATGATCTAACTGTAAGTTTACCTTACATTGTAAGGAGACCTGCACATTTAGGAGACTGAATATATAGCCATGATCCAATCTTGTCAGGTTCCCCTGTTAACAGGGTCACGGAGGTCAGAAGGCAGTCACTCTACCGTAATTACGTCATTTGCAAAATCCCGGATCATGGTCACGGCGGAGCCAAGGCCCTCGCACACGAGAGCACAACCACGGTCGCGCCTTATTTTGTAAAAGTAGGCAAGGAGGAGCAATGCAATGCAAGTAGTCTAAAAAGTTACACTAACGATCAAGATTGTACAGTATATTGTTGAAATCCCTGGATTGGTCGTGGAGGTTAGGCAGCTGCTTCTGGTTGTCCACCATGTTCAGATACATGTTCACCTCCTCAGGGAAGGACTGCTGTGAAATCTCCATGTAATGGCGCCGCCGCTCCAGCGCCGCCACCAGCTGGCGCGCTGACCCAAGCAGGTCTTCAATGGGCACCTGGATTTATTATTGGACACGTCATGGATCAACCTATTTTGGTCTATAGGCCTTCGCTAATGAGCACCAATGCACCCTGGCCTAGGCTTGTACCGGCAAGCATCCACCTGCTGCCATTAGCAACCTGGCCGGCCCCCATTGAAGAACTCGTTTACCCCAGCGGCTGTCGGTTCGTCGGCATATATGGCTAGCTCACGGCTATAATTAATATTAGTCCTAAATTGGACCAGACAATAACAAGATTGAAAATATTACTTGAATCGGTAGGACTTGTTATAAATGGTTCCAAGACAAAATTAATAATCAGAGATCCATCCAACTCACCTAACGGGACTGCTCCTAGCAGTGTCTATCTAGGGGGAGGGTCAATCCAACCCGTGAAGGAAATAAAATATTTAGGGACGTATCTCACAGCATCCCACGACGGACGAAATTGTATAAAACACAGGTGTGATAAAACCGTCACAAACTCCAAAATGGTAAACGCGTTTATAAAAAACAACAGACTGGAATGGAAAATCACAAGACTAAACTACAAAATGGTCATATGCCCTACGATGACCTACGGTTTGAACGTGGCGTCCCAAACAAACTACGACGATACGAAAGATACACCTTGGGAGGTATGTTAAATCTATCCAGAGAAAAACCCGAAGAAAATATGGCAGATTTTAAGATGGAAAAACTATAACTAAAATAATAAAAGTACGGAGGCTGACATACTACGGCCACACAATAAGGCACGAGAACCCACATATACTACAGGCAGCCCTACAACACTCAGAAACTAAGCGTAAAGTTGGTCGACCTATATTTACCTGGGACGACTCGCTGAACCACGATATAGATAATTATACAACGAAGTCGAAAGAAGACTCGCAGGTGATGGCAGGTAATAGGAGTGAAATGAAAAACGAAGCCGGAAAAAAATGTACCAAGCACCGGAGACAGATTCCGAATCGGAGGTAGAGAGCCCACACAACACAACGACGGGCATTGGAGAAAACGGACAAGATCGACCATGAGTAGTAACAAGTGTCAAGCAGATGATATCGTTGAAGCTATGCAGATTAATTATTACAACACGCCGAAGGAAAGAAGGCACCACTTGCGCAAAGTTTATGGTAGGTTGCTTACGATTGGACATCGTGGGAAAGGCCACCAGGAACATGACATCAAGAACACCCAACACCGAAGACAAAACAAAACAAGTACAGATCAAGCGAACAACCACAGCAGTCTTTACCATCCTTCTTTATTATATTACACAAAAAGTATAGTATCTATCCTCCATCAAACTGACTCGATGATAGTATTCTTGTCGGCTCCAAATTCTTTCGCTCCCATCCTGACTGCAACAGCCCTACACTCCCCTTCGCATTTACGTACGCACTGGTATGTAGCGCAAATCAGTGGAGGACGAGGTCTGGTGTCGCCTAAAATCAACAACTCCCACGTCTGATGCTGTATCCGGAGCAAACCAGCTCTTTGGGTGAAAACCGTGACAACCACTGGGCTTGGTTGCTAAAAATACAAGTACAGACGACGGAACCACCGATGATGGCGACGCCGTACCCGGTTCTTGCTGATATGATCTACATACATCCTTGCAGAAGCATTTCTGGCTGGTGTTGTACCTGAACTGAACTGAACGGAACGGAACTACTGGACCTAGGCGTCCTCCAGCCAATGCATTACGGCCCAGGATTTATCATATGTTTTTATTATTTTATTTTGCTACTATGGACCCGGCGCGACTTCGTTCGTGTACACCTATTTTACCCACCTACCCTTTTTTCTTGTTTATAAACCGTCCCTTTGAATCCCTCTATCTATTGCTAAAAACCGCATAAAAATCCGTTGCGTAGTTCAAAAGGTTAGTGTTTTTACAATACAATTATTCTATTGTATTCTATGGTATTCGGACTTTTTGGTATTGAAGATGACCATAGGATATGGTCACGTACAGCGTAAGCACCATAGGTAAATGGGAAATAGGTGCCTAAACTTGCTCGTACCAAAAAAGAAGTCCCGCTGGAGACCCAAGAAGCGATCGATTGCCGAGTCGGATGCGGGAGCCACCGGATTCCGTCGTGAGGATGCCGAAGATCAGGTAAAGTGGAGAAGAAAGAGCGGCAAAAAAGGCAGAAGTCGGGATCACCCACTTGCATGATGATGAAAGGCTAGGGTTTTATTTAAAGAACGATGCCGCCAAGGATAGAGCATGCCTGTCTAGAATGAGCCGATTATAATGATGAGGGCAAACACTAGCAGGTAACGTGATCCATTTTTGGCGGTGAAGGATAAGGATAACCTTCTCACCATCTTCGCTTGCCGCCAATGTTGGCAAGCGAAGATGGTGAGAAGGTAGAAAAGGGTAATTACCCACCTGGCCGGGTGTTGTGACCAGGGGACCAAGGGTCCGACAGTTGATCGTCGGAAGTTGTATATATGCCGTGGAAGTTGGCACATTTCTCTAGCGCGATGTAGGATTGTTAGCGCCATCTATGTGCGAATGCTTGCCAACCTTGTGTTCGTGTACTCGTAATGTGAGTCTCGTTGAGTTTCCCTAGTGGAGCGATAGATGTCGCTACAGTACTCCCCCCGGAGACTGGAGGTCGATACCGAAGCGAGAAACGCTGAAGCTGACGTATGAAGCGTAATCAGTCTGGCGATGCGGTGAGCAATGGCGTAGCTCTGGCGTGAGGTTGCGCTGTGAGCTGTGCCGAAGCGATGCTGTTCCCAAGTCTGCAGTGAGTCGAGACTGGGTGGGGACAGTGAGATGCCGCAGGTGAACGACCAGGAAGCACGCGTTGTGCCGACTATGGTCAAGGCTGTGACTGCTGTGTGCGGGAGTCAGGTAGGGAAGACGTAAGGATCACGTCGGGGTCACCACTTTGGCGGTGAAGGATAAGATAGCCGCCAATGTTGGCAAGCGAAGATGGTGAGAAGGTAGAAAAGGGTAATTACCCACCTGGCCGGGTGTTGTGACCAGGGGACCAAGGGTCCGACAGTTGATCGTCGGAAGTTGTATATATGCCGTGGAAGTTGGCACATTTCTCTAGCGCGATGTAGGATTGTTAGCGCCATCTATGTGCGAATGCTTGCCAACCTTGTGTTCGTGTACTCGTAATGTGAGTCTCGTTGAGTTTCCCTAGTGGAGCGATAGATGTCGCTACACATTCCTTAATCGTACGCATTATAAAGGTGGAGTCAAAGCGATTTGGGCGGATAGTTGAAATATTATAAAAAAACCAAGTCCGCCCAGATCACGTTTCCCATGTCGGAAAGGGGCCGGCGGAATGAGGTCGTGCAACTGCTTTGCAAACTCTCCTAAATACAACTTGTAGAAGACCGACAGATGCGCAACCATACGCCGACGCTAAGGTGTTCCGAGCCATACTCACCCCAGTGGGATGTATCCCAGAGACGGAGACCCGCTGGAAGGGCACCTCGACGTTGACCTGGTGGCTGGTGTTGGCGATGCCGCGCGTGCGCTCGCTCGTGTGCCCCGGCCCGCGGATGTAGGTGCGCGTGTGCGCGCGCAGGTAGTGCTTCGTCTCGCTGGCATGGTTAGGTTAGGGTTTAGCCTTACGGTGACGAAAAATATCGTGAAGAAACTTGCATATTTAGGCGACTGAATGTGTAACCTTGATCCAATCTGGTTAGGTCGCATTGTTAACAGGGTCACGGGGGTCAGATGGCAGTTGTTCGGCTTTAATCACCTGATCTGCCTAGTCCTGGATCATGGTCAAGACGGGACCTCGGGCCCTCACGCGAGCACAATCGAGATATTGACGTAAAGATAGATAGGGTTTAGGCTTCTTTTCCACCAAAAACCAGGTTTGTTCTCTCTGCCAGAGATGTGCGTGGACGTATTGATGAGCAACAGTTAGCATCTGTTATAATACTCATAGCTTAGCTTGTGAAGATGAGTACAACAAAGTTATGATTTTTAGTGAAGAGATGCTGCGGGTACGAGCTAAGGATGTGGGCCAGAATGGGAGCATGGGGTGGTGTAGCAGGATGAGTATCATGTGCATAATATCGGGTGGAGTTATCGTCATCATCAGCCTCCGCAGTGCCTCCTGTAGATACATAGACCTCCCCCAAATATGTCAAAATCTTTGGCCTCTCCTAAAACGCCACTTTATCGGTCCGTTTTGCCAATCCAGTCACCGCTAGCCATTTTGCGTAAACAGATCGTCCCATCAGGCCAAGAGATGTCCGTTATAATTACGTTTGCCCGATAGTGGTCTTCACTCAAGAACACGTCTACCCCAGCAGGTTTAGAGTTTCTTTATTTCTCTTCTATAATCTACTTTAGTCTTTGAAGCAGGACCTCGGGCCCTCGCACGCAGCACAGCTGGCATTGACACCAAGATGATGATGAGGACCTACTTTAGCCATTGAATGTTAAATTAATAGTATTCTGTAATGCAAGTTATTGCATAATAATGCGCAACAAAATGTAGCGCCGGAAATGTAGGGCATCAGACTCTCTGGTGGACATCTAAGCTATGTTAGTACTTACTTCCTGGACCGTGTCCATTTTTTATATTCCTTGTAAGTCCCAAACATTTTGCCGAGTCAAACTCTGCAACTCATGTTATTTTCAGACTATTTTCACTAATGTTCTGCACAACTCTGTAATTTATCCCATTTTTAGCCGCCAGATAAAAAATTACACGGTGAAGTGACATTTTAGGACGTGTGTCAATGTAGATTCCGTCATTCGTGTTTGTAAAATATTACAGGCAAAGACACAGCATTCCTTTAATCCAGAGGTCTACCAAGCGGTCACAGTCTTATAGCACAGAGAAAGGAGGATTTTCATCCTCAGTCTCCATGATCAGGGGCGGCGCCGACTCCGTAGGAGCTCAGACGCTAGAGCACCTACGAGCGGTAGAAGAGGGTGCTGGGAACCCACGAGCCCATCAAAACAAAATTAAAGTCAGTAATTCTTTTTAATTGGTTTTGGTTAACTCAAACAAAATACATATAAAAATTATATGAATTAAACCGGCGCGCGGCAACTGCAGGCAGCAGCCGCGACTATTTTTGGCTATTAACGCCAGGAGCGTCAACTCCGTGAGAGCTCGGGAGTTCCATCACGCATGAAAGTTGGTTAAGTTTTCCACTGCTCCATGGGGTGGGGGATTTGGGAAAGCGTCGCTTTGGCGTGTGGAGGGGCATTTGTCTTTTTGCTGCCAGAGCAAAATTGCATTGCCTTGATAGGCAATGCAATCTCAATATCGCGCTGGTACTTTTCATAAGGTAGCCAGATTGCCTTTTGCCTACAGTATGTCATAAAAGAAACATTGGGTTAGTTTATTCTTACCGTTATATGTTGACACTACGGGAAAATGAAAAACGTGAATTTTGGATTTAACCATTTTTATTACACACTATAAAAATTAACGTGATAATGAAAAAAGTATTTGTTCAATGACAATAAATGATTCTTATGGTTGATCCCCCTATGGCCGATCTATTCTATTGATTAATTTTATTCTTTTCTGCTAACTACTCTTATATTACAATAAAAACATTTGTGAACAATCACGGGACCCCGCTTACAAGACCTTAGATCCTAATGCTGCCGTGTTTTTTAGTTACAGAAAGTTATACTAGAGACGGCCTCTTCAAACTAACTATGGGGGCTTTGAAGTCGGGAGGTGGGGGGGTCACCGGACCGGCTGTCGCAGGCTGGCTCTGGTACCCTGGAGCATGCAGCGCCTGCAACCATACGTGAAGAAAATTATTCCACTTACTGTGTGTTCATCCCTTCGTCGGCTCAAAATAAATTTGTTTATATCGGAACAGAATATACCTACTCAAGTTCAAAGGGGCTAAACCTGAACTGTCTGGGTGGATGTGATTCAGGTAATAACAGAAAATTCACTGCTATCTAACCTCCGCGACCCTGTTAACAGGTTAACCTGACCAGATCGATGGATCACGGTTACACATTTAGTAGCCAGAATGTGCATGTTTCATTACGATGTTTATTGGTACATTACTCAAAAAGGGTCATGTACATGGCTGCACTGGGGTTCGAACCCGGTACCTTGGGGTAAGAAACGGACACTTTAATCACTAGGCCACTGACGCTCTTTTTTTGACGCATTTTAACCTTGAAGATTATGACAATATCCTCTATTGATGTAAAGGCGGCTCGATAAGTCCAGCAGTGGACTCTATAGGCTCTAATTGACGATGATGAATGATAATTTCTTTCAACCGTACCACGTTCACTTTATCAACTGTACCACGTACGTACCGTGACGTGTGTCCTAAAACCAATGGACCCTGGGGCGTGTACGACGCGGTGATAAGTGTGAATTCATACGCAAATGGCTGTCAGGTTACTCTGCTCTGATAGCGCCATTCAGGTATTTCAGGGTGATCTATTTATTTATTTATTTTATTTGCCAACAGATTTACACTTTTTGTCACATATATCAACGTTAAGGGACTTCCAATTATTCAACCTATTGCAATAGGTACCCTCTCAGACCGTCTATCGCCTGATGGTAAGTGGTAACTGGCTCCCATAACATGTACAATTCATACATTTAGGCAGAACCGCAGGTGCGTTGTCACTGTGAGGACTAAGATGAAATGCCTCATGTCTGTAATTTCGCTAGATGCAGTAGTGAAAGCTTTGTAGAGTGCGGCAAATCCTTCAGAAACTAGTTCAGGGTGCTTCATTCCGAGTATACACTGGCGTCTAGAGCGTCTTTCGATAATAGCTTTATTTTTCTTATTAATGAGTAAAATGAAATGAATACTTACTTACAGAGTGCTTCTAAACCATGTGCATTGGCAATCATTTTAGTTTTTCTCTTTCTACTTACGTCTACTTAATTTTGATTAAAAATGACTGTTCAACGTAATTGAACGAAAAACCAGATGAGTAAAAACTCATCTAAGTAAAAACATTATTAGTTCAGTGCAAAAAATAAGCGAACAACTTACCATGCCATAGTATGTAGTAGGGACAGTCAACAGAGTACTGACCTACCCAAAACCAGTATAAGACGAGCTAGCATCTTTATAGACGCGCACAGCAGCGTTGGCTTCTTTAATACTGGTTTTTGGTAGGTTAACCTGTCTTCTGTGCGTAGATGTGAACACATTCATATCCATGTCTCGTGTGGATCATGTCTTAATTATCCACATTGGCTATTATTAACATTATTTACGACTATTAGTTACTTTACTGTATTTTCCGTCATAAAAAAAATACAATAAGACATCGAACATAGTAAGTAGTGATGTGAAAAATGTTATTACCAAATTATGTTAGTCCTTTGAACTGTACGACTGTACCTTATAGAATCGGATCCGGGGTACGACTCTGCCGTATCTACGTGTAACAAACGGTCACAACTTTACACACTGTATAAAACCAAATATACAGTCGGGTTATTTTAATGTGAATCCATATGAAGTCGAGTAAAAAAATATAGTCTTCGTGGCGTCGATATAAAAGGTTGCCCTTTGGGGTCCGCCTTGGCCATGATCCAGGATTTGACAGATCAGGTAATTACAGTAAAGTGACTACTATCTGACCTCCTTGACCCCGTTACCAGACTGTATAATGGTATTTTTCTTAGTGAGTTGAGAAACATTATATTTTGAACTGCGTTTCTAGTGACATTATATATGGCGTATGGTACAACAGTAATACTATTACAATACGCTAATACACTGTATTCGTGTATTAAGCGCATGGTTTATGGTGTAGCACATCACACGCATGTTTTGCCACCAAACGAGCGGTAGCCAGAGCCAGACAAGACCACTTACGTCCTTTGTACGAAAAGTTGGAATCGTCTGAGGGGCAGAAACTCATCTACAAGTTGGCACGATCGAGGGTCAAAGCGGCACAGGATATTTCCATTTGTCGCTGTGTAAATGACCCTCAAGGTAACCTGTTATGCGACGACCGCGCGGTAAAGGAGAGATGGCGTTCGTATTTCCACGAGCTACTGAATAAGCAGCATAAAGAGGTGCATCCACCGGACCTCCCTCCAAATCAAGGACTCGTGCCATCGATAACGCCTGAAGAAGTCAAGGTGGCTCTTCGCCGCATGAAGAATCGGAAAGCCGTCGGACCCGATGGAGTCCCTATTGAGGCGTGGAAATCGATGGGCTCTCGTGGTGTGAGCATCCTTACCGATATTTATAACCGCATTCTCCTCACCGGGAAGATACCAAACCAATAGAGGCTGAGTATAATTACCCCAGTCTTTAAAGGTAAGGGTTCAGTGCGGGAGTGTACCAACTACCGCGGTATAAAGGTGATGTCTCACACCATGAAGCTCTTCGAACGCATTGTGGACTCTCGAATCCGACGGGAGTGTACAATCTCGGATTGTCAGTATGGGTTCCGGCCGGGTTGTGGGACCATGGACCCCGTATTTGCCCTAAGAACTCTCATGGAGGGATACAGATCAAGGAACACGCCCCTGTATTTCCTGTTTCTGGACATGCAGAAGGCCTTTGACTGTGTCCCTCGTGAGATGATCTGGTGGGCGTTGCGGTCCAAGTCAGTACCTGAGGCCTATATTGACATAATCCGAGACATGTACCGCGATTCCGATTCCATAGTTAGGACTGCTGTTGGCGATACCAACACTTTCCCGATTACCGTTGGGGTACACCAGGGCTCTGTGCTCAGCCCACTTCTGTTCAACGTGATATTAGACGTACTGTCAGACAGCATCCGAGACTATCATGAGGTACCTCCGTGGCTACTCATGTATGCTGACGATATCGCGTTGACAGACTCTGACAAGGGGCGTCTTGTCCAACGGGTGGAAAAGTGGAAGGAGTCGCTTGAGAACGGCGGTCTGAAGATAAATGTGGCGAAGACAGAGTACATGGCTTGCAACAGTACAGACCCCCTACCCATCCGCATAGGTGAAGAGGAGGTCAAACGAACGGATCAGGCCAGATACCTGGGGTCAGTACTAAGCGCAACTGGTGACATCGACAGCGACGTCAAAGCCCGAATATCCGCGGCTTGGGCAAAGTGGCGGGAGGTGACGGCTGTCATTTGTGACCCCAAGATGCCGATGAAACTGAAGGGACAGGTCTACAAGTCCATTATTAGACCTGTTCTCTTATACGGCAGCGAGACTTGGCCTCTACTAGAGCGACACAAGCAGGAGTTGCGAGTCACGGAAATGAAGATGCTGCGGTGGATGTGTGGGGTTTCCCGCAAAGATCGCGTGCGGAGCGCCCACATCCGCGGTAGCCTTCGTGTCCGTGACATCGCAGATAAGCTACACGAGTGTCGCCTTCGATGGTATGGCCACGTCTTGCGCAGACCGGCAAATTATGTGGGGAACAGATGTCTGGCCATGCCGCCCCCACCAGGCACGAGAAGGAGAGGCCGGCCCAAGAAGCGATGGCTAGACGTCGTTAAGAGTGACAATCGGGCCAACGGACTCACTATGAAGGATGCCGAAGACCGAGCAAAGTGGACTAGACATAGCAGGAAGGCGGACCCCGGGCACCCGCGTGTAGCGCGGGGGCGCAACCGGGATTTAACGCCGAGATGATGATGATGATGATGATGATGACATCACACGCATGTTTTGTCGTACGTAAATTTTCCTTGCGTCTACCAACCCTGGATCATAGTTACAGATTCAGTCGCCTAAATGTGCAGGTTACATCACTATGTTTTCCCTCGCCGTAAGAGCGATTATAACTCAGAAATTGTTATTGGTACATGGCGACGCTCTAGCCGATACTGACGGTCTGTCGTCAGATGTACGTAAGTACCTACATACATACAATAATGTCCCGCCTTTTTCTCATACAGGTAAGCAGAGAGCACATTGCTCCACTTGCTGCGGACGAATCTCTCCCTTACTTCTTCCACATTCATCAACGTTTTAAACATGCTCGTCGATTTGTGGTTCATTTATTAAGGGCAAATACTTAAATTAAACGCATTTAAGCTGACAAAACACTTCATACAAAAAAACTTTAATGTCATTCTTAATCGTGTTTAAGAATTTGGTACAAGCCGGGCTTCGTTCAGTAGATACCTACTTACTTTTGTTGAATTAATTTAATCTAGACCCCTCGGTGCGTAGAGCGTCGGTGGCCGAGCGGTTAGAGTATACAACTCGTAAGCCAGAGGTCCCGGGTTCGTATCCCGCTCCGGCCATGTACCAATGACTGTTTTCTGAGTTATATACATTAGTTGAGTACTAACCGATGCTCTTACGGTGAGGAAAAACATCGTGATGAAACCTGCACATTCAGGCGACTGGATGTGTAACCATGATCCAATCTGGTCAGGTTCCCCTGGTAGCAGGGTCATGGAGGTCAGATGGCAGTCGCTCCACTGTAATTACCTGACCTGCCGAATCCTGGATCATGGTCAAGGCGGACCCCGGGCCCTCGTGCGCGAGCGCACAACCGGGACATTAACGCCAAGATGATTATTATAATTTAATCTAGACCCCTTTGGTTCCGGGTTTTATAATTTATAAGAGTCAACACATTTTATGGTTAGCAATTTATTTAAAAACAACATGATCACATTCGTGTAAGGGAAACGTACTATGTAATTGTAAAAATAAGATTCAAACAGGAGGTACAATATAGTAGTTATGCTATGCTAGTGCTTATAATTTAGAACTTCAAACGTATAAGGTCGAAACGGTCTAAAGCAAATGTCAAACAGATACACTAGTCGGCGACAAATATTGCTCACAATGACGTTACAAACACTCCTTTACTAAAAATGGGCACATGAGCAATTTTGATACAATCGAGACAATTTGGAGACATTGGATCTGCCCCTGGAAACTTTCTGGGTTCATTTTGTTTATGCACAGCATGGATGGATGGGATCCAAAAGGCCAACTGATCCAAAAAGCCGTTAACTCCGTCGGAATCTCGATTTTAAACACCGGGTGTAAGAAATCGAGTTTCCGACGCAAACGACGGTTGGGTACCTTAGGAACTCTAGACCTTCTCCATCCATACTCTAGATGTGCATAATCAGATAGCACCCAGAAAGTTCCCAGGGGGAAATCCAAGGTCTCGCAATTGCCTCGATTGTATGAAAATTGTCCATGTGCCCATTTTTCAACAGGGTTTGTAATGTCATTGATTGCATATTATTATGCTCTCAAAAGTACTTTACAATATTCTGTGCCGATGTGTTGTATTACTGCCGACATCGTACTCACATATTTCAGAGACAATACAACCACCCATATTCATAAAAATATTGAAGTATAAAGTTGTTGAATTATTTTCTTAAAAATTATAGAACTGTTTGCTTTAGAATATTTTTATAAATATTGGAATAGGTAAGCATGTAATTATTTAAAATTTTACTGTATGTATTAATAAGCGACAAAATCAGACTTTCAAAATAAAAATCGAGGTTACTACTTAAGTACAACAATAACTTAATTAGGATGAGATATTAAACAAGTATTTTGATTATGTTAAGTTACAAAGATCATCTTACACAGAAGCGTTAGACAATGTTACAAGATTACAAAGCTTAAGTATTTCGAGCCCATGAGAAGCGATTACTATGTCAATTAATATTTTATCTTCCTCAAGACATACAAAAAAAAATGGGAATGATTCGTCAGCTGCAGAGTAAATGGACCGGGCTCGCATACATAAAATGACCATACATAGCGGGGTCAGTTCTCTTTGCAGCTTACTGCACCAAGTCCAAACGCGATTTTCTGACAACATTGAAGGTTGCCTAGTTTTATGACTTGTGTTTTTTTAAATCATACTGTAGGCAAACATACAAACGGGCCACCTGATGGAAAGTGGTCACCACCGCCTATAGACGACGAAACAAGTAGGACTACTAGGACTACAAAACGCTTCCCATGGCCCCGGTACATAAAACCATAAGTTAGCACACCTGTCACACCAGAACACATACTGGCTTTGTATATTGTGTTATGTCTATAGGTATTGTGTCAGTGTCGTATGTGGTTGCCATTAATTAATACAGACATGTCTGCACTGTCCATTTCTCGATCAAGAAATAGATTTCTTTTTAGTCTAGCCACGCATTTGACCGCCATCTCACCTGGTGGTAAGTGACGATGCGGTCGATGATGGAGTATTCCTGTCTAGGGACAGCCTATTCACTCTAACCTTTGCTGTATATTTTCGATCATAGGCCATCTCGCATGCGAATTAGATGATTAACCCACTTTACAAGTGTCCGAACAGAACCTGTGGGATCGCATTTTTACAGGTTGTCCGCATTAACGGTACCGAACGTATGTTGACTGATTTTTTATGCCATTTAGTGACAATCGAGCAAACAGCCAAAACACTGCGATCTCCAACCCGCCTGCCAAGCGTGGAGATTATGGCAATAACCCCCCTTTCGTGGGAGAGGCCCTAAGTCCTGCAGTGGACTGTTACGGGCTGTGATGATGTTCGAGCAAACAGCCCACCTGATGGAAAGTGGTAACTGTCGCCCATAACATCTACGATGCTTACAGTTAGGTTGCAGCCAGCAAAACCGCAGGTGCGTTGTCACTGTGAGGACTAAGATGAAATGCCTCTTGCCTGTAATTTTCAAGGTCTCGAGACCCTAAGACTGGTTGAATAGTCTTAGGGATCCGATTGTATTGAACCCGTGACTTTACCTACATGATTTTACGTGATTGTACACGAGCTAGAGCTCTATAAAACCGTTCTTGATTGGCGAGTAATTCAAGTTGTTAACAGTCATGTTGTGCAATCTTATAATCTTAGATATCAATACAAAATCTATAAAAAATGCTGATACAGGGCATCGTAAACACTTATACTTATCGCTACATTTTTAAAAGACATTTGGAAAGAGGATTGCGATTTTTAATTACGGGGCAGGCAATATTTTGTAAGCTGAAGTACGAAGTTAAGATTCGACGGCTATATTTGGCAAAGTGTTAATTTGTATAATATAGAACTACTTTTTGTTATGTCCTAATTTAAATCATCAATGAGAGAGATGTGGGCACTAAGATCTAGTTGGTTTAGCTAGGCTTAAAAAGTCTATAAGCTAGAGAACAATGGCACTTTCCAGTAAAATCTCTCTTTTCTATATCACATTTGGGGAAATATATATTATGTTAGGTTACAGGTTACACTAGTTGGGGCATACATGCGGCCCTGTACACATTTTAAAGTTAAACTTACAATCACTATCTAGCCTCTATCCCCTGCTGATACAAGGCACTCTTCAAAAGAATGCACCAACCGTAATGACATACTTATTCCAATTACTTAAAGCACGAAACAAGAAGCATACATTTTAAAAATTACGAATTTATTTCTCGGTAAATATCATAAGTACAAGCAAAATGGAATACGCTTTTTTAAATATAAAAATTCTTAGTTGCTATTAAAAACAAGATTGATTAAGTGTAAAAAAACAAATCTATACAACGATTCGATTAATAAAATAAAATAAAAAGTATTTTTTTTTTTAAATTGTGTAATGACGATTTTTAAATCCATGTTGATGTTGTCTACCGCCTTGACAATCCTTCCTGAAATTGTATTATTATTTTGCATTAATTATTTATTCATACGTACATATTTTAACTTTTTTTTATTTGTTCGTAGAAAAAATATCGTAAATTAAGTTGCGTGCGAAATAAATAATGTTGGTGTGGTGTCAGTGAGAGTGTAATGTTAACACATTGCACAACACAAAGAAAACACGAGTAACAAATTAAATTAGAAACAAAAACAAGTTTAGGATAAGTATTTCAAGAAACAGAAAAGTAAATAAGTACATAATATATAAAAAGCGAAATCTATTCTACAAATTAGTTATGAAGGTAGTTCTTTTCTGCTTTACAAATAGCTACAGCTCAATTTGATCTCTGATCTGAATAATGACATCACAAGCAAAAGCTCCCGGTGAGGCAGCACATTCTGATCCCATTACATTGCACCGTAAGCTAGAGCCTAACTAGACTCATAGACTGTGACGTTCTATGGGAGAAGATCACAATTTTTCACTTACTACAAACCTTTCTCGCTTCCACATTCATCAATCTTTACTTGGGATAATCTTAACCTGATCTTTGTCTAAAATATCATAGATTTTATAGTAATTTATACTTCTGTAGAGACTACACTAACACTCTACCTGTAATATCCCTACTCTCAACAACTATCTCCGCCTACCCTCAAAATCTATCTTCGCCTACCCACAGTCAAAGTCAAATTTTTTTTTTCACTTATGAACGTCAATACAAACATATATCTCCGCCTACCCGCAAAATCTTTCTCCGCCTACCCTCATCATCTTTCTCCACTTACCTACCCTCAAATTCAAACTCACCTTGAAGATGTTGGTCAGCTCGTCTAGCAGCGCCTCATGTCGGAACGATACCCGGATATCCGGAACGTTCGAGCGCGTGATGTCGTTCCCGGCGACACCCTCGCGCAGATAGTTCGGGCCTAGCCAGTACTGCTTCATCTGGGTAAGGGGGAGTGTATTGTGTAGGTAGTAGGGTTTAAAGTCGCTTGCACCTACAGGACATAGAATAGTCTCTGGGACGCGCGAGTTTCAAAATAAAACTTAGAGTGCTGTTGTGGTGAAGTGGCGACTTCATCTGGTGGAGACCCCTCCCACCAGATGAAGTCGCCACTGCAGTACAAGACTCCGGTGGAATGTAGATTGATAGTTGTTGGTCCACGACAGCTGCGTCCGGTACCGCGGATCATAGGTTGGTTTTCTGACGTTAGCACGTAAAAGGGTGGCTGCTGAATTGTAATTAAGATTGGAATTATACGTTCAGGCGAACGCTGTGTTTCTTTACCTACATCTCTCTGCTGAACACTTCAAATAGGTCAAGGAACGCGCATCGAGGATCCGCTAGATGGCGTGAAATAAGAAGTCTGTTGTCAAACCCACATCCACACAAATGAAACAAAAAATATTGGGTAAGTTATGTAGCTTTACTACGTGTCCTCACAGTGATCGTCTGAGTGAACGCACAGCGTTCAATACTGCCTATTCAATGTTTGATCAATTTTGTTCATTATGACTGTGATGTGTTTTATTTTAGTGCAGATCGCCACAAAAGTATTGGAACCCTGTGCTTCCGCGCGCACTGTGAGAGTAACTTGGATAGTCCAAGAAGAATTTTACAGGTGTCTTTGGTCAACGCATTGGTTTTCCCTGTTCCTGATGTCCACAGGCGGCATTGACCTTCCCATCAGGTCCGCTAAAACCGTAAGGCAAACCCACTCACCTCGTGCGGGAACCCGGACATGAGCACGGAGTTCCGCGCCAGCTCGCACATGTCGCACGAGCTCAGCTTCCACACCTGCGCCGCGATGCTGTACTCCTCCATCAGGGGCTCCTGAGAGGCGGACGGGTGATGGTGCAGTTTTAGGATATGATATAGTATCTTAGTAAGCTACTATATAAAGACTGGAGTGCGGTCGCTTGAATTGAACGTCGCCATCTTTAACCAATAGAATCGCAAATAATCTCTACCAATCACAGCGGAGCTGTGCTGCGGCGATTGGTAGATAAGATAAGTTAAGATAATATTTATTAATAACACTGGTTACAAGTCAAAAACATTTTGCATAGAACAAATTTCCATTACAATAATCAATTTCACATTAACTAAATATTAATTCCAATATGTCACAACATAAAATAAAATAATTGCAACGATATTAATGTCACTAATAAATTATATTATCTATAATTAGTAGATATTGATTTGTGATTATATTGCTTAAAGTCAAGCATCGGGAATATATTAGATGACGCCATATTGCAGATTTTTTTAGGACTCATTCCTTACACTGGCAAATACAGGCAACATTAGTTCCCCCTTGATGCTCCTAACAGACCTCATGTTCACTGGTCAGGTAAGTGCAAAATAACACGTAGGCTATAACTCATTCCGAAATCCAGTGTAGTTCTCGCGGAAACGGGTCCGAAACGTCACTGACTACCTCAGAATCGGTCGTCCTGATAGTCTGTCCTACACCGTCACGAGCGCACGAATCGCGAATCTTACCTTCATCATCATCACAGACCATAACAGTCCACTGAAGGACTTAGAGCCTCTCCCATGAAAGGAGAGGTTATAGCCATAATCTTCACGCTTGGGGGGGAGATCGCGGTGTTATATAACAATGGGAAATGCTGCTGCCAATGTTCCAGCCTACGGGGACTCTAGATCTTTTGCCTCGAAAACATTAGTCGCCTTGTACGACACCCACGAGTGTATAAGGGGTTGGTACTATTCTACTCTGTCCTACTATACTTTATTAAAAATGCGAAAGTTTTTAATAATACTTAGATGGATGTTTGCTGCTCCTTAACGCCAAAACTACTAAATGGCTTTTGATGCGAGCGGTTTCAAAAATAGCGTCTGTAGCCCTTATAACAGAATTTTACCTACTTAAAACAACCTTACCTTCGTAAAGTGGAACTGTAGAGGATCATCAGTACTGAGGGTGATGCAGAGTCCTCTCGCCAGGAACTCTGGCAGCGGGTTGCGGTGGTAGTTCAGGAAGAGAGAGTTGTTGCTGAGGGGCGACATGGCGATGTAGATCTGGGACAGGTAGTACAGGTACTGGAGGACTGGTACCTGGTGGCGGGGTGGAAGGTGTAGGTTAGTAAAAAAGACATTAAAATACTATGAATGTAGCCATTGTGCGCCATAAGGCTTGCACCAAATTCTTAAAGATAATTAAATAAAAAACTTCATACAAAAAGCTTTAAACGTGTTTAGGAATTTGGCGCAAGCGGGGCTTAGAATGTTTTTGGAGAGGGCTTTCTTTTCTTTGAATATAAAATAAATAAATATCATTGAATGAATTATCTTGTCAAAATTGTTTAGATATCCTGTAATTGCCGAAAAAGGGTAAAATAGACATAAACATAGGTCGTACGTCGCTTTTCAGGTACACACGATGTTCAAGTACACATGATATGTCATCAAACATAAAGCTGAATCTGTCATGGCGCGTCGCAGGCTCCCGTCAGCGTCCTCTGAACTTTACACGGTCCGCACTTTGCCAGTGTGTTCCCTCAACAATAATCTGGATATCTTCAATAAGGGGGGGGGGGGCAAATATCTGTCTAGATCTCCTAAAATACTGACCTTCCTAAGCAGCAGTCCGTGCGAGATGTTCTCAGCCAGCATGAGTCCGCACACCAGATGCTGCACCGGGCCCGCTTCGCCGCAATGCGGACGCAGCACGAACGTGTTCAGCCCTTGCTCCCTGCAACGGAACAGATTTTAATGCGTCCAACAATATATAGAGGGATTCAAGAAGGGTTATAAGCAAGAAAAGGGTAGGTAGAGGTAGAGTAGGTGTAAGTGAAGAACTATAGTCCATTTGCGATAAGAAAATAGTGACATATCGTTTACCGCCGGGCTAGCCCCGCCTCTCGACGGAAATTAGGAAGCTAAGTTCACAGTGACCAGTAAATATAATAAATATCTAGTAGATGAAACCGCTGAAAATAATGGTATTGAAAATCTCCGACTGCCACCGTACCATTGCAAACTCAATCCTATTAAGGGTTGGTGTGGGACAAAATAAAAAATTATGATGGTGCCAATAACTCAACTTTCAAGATAAGTGAAGAATTTATATTACTTTATGCCGCAATAACTTTAATAGATACTAATCGATGGCATAAATGAGCAGATGTGGTGCCTTCCTTTGAGGTACCTGTAAACTTACCTTTTGAAGAACTCCAAGTTATAGTGCCAAGGAAATACTTATTACATACTTATTTCCTAGTTTATAAGCTGTCCAGACAGACTTGTCTTATTCAATTAAGGAAACTATGCATTTAAATGGATAATGTGCAGCAGTATTCGTTGAAATTCACATTCTATATGTTTCTTATACAATTTAAGATATCTATACACAACGTACATAGCGAAATTCAGCATGATTGATACGACAAGTCGTGCTTTTAGGCATTGTTTATTCACAAAATAAGACAAGTCAAGGTTGGAGAGATCATATACTGGTATACTCACTCTCTGAACTGATTAAGCGTCACCATGTTGGCAAACATGTAGTAGAGGTAATATGCGTAGGGCGGGTTCTCATCATCGTCCCATTCTTCCGGGCGCTTCACGTCAGCATCCAGCATCGGGTTCTCGGGCTTGGACTCGTCGTCCACGCTGTCGAAGCCCACCACGTGCTGCGTGGAAAGGTACAGTTGAGAGTACAGGTATTGGACATAACGAGATATGCATATCACGCCTGTATCCCACAAGGGTATGGAGCAGAGAGATGAAAAAATCAGCCATGAAAGTATCTAATTTTCGAATGTGTTTGGTAGGCAGGGACTAGCGAGTGCCACCAGATACGATTACACCTCTCTTTTGCCTCTTGCACATTTATACCTCTTTTTTTAAATTAACGAAGTAAGGAGATATGTTGTCAAAATTTACACGACTAGCACAAGTGTGCTTTCGGGTGCGACAAAGGAGAAGAGGCGCGACATAGATAGTGCTATTTTTTCATCTTAGTATTGAGAGAAGAAAACAAAGGCTCTCCCGCGGCGCGAGCTATATCGAGGGCACACTTGTGTTAGCCGTGCAGGAATATGTTTCAAGAAAGTATAAAGCTCCGCAGTAATAAATGGAATTACAAACATAAATTAAGTACATATCTAGGCTAGCCAACAGCGCCCTCCTTCATGGGAAACGAACTCTAGATCCGATGTCGTCAATTTTAGAGTACGCGAGTCAAACACTAAAAATGGTTACACTGTGGACAAAGTTGATCCTAGGGTGTGGATGACTAATTATAAATATTTTGTCAGACTAAAGTAAAAGATCTTCGGATCACCCAAAAGATAAATTTCATGAGAAAGATATTTACTCGATTTATGTTGACATAAATTGTGGTTGGCATACTAAGATGGTAGAATAAGCTCCCTGGAAAGTACAACATTGAGTTCCAAGAAAACAGTGAAAAGATTTTTGTAGAATTGGCAGCACTAGAATCATGATATTGTAAACGTCCATAAAAAGCTGCAGTGACCGCTTACCATAAGGCATGACATAAGTTTGTTTATCACCTTAGTGGCATAAAAAATACTAACCGTGAGAAATTTGTGCAGGTCCGGGTTGCTGGTGGGGTCGTTGGTGACCTCGAACAGTGGCAGGAAGATGTTGCTGATGAACTCCTGGAAGTTGTTCATTATCTTGTTCGACTTGAAAATGTCGCTAGGGAAAGAAAAATAATTGTAATGTTAATATTAGTGATCAAATTAAGTTTAAAAAAATAATGGAGCTACAATGGAGAGCGATAACATACTAAAAATCTTGGATACTTCTGAACAGACTGAAACGATAGTTCTTTTAATGCTAAAAGTAGCCACGTCGAAGAAGTAGAAGACAGGTCTAACAAAATACGCTGTCGTTAATTAATTGTATTACAGGCTTTTTATTGGTTACTTTTAAGATCTTTTGTACAAAAAGAAGGCAATAAATAAATTGAATTGAAGTGTACGGAGGTTCAAGCTCATTACCTTGATTTGTAAATAGGTATTCGACTGTATATAGAATATTGTGTTTTGGCACCGTCGGCCTGACATGATAGCGCCGGAAGATCATTCCACCTTTGTCCTCCATATTCAAAGCTGATTCATAATAAAACTAAGAAAAAATTTTTTTTTTCTCAATACACTTACAATAGCCTAGGTATCTGTATGAGCCAGCGCACGTTGTCGGAGTAGACGCCGAACTGCGTGGCCCAGCGCGCCAGCTTCGTCCACTCGTCCGGGTTCTTCCCGTAGATCGAGAGCCGCAGCTCCGCGTTCTGGTACTTGCTCTCTTCCAGGTCGAAGGCCACTTCCTGTAGGAGATAGGGGAGATCGATTAATTAAAGGCTTGGCTAAAAAGTCAATAGACAATAGACCTAGAATCGCCAGCAACGAAATGAATAAATATGGGTTCACTATAGTTAACTCATGTTTTTGAAAATCAGCCTCTTAAACCAATATACCAAACAATATGTAATGAAGAAGTTATTATACTGTATGAGAATCGTACCTACCAAACTTAAAGTAAAAAAGGGTATGTAGAGGTTTTTACTGTACTAACCACCCCTGCATTATAACCAATAAAACAAAAGAAGAATTAGTCAAATCGGTCTAGTCATTTTCGAGTTATAGCGAGATTAACGCAGAGCAATTGATTGATTTGTATGGAGATTGTGTCATTTATAAACAAAAGATCTAGTATACCACATCGATTTTGCAGTAAATTATTATATATGTTTGATGTACATATTATGAATATTGTTACGACATATATAAAATTTCTGGCGACTCTGGGTTTTTTTTAGCCAAGACCTTTATATTAAAAAAAATATTAAAGATCCTAGTCACGGCACCGTATTGCCATTCACAGCGTGCGTGTCGACAAAATGGAAATAGTGATGACCATCGTGATTTATTATGATGACCGACATTGGTCGTGATGGGATTATGGGTCTTGATAAAGGTCGTTATGATTATGGTATTGTCAGGCTATTGTTGACGCAAAAGGGATAATAACCAGCAATAGATGAAATTGGTGTAATGGAAGTAATAGACCAGTTCACTCAAGAAAAAGGTCAAATTCAAATTCTTTTATTGTGACACACAGGTTGGTATACATATAAATAATATACAGATGTTAAGTGAAATCAGAGAGCTCTGTGTCAGTAATTATAATATTATTAGGAGATTTAATTTTTGTTCTTTAAATGCTATAAAAGCAGAGTGTTCCTTAGCAGCGGTTTCACTTTCTCGGTGTCGTTTGACCTGGACGGATCTCGCTCGTTTGCTGGCTGACAAGGTACCCTCTGTTTCGTATTTTTATTTTCTTATTTTCTGTGTATTTTTGCAATGCGTTGTTGTTTTTGGTTTTAGAATGAGCCTAAGTTAATATTTTTGGAATTAATAATAAACCATTGTCTGATTTGTATACTCAAAGTTTGTTTTTTTAAAGCAAATTCCTCTTCTTTGCTAAAATCAGAAGTGGGATCTGTTTTAAAGCCTTGACGTTAAGCCATTTTTGACAAAATTTTGTTTAAACTAAACGGAACAACAACCAGTGTTTTTGTGAGTTTTTGCCGTAACTGTGTGCTATGCCGCGTTCACGCCAGTCGCGGTCCAGGTCAAAACGACATCGTCGCGGGTCGCGTACCAGGTCGAGGTCTCGTGGCCGGTACTCGCGAGACCATCGCAGGAATAGGTCTCCGCCACCCCGTGGTGAACGTCACCGTAACGATAGCCATGGTGGTTCCCGTACCCGCGAACGTTGTCGAACTACCCCCGCGCGCTCACAGTCGCGTCAAAGTGTCAATTCGCATCGATTGATGCGGTCGCCGTCGATCCGTGTCTCACGTTCTCGCTCGCGATCTAATCGTCGTGAGAGTAATCGTACTCGCACCCCACCGATTTTGCCTAACATTCAACAAACACTAGGCACAATTTTAACTCGGTTGGAAGCACTCGAAGGTAATAACGCTAATTCCACAGCAACTCAAAGTGCGCCTAGTGAAATGACGGTGTGTGCGAAAACGATTGTAGATGCTATAACTGCGGTAGTAGCGACGCGTTCACAATCTTACTTTATTTCTCATTTCGACCCTAACGTAAATAACATTGACTCGTGGTGCCAGGAAGTAGATCGCGCTAGGCAGAGTAACCGATGGGACGATAACGAGTGCTTATCACGAGTAGCTAATTGCTTGAAGGGCGACGCCAAGACATGGATCAACGAATGGGTAACCAATGACAGGTCTTGGACCAACTTCAAACGCGAATTTATATCTCTTTGTCCTCGCAAGCTGGATTTTGCGAATATACTGTACGAAACAATGAATAATACGTCTGATAAGTTTTCAACTTATGCTGAGTATGCACGGCGGACATTGCTGCGTTTGAAGGTGGTCCAAGGACTTAGTGAAGACCTTATGACTCAGATTACCATTCGGGGCATTACGGACCCACATGTCCGAGCGGCCGCCGCTAACGGTGACTTGAACACCGAGAATTTAGTCTCATTTCTGTCAATATATGTCAAACCTAGCTGCTTAAAGACTGACACGCGGACTTCCAATATCAAAAAGCCGACAGTGCCCACTAGGGACTCTGTTTCTAAGTGTTTTATTTGTCACCGCACGGGTCATAAAAGCTTTCAGTGTAGGAAACTAAAAACAGATTCTGAGTCTAAACCTAGTACGAGTACGTCACAACTTAATTCTCAGCCGGAGGGTAAAAATTGTTTGTTCTGTAAAAAACCGGGCCATACTGAAGATCGTTGTTTCGCCAAACAGCGCTCTAGTTCGCGTAATACCCACAATGTCAATTTATGTAAGGACGTCGTTAAGTCTAACTTAAGAAGCGATATAGTGACCGCCGTGATTCAGGGTATTCCTGTGGACGTTTTAATTGATAGCGGAGCTCATAACGTCTCCTTGATATCCTCCGATGCTTTAAAATATTTTTCATGTAATATGAGACCCTACACCTGCACAATACAAGGTATAAGTAACGACAAAATTGACGTTACTTCATGCCTTACATTAGTCTTGGAGTTCGATGAAATTTCTATCGAGGCCGACCTCGTAGTCGTGCCCGCTAGCTGCATGAGCACCCCGATCATCATAGGAACAGATATTCTTAATCGCGACGGTATTACATACGTGCGAACGAAAGATCGACAATATCTCACTCACTCGAAAGTGAACGTTAATGCTTGCATTACTGGTCGTAGTGCGGCTGACGATTTGCCATTAAATACGCCCTTAGAGCCAGGACGTAATCGCGACGCTTTGCAAGAGGTCATCAATGAGTTCTCTGATTACCTTATATCTGGCACCGCCACGACTACCGTCAAAACGGGCGAGATGCATATTAAGTTAACCGACGATACCCCTGTCACTTATCGTCCATATAAATTAGCCCACCATGAAAAATTAAAAGTTCGGGAAATCATTGATGATCTAATGCAAAAGGGTATAATCCGAGAGTCTGAGTCTGCGTATTCTAGCCCAATTCTGTTAGTGAAGAAAAAAGACGGATCAGACCGCATGTGTGTGGATTTCCGCGCACTTAATCGCGTAACCGTCAAGGATAGGTATCCCCTACCCTTGATAGAGGATCATATTGACAGATTAGGCAGTTTTGAGTACTTTACATGTCTCGACATGGCTACGGGATTCCACCAGATCCCCTTAGACCAGGATTCAATCCCAAAAACCGGTTTTGTCACGCCTGAGGGGCATTTTGAGTACTTAAAGATGCCTTTTGGACTCTCTAATTCACCCATCGTATACCAACGAATAATAAACAACACGCTAAGACGGTTCATTGACTCCGGCAAAGTGTTAGTGTATATCGATGACGTCCTGATTATGAGCTCGACCGTCGAGGAGGGAATCCACTTACTGCTCGAAGTTTTGCAAACCTTAACCGATGCTGGCTTTTCCATTAATCTTAAAAAGTGCTCTTTTCTGTCAAAAGAAATTGAATATTTAGGAAGAGTCGTCAGTAAAGGCCAGGTTCGGCCGAGCAATCGTAAAATTGATGCTTTAGTAAACGCGCCTATCCCCGCTAACGTCAAACAGGTACGCCAGTTTTTGGGCCTCGCCGGGTATTTTAGGCGGTACATTGAAGGATACGCAAATAAGACGGCGTGTATTGCTCATTTAACGAAGAAATCGGTCAGTTTTGAATGGGGCACGGAACAGGAGCAGGCGCGTCAATTTCTTATTAATTGTCTCACTAGCGAACCAATATTGGCAATATTTGACCCTAATCTACCGACAGAGGTTCATACAGATGCCAGTAGTGCGGGATACGGAGCAGTTCTGCTTCAAATTCACGAACACAATAAAAAACGTGTAGTCGCGTACTTCAGTAAGTCCACACAGGGTGCGGAGAGCAGATACCATTCTTACGAACTGGAAACCCTAGCAGTCGTGAAGGCATTGCAACATTTCAGGCAATATTTAATTGGCATTCAGTTTAAATTAGTCACCGACTGCAATGCGCTTAAGTCGACAGAGCGTAAGAAGGATCTGCTTCCACGCGTGGCTCGGTGGTGGATTTATCTTCAGGATTTTACTTTTACCATCGAATATCGTAAGGGGATGATGATGTCCCATGCCGACTACCTTAGTAGAAATCCCGTTAATCAGGTAAATCAGATTTCGCGTCCACGTAATTGGGCTGAGATAGCACAGTCTGCTGATTCCGAAACTAGTGAGTTGTTGGAGAAACTTCGTGAAGGTAATTTAGATGATCGCCGTTACGTTGAGCGAAATGGCGTTCTGTACTATAGGTACAATCCCATAGGGGAAGAGAGCAGGATTTTGTGCTATATACCGCGTGGACATCGATTGTCTTTGTTACGCATATTTCACGACGAACATGAACATGTATCTAACGAGAAGACTTTAGATTTAATTTTAAAGCATTTTTGGTTCCCTGGTCTGCGTTCTTTTGTTAAAAAATATATTGCGCATTGTTTAATCTGTATTTCAAAAAAACGTGAACCTAGGGCACCACGACAACCTATAACATCTTGGGCTAAACCGGAACTGCCGTTCGACACGCTACATGTCGATGCATTGGGACCGCTGCCAGAGTCCGACGGATATAAGTTCGTTTTGATAATTGTAGACGCATTTACGAAGTATTCGCTATTGTACTCGATACGTAGGCAAGATGTCACTGAACTCCAACGGGTAATGACAAATGCAGTTGCATTATTTGGTGTGCCAAAATTACTTGTGACCGATCGCGGACGTATGTTCGAATCTTCAATTTTTACCAAGTGGATCAGCGACATGGGGTGTGACATACACTATATCACGCCGGAAATGCACCACGCGAATGGACAAGTGGAGCGATATGTTCGCACCGTCTTAAACATGATCCGCATAGAGACGAATTATAGGAATGCTCAATGGTCGGACAAACTATGGAAATTACAGCTTGTGTTAAATATAACAAAACACAAGACCACGCAACACTCCCCGCTCAACTTGTTAATTGGCACAGACAGTACAACACCCGTTATATGCTCGTTGATACGAGATTTGGCAGTCGATGGCTCTCGTCCCAACCGGGATGCTTGGCGCGAGATGTGTCGAGGTCGGGCGATTGAACTATCGCGTAAGAACCAACGACAACAGGACAGTTATGTCAACAAGGACCGGCAGGCTCCTCGCCGCTTCAATGTGAACGATCTTGTTTTTGTAATCAAGTTTTCGCAGGCTACAGGAAAACTCGATCCTGGCATGAGAGGACCGTATAAGGTTCTGAAGGTGTTGGCCAGTGGCCGGTACGAATTGAAGTTGCTGAGCGGTTCCTATGGGAAGACAACACAGGCTGCGGCCCAATACATGGTCCCATGGAAAGGGGAGTGGTGCCCCGAGACATGTGCAGCTTTCTTTGATGGTGAGTATGCACATGGTGAGCCTGAGGCTTTTTGTGGTTGCTTTCGGGTCTTTGACTCGTGGGGATTCATGCGTGGATCAAAAGCACCATTGGTACTGATGCTGCGGTATCGGTATGAGACCTACTGGTGCTGCGGTATCAGTAGGTACAGTTTCTGCGGAAACTTGCTTTGGTTTCTGCGGAAACCTGCTGTGATTTCTGCGGACACAGCTTTTGCATGCGAGACGTCTCGTTAGGAGGTTTTGTGAACGTGGAGTGTATGAGTTTGCTTTGTGATGGTTGTACGGGGCCTTGATAGACAGATGTATGGAGAGGAGTGCCATAATCAGTTGTTTGTTTCAGATGATTATAATCCAGAACAGCTGTCCATTGAGCCTAATGAAGGGCGCGAAGAGAGCGCGCCTCCGACATCACAACTCTATGATGACGCCGTGGCGGGGCCTTCGTCAGCTTCGCTGCCAGTCATAGAAACAGAAGCTGAGAGCTAAACGATCGTTGCGCCGGGACGTCGCAAGATCAGGATAGGCCGTATTAGGAGATTTAATTTTTGTTCTTTAAATGCTATAAAAGCAGAGTGTTCCTTAGCAGCGGTTTCACTTTCTCGGTGTCGTTTGACCTGGACGGATCTCGCTCGTTTGCTGGCTGACAAGGTACTCTCTGTTTCGTATTTTTATTTTCTTATTTTCTGTGTATTTTTGCAATGCGTTGTTGTTTCGTTTTAGAATGAGCCTAAGTTAATATTTTTGGAATTAATAATAAACCATTGTCTGATTTGTATACTCAAAGTTTGTTTTTTTAAAGCAAATTCCTCTTCTTTGCTAAAAATATTGTATTTACATTTGTTTTTGTTCTATTACGAAGGCAGGTGGTACGAAGTGGTATAAGGGAGTGGGACCTTCGTTTATGGGATAAAGGATAATAAGTCCATGGATAAAAGTATGCATTTTGAAATACCTAGATCTATGTGTAGATATCTTTTTTTTTGTTAGACTAGCATGCCTGTCTAGGAACATCCTATTCACTCTAGTCTTGAAGGCATCACTAACACTGGATAAGGATCTAAATCTGACAGACAGCCAACAAGATCAACTCACAATATAAACAATGACAAGGACGCCATAACCTAAAAGCAATCTTATCTGGACACTTAAGAGACTTGTTTTCAGCTATATGTGTCTGCGTGCGCATGGTATGCACTATACTCGTAAAAAAGCTTTACCTCCGACTTTTGTCACTTACCACCTGGAACAACTATGAAAAGGAAAAAAAACTCAAATAAAGTACCCACCTTGATGATCCTAGCGAAGTATTTCCCGTTCATATAGTTGTCTGTCTTGAGGAACACCTCCCGCAGCCTGCTTTCGCCGATCGGGTTGTACTTCGCGTTAAACTTGTCGAAGCGGTGGAATGTGTTGCGGTCCTGTAATCATAACGTAATTTACATAATATATCCTGTAATAATAACATAACATACATAATATATCCTGTAGGAGGATCGGTGGCCGAGCGGTTAAGGTATCCGACTCGTAAGCGAGTTATTATTATGTTATTTTCAGACTTAACGAAAAATAATCTCGCATATTACTTTGGTAATTTATGGTGTATAATAAATAATGCACCAAGAAAACTCAATATTGTTAAGAGTATAGAAAGAACTGTTTTATATAATGATTTTATTATTATTCTTTAGTGTATACATTAAATAGCGATAATAGTACTACACGCCCTTGTGTAGTATTATTACCACCTAAAAGCTAAGTAAATAAAATATGAAAAATCCTGGTCACGGCACCACGGCTGGTCATTGTGACTTACCGCGTGCACGTCTAGCATGTCGACGGTGAGGTCGTAGGTGCTGAGGTTCATCGACTGGAACACCGACTTCAGCGTCATTGGCGCGCCTTTTTGGAGTGTCACCACCTGGAATCGTTTCTAGTATCAGTTATCTAGCACTCATAACGCAAGCTTTGCTTACTTTGGGGCTAGATGGCGCTGTGTGAGTTTTTCCAAGCATAGATATTTATTTATTTATAATGGGGATACCGGGAATCGATATTACACTAGATGGCGTAATTGAAACGTGAGGTCTGTTGTGAAAATACTGCTGATGTTGGTCAGAAACAAACGCTTATATTTGACTGTGAAATTTTAAAATAAACTACTTATATTTTTTTACTGTGACAGACCTTACTAGCCAGTATCTTTCTTATTATTATTTTTCTTATGCAAATAAAATGAATACTCGTATTGATTTTAGTTTTTTATAAAGTCGTTTTTTGCGAGTAATTTTGCAAGGTAGGTAATTACGAGTTCAGAATTTGCGACTGAAATATACGACGACCTATATTTATTTTTAAAATACTTTAAAAACGTGAAGTTTGGGTATACTAAAGTGATAATCACAAGCTAGTTTTTGTAGTAACATAATTATCTGAAACCTAACAAATGTTAATATTACTAATAATGTTCTGACCTCGTCTGCATGATTCTTGAGCGTCTTCTTGATGAACCGCAGGAGGTGCTTCTGGTTCATGCAGGACGCGGCGTGGATGTGGGTGTCCACTTTCCTGGGGTAATGAAGAACAACATTTTGATTTAGTGGAATTAGTATCGGTACAAACGAACTACTGGCCTCAGTCGTGGTGGCCAGAGGTTAGCAGAGGCGGTGTTGTGGTTTGCAAATAAATTGGATTGCAATTAAATCACTAACATCAACGGCAAGATTGGCGCGAACAAGCAGTAAAAAGGCTTATAAAATTATTTAAAAATTAAAAAAACTAAGTTATAGGTCCGCGTAAAAGATTCAAGGATATTCCTTTTTTAATACAATTTTCGGAATGAAGTATTTAAGTTGTTTATTGTAGATCGAGATGCCAACGAATCAATAAGATAGAGCGATTATATTATTGGACTGAGATATGTTGGTATCTATTAAAAAATCATAAAAAAAAATATTGTCTAAGGAGGCACACGATGTATGCGAGTGGAGAGACCTGGCAACAAATTCATCTTTGCGAAAAAATGGGAGAGGCCTTTGCCAGTGGGACTCCTACGGCTACAAAAAATAAGGAGGCACACGAACGGCCGGTCCACCTGAACACGTAGCACGTATTCACTATAGGCAATCAACCAGCACTAACCTAATATTGTAGAAGTCCCGATGCGGCACGGCCTTCTGCGAGGCGAGCTCGCGGAGCTCGTTCAGCAGCACGTGCAGCTGGAACTTCGACGACAGGTACGACAGCCGACGGTAGCAGAACGATTTCCTGAGGATAATGTATAGGTTATGGTTAAGTAAGATACAGAGGAGAGAGTCAGATCCAGGATTAGAATTGGAGAAAGTGAAGTAGCGGATTGTCTCCCACTTAACTATTTATGGACACTGTGCTAGGTCATGGTCTGTTTAAGTATATACCTCAACCTGATGCCCGTTGGACCAGGCCAGGGGCTTCCACGAAAGGGTAGGTTATTGCCATAATCTTCACGCTTGGCAGGCAGGTTGGAGATAGCAGTGTTATAAATATAACAATGGAAAACGGTGCTGCCCATTTTCCAGCCTACGGATACTCTAGAAGCTTTGCCTCGAAAACATTAGTCGCCTTGTACGACACCCACGAGTGTAAGGGGTTGGTGCTATTCTAGTTGCCGTACACCACACGGCCAATATGGTTGAATTACCGCATGATAAATATACAGACGAGAAACACAAAACCATGGAAGAACTATACATTAAAATCAAATAGGTACACAAAAGACTACTCACAAAGGCCCGTCAGCGATCATGTTGCACATAATATTCTTGTCCTGAATGAACTGTGCCATTTTGACGTACTCGTACGGGACCCGGGTCTCGGTGCCATCCTCGCCTTTCGTGTACAAATTGAAGACCCCCTCATCTGCCTTGATGATGTAGCCCTTGGGAGGAGGGTTGTGGCATTCCCACGGGTCCTTGTCCTTCCGGAACGGCGGGTGGACTACGTTATCTGGAGACAAAGTGCATGATTAAAATATACTGTCTTGACTTGACGGTCAAAGGTTTTCTGGAGATGCTCTGTGGAGGAGCGAAACATGTGTCGGTTTACCAGTGATGGTATAGTGGTGGTGATTGTAGCGACATCTATCGCTCCACTAGGGAAACTCAATGATACTCACATTACGAGTACACGAACACAAGGTTGGCAAGCATCCGCACATAGATGGCGCTAACAATCCTACATCGCGCTAGAGAAATGTGCCAACTTCCACGGCATATATACAACTTCCGACGATCAACTGTCGGACCCTTGGTCCCCTGGTCACAACACCCGGCCAGGTGCGTAATTACCCTTTTCTACCTTCTCACCATCTTCGCTTGCCAACATTGGCGGCTACCATTATCCCGCACCGCCAAAGTGATAATGTAGTGGTGGCACCAGTGGTGGTGGTAGGTGGGGCAACGCTAATTAGCATTTTTATGACAACAACTAAAATATCCCTTAAGCCGCTCCATCCACGTTTATGCGAATCGTCCAATCGACATGACGCTGCAGGCTTAATCCAATCTGCAGTTCGGTCATATATAGTGTACATGGACGAACTGCATATTACTTTAGACTGGACCTTCATGTCTATCGTCCAATCGGCAGCATTGTTCAGTTGACGCCATGGCGTCCCCATTGACGATGTTATAGCCGTCTTGGGCGTCCAAATTCATCTAATATATAAAATTCTCGTGTCACAGTTTTCGTTGCCATACTCCTCCGAAACGGCTTGACCGATTTTGATGAAATTTTTTGTGCTTATCCGGTATCTATGAGAATCGGCCAACATCTATTTTTCATCCCCCTAAATGTTAGGGGTAGTCCACCCCTAAATTTTTTATTTTATTTTTTAGACAAAATTTTTAATTTCTATTTTTTTATGATACAACATACAAAAATACATACAATCCTCAATTTTGACCCTTCTACGATTAACCCTTATTTTTTAATAGCCAATTATTTATATGGCAAAACAACGTTTGCCGGGTCAGCTAGTAAACAATATATTTTTGGGAACGCTTACAAAGCAGTATCCTACTCGGACTATTTTTCTGAAAGATCTTCATATACTGAGATACTTTAAAAATATTTCAACTGAACATTGCTGCCGATTGGCGGTCCACTTCTACTTGAATTTCCAATCGGCAGCGTCATGCTGTTTGGGCGAACAAGATCAAGTAGTACTGAGTTGCGTGTCGGGTTGACGCTGCCGATTGGACGATAGGCATTCAAACGTAAATGGCCGGCTTCTTGAAAGTGAGATGTTGGTCAAATTAGAATAAAGTGAATAGAAGTATATGGACTAAGTTAATACTAACTGACTGTTAAGACTAAGTTAATACTGTCACGGTGATGCCTTGAATTGCCATACTATTCCTGCCAAGAAGAGAACTTCACTATCTTTGATTCTGGCCGCGCATTGCCTTTATGCCAGACCGTCTAATACAAGAAAAAGTAACTACACAGAAGAACTGAACCTCATATAATATTGGCTTTCGCCGCGTTCCGAAGCCGCACTAGCCTATGTGCACTATTTACTGCCGATATACAGTGGTGGACAGGTAATTAGAAACACTTCCAACAGATCTTGAACATTACACAAAATACTTTGCCGTAACACTTTTTATTTGGAAAAGAAACAACATTACTAAAAAATATGTAAAATTACTTATAATTTATTAAAAAACAACAAAGAACTCACTAACCGACTGTTGTTGAAATATAAAAAAAGGACACAGACATCTTAACGACTTTTAAGGTATCAAAAATAATGGACATCTAATTAGAAACAACAGAAAGATACAGGTAATAATTATATAATTTATTAGTTAAGTAATAAGTATTATTTTATTTGCGTAATACTGTTCTCAGGTTACTAAATTTAGTTATAATTAATATTTAGTTGCGTAGCCTTTGTTGTCAATGACAGCCATGCAACAGGCAGCTTGGCATTGATTCAAGCAATTTCAGACATTTTACGAGTGGAATTGAGTTCCATGCTTTGACAAAAGCTTCGTAAAGTTCGTTTTGATTAGAGTTGCGGTTATTAGGACTCTATTTTTAACGTCTATAGGGTTTAAATCTGGACTATTTGCAGGCCAGTCTAAGATGGAAATACACTGTTCCCTAAGAAAACATTTGACACTTGGTGGTGTGTTTAGGGTCAATCTCATGCTGAAAGATCCACGGTACAGGCAAATGGCCGTCAGAGTACGGAATCATTGTCTCCTCTAAGATGTGTTTGTACTGAAATTGATCCATTGTACCTTCAATCTTTCGAACGGGTCTAACTCCACATCCGGAGAGACATCCCTAACTTTAATATTTCCACCACCGTGTTTGATTGTGCTCCTTGTATATTTAGAATTGAAAACATATTGGACGCCTAATGCAGCGCTTTCCGTCTGAATTTATCATGTTTATTTTTGTTTCATCTGAGAAGAATACTTTTCTCCATTCTCGTATCGTCCAGTTAGCATATTTTTTCGCGAATAATAATCGCTTCTCTCGGTGTTGCTTGGTAAGAAGCGGTACCTTTCGAGAAACCCTGCCAAACAATTTAGCTTTCACTAATCTTCGGCGTACCTGTTTTGACGAGACGTGTCTAGGGTCATCAGGCGAAAATACCTCATTTTTAATCTGGTTGGAGCCTTTAAATGGGTCTTGTTTGAAAACACGCGCAATAAGCATATCTTCTCTGGGCGATGTTTTCCTCAGTCGAGCCTTTCTGAGAACATTTTCAATAGTTCCGTGTCTTTTATAATGGTCAATAGCATTAAAATCTTTCTTTGAACTCTCAAATGGTCAGCTATTCTCCTATATGTCCACTTTTGATCAAAATGCAAATTAACAATTATTTGCCGAGTTGACGCGTCACAACTTTTAATATTGCCCCACGACAAAACTCATTAACCACAAAATTCCAAGTTGATGTTCAATTGCCGCCAAAACGATAGAAAACGCGAAAAATGAAGTTTTCTTTATTCATTTAAAAATAGAACGAACCGTGCATACGTTTTTAAATTGTTTCTAATTAGGCGTCCAAGCGGCTAGTAACAGAAAATATACCTACATTGGTTTAAACTGTTTTTGTTGTTAAAGCTTTCACAGGTTTTATATTGTTGCATGTATTGGTGGCTATATTGTTGCATGATTATTAGTTATTTAATCTAAATTTTTTTATGAATATTGCCGGTTGAATTAAAACTTCAACAGTTCAAATGAAGTGTTTCTAATTACTTGTCCACCACTGTATGTGTACCTGCAATATGTCTATTAGACAAGGGCTGCTGCTGGTTCAGGGGGTGGTCGGGATGGCGCAGGAACCGCGCCGTGATGGGGGAGAAGCTCTGCCGCGACATCTCCATGTACTTCTTGCGGATCTCCAGCGCTTGCACCAGGAACGAGGAGGCTACTTGCAGGTCTTCTAGCGGTACCTGTTGAGGTAGGGGGGTTGTTGTAGGTAGAAACCAAGAGCCCATTTTTTCTAAAGTATCAGATGTCTCATCCCCAGCACTAATCTCGCTGAGGTATGGTACATAAACCTCAAATATCCAATCGCTTCTAAAAGTAATAGGATCATATTATGGATGATTTGAACACCGGCAGTGTTAGTGGTACAATGTGAAGTATAAGACTTTATCTAATGGGTATAGGCTGTAAAGGCCAACATGGGAAAGACAGATTTGGTCGTACCGCGCGGTTATCCCTAAATGGGTCAATGGATGACCGAAAGATTGGTACAAGGTAGCCCGCTGGAAGCATCTCAAAAGCATCAAAGTCGTGAAATAAAAAAAATCGTGTAAGTATCAGAAGCCCTATCTGCCTCACCCGAAGTCTTCTCGCCGTTGATAGGGACCTGACCCCAAACCACCTATTTTTAAAGCTTCGGAAATCCCATCCCAAGAATTCACCTGCTGCTGGAAACCCACTGGAAGTACAGAAAATCCGCATCTGGTAACATTCACGTCCTAAACAACAACTGCCTGTGGTAAAAGCCATTGGCGAATATGCCATGGGTGAAACGGAAAGGTTGGTAGAAGGTAGCTCGCTGAAAGCGCCCGATCCAGAAGCATCATCCCTTCCCCCCACTCACCCCCGAAGTATCCTCCCTGCTGTTGAAGACCCGCTGGAAGTACGGCAACACCGCATCAGGATCGTCGCCGTCCAGCGCACCGACCGCCCTAACTATCCCATCAAGGTGAAAAATATAAAAAGGCACATCCGCCTCACTCTTCACGAAGTCTCCTCGCCTGACCCCAGCCAACCTACTTTTATAGCTTCTGTAAGCCGCTGGATAATTCGCATCTGGTAAAATTCACCGCCGAAACCAAATATATGGAAAAATTCACTGACGGTTGTCCCTTAAACGGGTCAAACGGGAAAGGTTGGAAAAATGAATTATTCAAAAACATAGCTCATAGCATAGCATAGTCAGCTCACCCCCGAAGTGTCCTCCCCGCTGATGGAGACCCGCTGGAAGTGCGGCAACACATTGTCAGACTCGTCGTCGTCCAGCGCGCGCAGCCGCGCCGCGTCCTCCAGCGCAGCGGATGTGCCCGCGCCGCCCGCCTCGCTGCCGCCGAACGAGCGTACCGATTGCCCGCATTCTGCCGCCCTGGGGACGTTAGAATTGGTTAGCTTTAGGTTGTTTTTTTTTTTTTTTATGTCATACGGTAGGCAAACTGGCAAGCGGGCCACCTGATGGAAAGTGGTCACCACTGCCTATAGACATAAGCAACACCAAGAGTATCGCTAATGCGTTGCCCACCTCTATAACACGTTGCTCTGGCAGCAAAAAGCAAATGCCACTCCACTGCCAAAGCCACGTTGTTGGAGGTGTCGTGGTTGGCAAAGTTTCGACTGCTCTCATGACACCTTTATTCAGTCGCGGGGTTTCGTGGATAGACCGGCGAACGACGGAAGTCCCACACAGGCCATTCGTCCCCCGGCGGAGGGTAACGAGCGTAATGCATTCCCCGCGTAAAAAGAAGGTTAGCTTTAAGTTATTTGAACGCATTTCAACTCGTAATAGGTCTTCTTAAGGAGTGCCAATTAAGCCAGCCCTGCTCCCTTTAAAAGTCTAGCAGTCTCTTTGGACGTTTGCAGATCTCTCGGAGGGATCCCGTTCCTATGGCGACTTTTGCCCTGTGGGTCTTTAGTTCCTCACACTCCGACTACACGGCACTATTTCTTCGGGTAATACAAGGCTCTAATATTATGAAGCCTGGCAGTGGAATTCGAGCGACAACATAACTTTATCAGTTGATTCCACCGGTGACCGTAGGGCGGGCTTATTCTTTAGCCAACGTGAAGGAATTGATTGCCACCCAGTGGGAAATGCAGCCAGCTTATAGCCACTTTGCCTAGTGGTAGCGAGTGATCTTGGCGCTATACTATGATGATATTAGCTAGTTAAAGTAAGTTTGTTCCTTGTTGTGAAAAAGAGTTACTCTGTCAGTGGATATGTGAGTAGTAATAGAGTTCAAGACGACACCTAGTGCCATCATCAGGTCACTGATGGATATAAATATAAAAGCTTTCCCCAAAGTGCAGACGTAAGTAGGTCATCTATTTTTAAACCACAAAGATAGCTAATGTATAGTTCGAATCCGATACCAAGAGCTACCCTAACTCCTCAACTCCATTTTATTAAATGAAAATCAGGAAAATAAAATATTGTCTCAACGAGCGACGGCAATTTCTTGTTTGTCTGTCCGAACCGTCGCCGTGAACTGTCATGGCAATTAATCATTTGCGAGCAAACAAATTATTGGAATATTGGTAAATCAGCTAAGTACATAATTGCGTTGCGTTGTTAAAACTACAAACCTACCTATTTTAAAGGTATGTTTTGGGTTTCCTACCACGAACCTTTGTCACCATAATGGTCACGGAACGACTGACCATGATGCATGCAACTGCGTCGAAATATCGAGCTACTAGTTAACAAAAGTACGCGGTGGGAATCCCGGATCATACCTTTAAAATATGTGATAATAACCGAGATAGTTTCTTTATAGAAATAAGTTGGCCTGTTGTGTCTAATATATTATGTAATATACTTTTTGTAACAATCTTGTGTACAATAAATGGTTAAATAAATAAATAAATAAATAGTTTAAAACATGTAACAAACCTACTGGTTTTTAATACAAATGTTTGTGAGGATAGACGAATGTTTGAATCTTCAGATTATTTGAAGTTTCTTGTTTGAAGTTTCAGGTTATTTGGAATCTCCGAGTTTCCAATGCTCCCTTTTGAGCCGTTACCAAAACCAACCCAAACAAATGAAAATGAATATGTACCCACTGACCATTTCGGCCATTTTTATGAAGCTGACCTTCTGGTAGTATCTAATCTATTTTGTGGTAAAACTAGGCATCAGTGAACAAAACGTGCGTAAAATGGACGCACCCTAATCATATAAAAAATTTATCGTCGCGTTTTATTGGAGTTGGCGGCCCTGCCTAGAAAAGTTATTTACTTATTCGCCACCTATCAATTTTAAAAATATTAGTGAGTATTACCATAGCCTCCTTCATGTATTACCAACAATCGCAGTTAATCGATAACCAGGCCCGGACTTAGCGACCCTGCACCCCTAGGCACTTGGCATTTGGGGCCCCCATTACATAATCTTTATGGAAATTTTACAAATGAAATGCACTACCTAGTTAAGATAGAACATATAATCATATTGGACTTTCATTGAATAACACATTGAATTATTTATTTACTTAAAATAAATGCAAACATACAGACAGAATCCAATTATTGTCGATTTCAAAAAGAACTCACCCTTATTTCTTTTTACCATAAGTCCGAATCTTTCCGATATAAAGTCAGCCCATATTTAAAGGAAAACTCATACGTTTAACACTATTGAATAGTATCGAATAGGTAATAACTTTTTGTATAGGTATATGCTATTGTATATGCGTCATGATTATTCAGTTAGAATTGCTTACTTTTTGATTGCAATTACCCTAATTTCCACTCGATCGCTTGATTTTTTCAATAGGGTCTAGAGTCTAGCAAGACTAAGCCGCAACTCTAGAGAAGGGCTTAATTTCATATAAGACTGAATTGTTTTTTTCATTTTGCAGACAAACTCTCGAATTTTTGTAATACGAATATTAAAAACACTTAATCTCAAAAGCTAATCAAGTCGGTTTAGACATTTTCAATGTCTACATTTCTCTCTACTGTAATTAGGTAGCGAACTAACGAAAGCACGCCATATACTTTTTTTATGTAGGTATATTTTCACATTATATTTAACTATCTTCTCTTGCTGGCTTTGCCGACCCGTTCCCGTGAAAACCACATTGGATTTCAGGAAAAAACGATAGCTTATGTAACCCCCTGAGAATGTAGCCTCCTATAGGATAAATAATTTTTAAAATCGGTTAAGATTCTCAAAAACTTTGAGCTTATCCATTACAAACAAACAAATAATCAAATCTATTATTTTTATAATAACACTGTAAATTGATTCCGTACCAACTATTTCGGGAAAACGTCCATTTTTGGCACTCAATTTTACTTCCGAACATTTTTCGGCAGGTATTCAATCTCCCGCCAAAAAAGTTCCGCGCAACAGGCAAAGGCTGCGGTCGCGTGCAGCCGCGCCGCGCATTGAAAAGCAGACTCGACACTGACACAGCCACCCCCGAGCCAAGGGTTACTGTCGTACCAAGGCTGATCCAATTATCGTCTGACAATTTTATTTATGCAGCTAACTGGGCTGTGGCTGACAACCGTTATTGAGCTGTTCACGGCAAGCGATGACATCGCGGACTGCAAATAATATGTTTGCACATTTGGGGAGAGTCTCGCCATGGTTTTGTTAGTGGCTGGCTTATCGGTCCACGGAACGGCACACGTCACCGCGTGTCATTAATCCATTTATTTACTCTTGCACGATAAATGTTACACAATGTTACCATGAGGAAAATTGATCATAGAATAGATGTTAATAGGGTGGACCTAACAATAGAAATATAATAAAATATTCCTAGTAAACTGCAGAAATAAAAACTTGTAACGCGTAGTAGATATAAATATACATTTCAAAGCAAAAGACCACAATGGCCCAGCATAAAAATAACCTAACAGGAAAAGAGTATATACCTGGTTAGATGGTAGGTGTTATTATTTGTCGTCAGAAGTTCAAGGCCTATTAGGATACAAATTGAATTACCTACACGTAGCGGGGTAACTGGATTGGTCGTATGCACGCCACTTTGCTGCATAACGCCATGGAGCATAATAAAGTTATTTTACTACCATATCTATCTGTCGTTACTATTATTTAATAACTGTGTCTGTAGGTGTGTATATAGAAGGTGTTTCAGAAATAAACAATCGAGATAAGTAGTGTACGGAAGCATGCCCAAACCGTTATTTTCATTTTTGTCTGTTCGTTGTTTTATCACGCAATACCGCTAAACGGATATTGATTCGGTTTTCACAGCCCAGCTAACTCGGATTTTTTAAATAACTTTTCCAAGAACAAATTTCAAACAGCAATTAAAAATTTAAGAACTATTACGGATTAAATGATTACTCGTGGGATGAAATAGCGTGGTCCGATATTAGGATGTCAAATTAGTTGTAATCAATTCTGTAAGTTCTCATTAAATTTGACTAAACTGTCAATGTATTATGGTTATTAGGTACTAATATTTGTAGTGCCGACGTTCAATAAGTGTATTGTGTATACTAAATATTTATTTATTTATTGTAAACTTAACAGCTAAGTGTAATACTTAGCTGTTAAGTTTTGATGTATATGTAGATGTATACTAATATAAATACAAACTTATATGGCCAATTACTAAGTTTACATTTTAAATTATACCGTGATTATAACAAGAAGGAATGATTAAAAATATTATCTCATAAATCTATTGGTATGCATGCACTATAAATGTGTGTATGAGGAGATTAGATTATATTAAATAAAATATATAATTCTGATTCTAGTGCTAACTAACATTCATACACGAAGTAGGTCATATAAAATAGCCGCGCGGGCAAAAGCTAGTATGGATTTTTCTGACCCGATAACGGGCGGCGCTGTTTTTAGCATTGACATGTCACTGCAAATACATTTCAAAATGAAGTGCCGCCATTTTACTTCAGTTCCAAGTTTGGCTACGGGTCAGATATTTGTGGCACTAAAGCACCAAGACCTTACACTCACGGTATAGACATGATCGTATTACTGACTAACTCTAGCATTGCAACTGTGAATTGTACTTTTATAACTAAATTTCATTGCTGTAAAACTGTACCTATGGAAATAAATAAATAAACTCGCAGTTATCGTATATATATCTATATTCTGATAAATATTGCATTGGTAACTCCCCGTGTTGCTGATATCCATAGGTGGCGGTGACCACTTTCCATTTGGCCCGCTTGCGTCTGCCGTATAACATAAAAAAGTGGACGATTTGACATAGTGGAGATTCTGATGGAGTGGACATTCTGATAGAGTGACATTCTGATACAATGGAAATTTTGTTATTAGTAGACCGTATGAACCTAAAGGAAGGAAGGATCTTTCTATGCCATAGGGCCTTCTGCCTCTATTGATATCTTTGTTCATGATCAGTTGGGCTGTAAATTATTGTTATGATGTTTCTATGACCTGCATCTGCTGTGGAAATGCATTCGAGACTACATTGCAAAATTTTACAAATAAGCTTTAGTATAGCAAAACTGGGCTTAAGTTACCGAGTACAACAATAAAAGTAAAAAACCATACCCTGGTCCCCAGAATTAATTAGTGATTTTTTTAAGCTGTTCAGTGACAAACGAGCAAACAACCCACCTGATTGTAAGTGGTAACTGTCGCCCATAACATCTATGGCAGGTAACAAAAATGCAGAACCGCAAGTGCGTTGTCACTGTGAGGGTTAAGATTCCGCTGGCTACCTTAATAAAGTAATTTATTAATCATCATATCAGCCAGAAGATGCCAACTGCTGGGCATAGGCCTCTCTCCACAAAGGCTGCTTGAAAGGAAAGGAAAGGCTGGAAAGGATGATGTAAGGATTGCCAGATAAAGTGGCAGTGGGCAGGGCACATAGCTCGAAGAACAGATGGCCGATGGAGCAGTAAAGTTCTCGAATGGTGACCACGTACCGGAACACGCAACGTGGGAAGGCCTCCCACAAGATGGACCGACGACCTTGTAAACATCGCAGGTAGCAGCTAGATGCGGAAAGCACAGGAGTTTATTAATAGCTTAATGTTATTGAGGACACAGAAAACCACTCACTTGACATTGAGCTGCCTCTGGATGAGGAGCTTCTTCTCTATCTGCTCGATGGGGAACTGCGGCACCTCGTACGGCGCGGATAGCTCGTTGGGCAGCTCCCGGGGGGTCTCCGCCCCCACCGCATTGGTGGGACTCTCACTGCCTGTGGGGAAAGGGAGGGGGGGTTAAAATGATAGAAAATAATAAATGATAAGAAGAAAGGAACGGAATGACACGCATATTTATTTATATTTATAAACGTTCCGAAAGAAATTCTCTAACTGATGGTGAAAACGCATTAAAATCGGTTGTGTGGTTTAGGAGTTAGCGAAAAAACAAACAGGCAGACATGAAATCATGACAGATAGACAGGCAGACGCGAATAGCGACTTTCATTTGTACTAGATAGGTAGGTATGTGATATTTCAATGAGCGTTGTTTATTAATGTTCATTCTTAATTACGTGAACATCGATTGTAGAATCAGGCACGTTTATTTCATGTCCATTACTTTCCTAAGTCAATGGTTTCTACAAACATCGTCCGTCGAAATTGCAGAGTGTTTCGAATCGGGAAATGGGCACACGAACGTCACGAACCAATCAATGCTTGTGTTTTTATGTCTATCACCAATGCTCCATGGGGAACCGTGGAATTGGCAGCGGAGGGACCTAGTATTATAGAGCCTATTATCATTATATGCAACGTGTTCCGGGATTTTAGAGGTGAGCAACGCGTTGGTGATACTGCAGGGCCTCAAGTTCACTAATTTACTAACCCGCGATTGAATTGTAATTGGATCGCAATAGCAGCTTAATTGCAGTTTTAATTTAAGCAGAACACTGGCATCTAACTGGCATTGAACTGCTATTGCGACTCAATGACAATTCAATGGTAGCGTTAGTAAATTAGCGCACTTGAGGCCCTGCCGGTCTAGCCATCTTTGACAGCTCCTCTTGTGTGATGCGTATGGTAGAAAAATGACAGGTCGAAGTTCGACTATTTCTACCAACATCTACATTGACTCTGATTGTGTAGGATCATCCGCCAATCCGCCTCCTTTGTACACCGAAAGTACGTGAATTGTCTATGGACCTTGAGTTTCTACCACAAACAGCTTATGTCAGATAACGTTAGCTTATGTCCAATACATTTTTTCTACCACAAACGATTGTAAATAATAAATAAATAAATAAATATTCGTGGACTAATTCACACAGCGCCATCTAGCCCCAAACTAAGCAAAGCTTGTACTATGGGTGTTAGATAACTGATATACTACTTACATCCTTTTTTTTTTTTTTTAGATTAGATGTAGATTGTAGATTAACGAAACCTCTTGGCTAAGGCCGCTGGTGTTGCTGAGGTCCACATGCAGCGGTAACCACTTTCCATCTGGTGGCCCGCTGGTCTGTAGTAAACCGATTGACAAAAACCCTACTTATTCTACTTACTACTAAATGTAATCTACTTCTGAAGTAAGAAAATACCACATTCTGACCCGGTGGCCAAAACTGGAACTGTGGTAAAATGGCGGTGCACTTTTTGAAATGTAAGTACATAGATGCCGTTGGCGACAGGCATTTTGATTAGTACCTACGGGATGCCTAACAAACGACCATATCACTTGCGTCGTGTAAATATCCCATTGTTGTTTATAGGTCTGTAGTTAGGTCAAGCCGACACCGATCAAAACAATCCTGTTACACGAGTAGAGTCCAAAGTGGCGCGGGCGCATCTTTTGTTTGTTTGTTGCCGTCCAAGCGGTGAGGCGTGGTCAGGGTATCTAGTCTGCTAGTTTACGAGTAGCTCAATGGAATTGAGCCGACTAGGTATGACGACCTGAGTGGTTCAGTTGGTTAACACCGGCCGAGCAGAAATGGAATGGATGAATTTCAATTTCATACATATCTATTTAAAAGTATATATGTAGTTTATAAATTATCTAGTATCCGTAACACAACCTTTGCAAGGCTAGATGGCGCTGTGTGAATTGTTCAAGTATATTTTTATTTATTTTATTTATTTCTACCTCAAGTTAGACACGTTTCTTGTATTCTGCAACTAATTTAAGACAAATGGTTTTCAATTGAACTGATATTGGACTCATTACTATAGTTTGCAGAAACGGCAGGGTGAATTTTAGGAGGCAACACCATAACTACTCAACTGAGAGTCAATTATTACGATTCCTTTACGCCTTTAATGATACAAGTTATTGCAGAATTTCCAATATTTCCAAAGTCCCAATTGTATATATTCGAAACTGAATACCAATAGGTACTGCCGTACAAAATTAAAATGCAGTCAGTGCATTTATCTAGTTTTGAGAAAAACGTGTTTGCAGTACAGGTTTTTATTTTTTTGTAACAAATTTTATTTTGACAAATAACGGAATAGGTATCATAAAACGGGTCTCTGATTCAAGTAGATTTCGTTTCCTGGATTCCGAAAATATAATGAACCCAAAAGTGAATAAATGCGCTCACTGCATTTTAAATTTGTACGGCAGAATAGCGATCGAGTTAAATAAAATTAGACTTGGACCCCAGGCGGGCGCTGCGTATGCGCCGGTCGCGTCGCTAATTGAGCATTCCAATCACAGCGCGTTTGGCACGCCAGCGATATGCGCTAGGCACTCACTCCGCGACAATTACTCGCATTTACATATTTATTTTATTATTACAGCAGTGAAATAAGTAGCTACATGACGCAATAGGTGAGCACGCCATATTTGAAGAGGAGAGTGCGGCTGCTCATAACGGGCAAGATAAGCGGGAAGAAGCCTAGAGGTAGAAGCCCAATGCGCTGGTAAGATCAGATCCGCCGTACTCTGGACCCCTCGGTGTGCGATGCCATCCATGCTGCCGAAGATAGAGTGAGCTGGCGCAAGATAGTTCACGACAAAGTCATTCGAAGAGGCCACGACCCTCAGCATTGAAGATAAACGACGCAAGGAGGAGGGCGGATAAAATTAGATAGATATATAGATTAGATTAGATAGATAAGGAAGATTACTTTCGGATAAGGAAGACTACTGACTAATAGGTGCACCTGTAATTGCGACATACGACACTGCGGCTGGGCCGACCGAGGAGTAGAGCTAGACAGTTGATATTGATCCTTACTCAGTATTAAACATAAGGCTTATTGTCGCATACCGGGCCTCTGTAACGCCCCAGCTACATAAGGTAGCGTGTATAGTTTCTCCGAACTCATCGGATTCGGCTATGTTTATATAAAAGTAATAAGACCGTCCTGTATGCGAGACCGCAGTGTTTTGTTCTGTAGTCCGTTCATGTGATACGAAGATTAATATTTGAGCCCGGAACTTCATGAGTTGACTTTAACTAGTGGACCAGAACGTGTGTTTTCACAGAGATTGTATACAGATTTTTAATGCAAATAAACAGTTTGTGAACGATCTGTTGTGTTCAAATGGTGTTTGGACTAAAATCTACATCTTTAAGAGGCGGGAGCGCGGTCGGGCGACCGCGCATGTAAATACATAGTACGTTATTTTAAACCCCGATGAAAAAATAGGGATGTTACGAGTAGGGTTGCCAACCCTACTATATAATATAGTATCCTACTATATTAGGAGTCTACCTACTATAAATTAAAAATTAAAATATAGTAGGCGAAACTACTATATTTAATTAGCACAACATTACCACCTACCGCAAAACGGAACGCTTCCATAAGATCCTCAAAAGAAGAATTTTCTAAGCTCAATGTAGCAGAAAATATACATTTAAGAAATAATATAGGCAGGTTATTTAAAAACCTACCTATATATTTTTTGATAATTCCCTACCTACTATATTTTGATGGCTTCTAAACCCGAAAATACTATATTTGGACTAAAGAAAGTTGGCAACCCTAGTTACGAGTTTGACGTGTGTATCCGAGGCTTTGTGTATCTGCGTATGGCATCGTAGCTCCCGAACGGATGGACCGATTTGGATGTGGTTGTCTGTAGTGAAAGCCAGTTTAATCGAGATGGTTCTTAGCTTTACTTCATTAAAATCGGTTCAGTAATCTAGATAATATTTGAGTTTAAGTAACCTTGGTCGCGATTATCCAACTTTTTCTGTCGGTTATATGTATACTACCCGGGCCTACCGCAGTGTCGTTAGTTTTTTTTTTTTTTTTTTTTTTATGTCATACGGTAGGCAAACAGGCAAGTGGGCCACCTGATGGAAAGTGGTCACCACTGCCTATAGACATTAGCAACACCAAGAGTACCTAGAGAGTTAAGAAGCGATGTACTGACATCGCTGAGTTGGATATGGGACTCTTATCAGAGGCCAATCCCTATCGAGGAAACAAATATGCTTGGACAATTCATACAGCTCTATCTAGCCCCAAAGTAAGCAACGATTGTGTTATGGGTGCTAGATAACTGTTAACCTACATATGTTTGCTTGTTATTGGATTTACATTTAGGTGTTAAAAATCTGTCATGTATTGTTTCAATGTAACAAATAGTGTAAATCTGTTGGCAAATAAAATAAATAAATAAATATATACTTTTAAATACATACTTATTATACGTATAACATAGGAACTTGTAACATAAATTAAAATTCATCATTTCAATTTCTGCTCGGCCGGGAATCAAACCCAGGACTTCTGCCTGACCGGCAAAAGAAAAACAGAAGTACCGGCGGCACCTTGAATCTTATTCGTCATCTGTCGACATGGAACGGAAACAGCCTCTCTCTCTCGACGCATTACACGATAATCCATCTTATCTCGTAAATGTTTTATACGTACAGGGATTTAGAGGTCCAGAGGCCTCGGGGCAACGAAGGAGCGGAGGCCCCCTCGCCCCAAATTATTTTCCAAATAAAGTGATCAATTTTTTTAAGTCGAGTTTTTCAATAAATAATTTATTGTAATTAAGTGTAATTAAAAAATAATAAATTAAGTGTAATTATAATCAAATAATCATGTATGTACAAAGTACTGCAGGCTGTAGGTAAAGGTAAAAGAGCAAAAAAAAATATCAAAGGAAAAGAGGTTTACTAGTGTTTACTAATTGGAATTTGACAGTTTTTTTTTCTTAAGTCTCTATTGTGGGGGGCCCCCGTTTGTGGAGGCCCCGGGGCTTTCGCCCCGGTTGCCCTCCCCTAAATCCGGCCCTGGATACGTAAATAACCCACCATACTGAATAAGTACCGATGTACTTATCAGTGTGTCGTAATCATACTGATCTACTGATTATCATAGTAGATACCATAAGCCCATTGACCAGATACCAAATTTTTTGCCTAAATCTTAGTATTTTACTATGAAATTATACTATTTTATTATGCTAAATAGATTTCTCGTATGTTTTTATCCGAAAATGATATCGAAATTGTTCTAATCGCTATACTAGATGTCCGTAAATTTTTCTATTTAAGGTGCGGCGGTGGCGTATTTCAATCCCCTCCCCTCTTCCCCCTCTCCCTGGAGGTGTAACCGATGGTAACCGGGCTTAGTCTGCTCAGATCTATCCAGAGAACATTTCTGTCTCGAACCGCTTGTTGAGGTGTATTTCGGGCTTATTGTCCGGGCTTCCAGTACCTACGTTACTAGGGACCCCCGCAAGGGCATTGTACGGGTTTTCTTAGCTTTTTTTACTAAGCCACCGATGAAGCAACAAATATTGAATTCTTGATATCTTAATGATAAATCCGTTGTGCGTGATAAAGGAGTTAACTAACAGACAGACAAACAGACGAGTGGAACACTACTTTATTTTATACTACATACATACATACATAAAGCTCACGCCTGTGTCCCACAGGTGGGGTAGACAGAGACTGAGACTATGGACTACTATACAGAATGTTACATAATATATGTATGAAGCCGTGAACTGAATGGAGTGCTAAATGTATGAAAACCATAGGTAGAAAAATTCCACGTACGACAGAAATAATTGTAGAGGCCTTCAGAGGCGGGCAACGCATTAGTGACTCCCCTGGTGTTGCTGATGTCCATAGGCGGCGGTGACCACTTTCCATCAGGTGGCCCGCTTGCCTGATTGTCTGCCGTATAACATAAAAAAAATTGCAAACGTCCATAGGCTGCGGTGACTGCTTATCATCAGGTACGCCATAAGCTTGTTTGCCACATTAGCGGAATAAAAAAGGAATCATCATTTCTGATATTTAATTGACAAAGAAAATGTCTAAGCACAATACCCGCTCAATGCGAAAAATTGTGTGAGTGTGACGCAATTGAGCCTTGCCGGCCAACTAAATGGCAATTGAGTCCAGGGTGCCAAGACCTGAATGCGCAATGCAGAGCTCTCGGGTACTCGTGCCTTGAGAAGGATACGATAATGCTATAGGTACAATAGCTCGTACCTAGTATCACAACACAGCCCCTACGAAGATGGGGAATAAAAATGACGTCAATTTCAGATATGTAACAAGTAGGCACTTACTTAAAATAGCTTTTATTTTATGTCATACGATAGGCAAACAGGCAAGCGGGCCACCTGATGGAAAGTGGTCACCACTGCCTATAGACATTAGCAACACCGAGACTATCGCCAATGCGTTGCCCACCTCTATGTATAACACGTTACTCTGGCAGCAAAAAGGTATATTTATTCTACGGCTACTTACCACTAAGGTGGCAAACAAACGTACAACCCGCCTGAGACTATCTAAAGAGTTACCACCACGCGTCGCCCTGAAGGTTTGTAAAACCTACCAGGGATATAATATCATTAGCGTGTCGGCAACCCTTGCACACCCTTCATGAAGAATATATTACAACCTAGTTGTAAGTAGTTATTGACGACAAGTTGACGTGGCAATCGCGGTATGAGGTACGCGCGGAAGGGGCGACGCCCCGCACATCCCCCCACCTACAAGCTACCTAATCGAAGTCGATATTTAATTATCTTTTTACCATAATCCATTTAAGTACCAACCAGAAAACTAACACGTCAAGACAGAAATGCTACAGCATTCGTATTTGCCTTCATATTTGGACACGAATGCCATAGCGCTCGTACCTACTTTACGTGGGTTTATTTTTTCGCCGCGTTTCCGTGGTAATTGTAGTTGCTACCTACACATTTTGTGTCATTGAACACGGTTACAGGTTTACAGTGTCCTATGGTTTTTGCTTACACAAAAGTGTATGCTAGTCAGCGTTGCCAGATCGTAACTTTTGGTACGATTTACTTGGCCGACTGTCGTACCTTTGGCGTACTTTGCTCCACATCGTACTATTTAGTACGTTTTTACAAATTGCTAAATTATGCTGACGGGATGATCACTTTGCCTTTCTTGTCCGCAAAATGCCGTAAAATAATGGAAGGAAGGGATGATTTTGACGTGTTTTTGCTCACTGGCACCACCGGCGAGTAAATAAGGTCTTGTCTTGTCAATATAACGCCGTTTATTGTGTCTATAATTCAACTTACGACTGATCTAGACCCCCCCCCCAAAGCCGATAAAATAGAAGAGTAAGTAAACCGTACCTTTCTAGCCATTTTCGTACTATTTTAGGAGCCCGGACGTACTTTTTTGGAAACTAATGCTGGTAACACTGATGCTAGTGGAGTCGGAGCGACTTCGTGCGCGTGGTGTCCTACCCCTACACCTACTTTACCTACCTACCCCTTTTTTCTTACCCTGTACCTGCCTCTTGAACCGTATTAAAATCCTTTGCGTAGTGTTAAAGATCTTAGCGTAAATAGATAATAGATACATAGGGACAGACGGCGGGAAGCGACTTTGTTTTATACTTTGTACTAGTGGACCCGGCGCGACTTAGTTCGCGTACACCTACTTTACCCCTACCTAGAAAATTTCAGCTCGTCTAAGCTGAAATGACGCGCCCCACTTTCGCATTAACGCACACAAGCAAATTTAAAATATGGACGCAATACATATACAAATGCCGTTGTAACTGGTCATTCAGTTGCCGGTGAGACTCAAACGTAGGAGCACGCGTCGTTCGATTGGAGCAGTCGACGCTCCCACACAGATGAAGTGTCGTTATTAATATTTGCACTCACACATCGAAATCAACTATGAATTTGTATGCCGATGGCAGGTCGCAGAGGCTCAAACTGTATCTAACAACTGTATAACCTGTGTACCACAAATGAATAAATTATTATGATTAACTAATTAAGTAGTGGGGCGCGTCATTTCAGCTTAGATAAGTTTACCATTATTTTCTTGCTTATAAACCTTCCTCTTGAATCACTCTATCTATAGTTGGAAACCGCGTTAAAATCCGTTGTGTAGTTTAAAATATTTAAGCGTACATAGACACAGACTGGACTGGGGTAATTACGTATGATCGATTAAATAGTCACAATTTGTTGCAAAGTAACTTTGAAATGGGAAAGTAATAGTAGCAATCATTGAAATCAGAGAATTGATGCCAACAGCGAGCGACTAGCTCCACTAATGCAGTGCAGTGCACTGCGCGGCGCACCACGCAGTGCCACGTCACGGTGACAACATAGAAAACGGTGGTGTTATTCTGGTTTTTCACGTTAGGCAATGATCGCACGAGAGATTTACGAATGATTGTGAGTTAGGCAACGTTTGCACGAGAGCTTTTTCGACGCTTTTACGCGCGTTATTTTAAACGACTCGCATGATTATTGACCTTATGTCGACCTTATGTATAGAGGTCAGTTGGCAGTCGTTCCACTGTAATTGCCTGATCTGCTAAATCTTGGATCATAGTCAAAGCGGGCCCCGGGTCCTCGCGTGCGAGAGCACAAACCGGATTTGACGCCAAGATCATCATTATCATCGTGTTGGTGTTAAATTTCGGTTGCCAGGAGTCCGCCTTCCTACTCCTCTTGGTCCACTTCGCTCGGTGTTCGGTATCCTTGGTGGTGAGTTTGTTGGCACGCATGTCGTTCTTATCGACGTCTAGCCATCGCTTCGTGAGTTGAACTCTCCTTCCCGTGCCTAGCGGGCTGGCATGGTCAGACATTATTGTCCCCACGTAATTTGCCGTTTAATTTCCTTACTATCATTATCCGCATCTTGTCTCTCACGTTCCGTTTAGAGTAATCTGATCGATTATAATCGTATGGTGCAGGATGTTTTTCAACAAGCTCATAAAACATTATATTGAAGTCAACATCATCATAATGACGCCACGATGATTATTTAATTTATATTATTGTCAATGCTACATTGACATTACAATTTGTGTGCCGTTTTTGTAACCTTGATCTGGCTCGGGTTAATATTTGATTATAACATAATGGTGACATCCTGAAAACCTGCTGAAAACGGTCCGGATACATTTCCAGTTTTACCATCAACTGGTAAGTCTATTTTTACACCGGTATTCCATATAGGGTGCACCCAATAGTTACGTCGAGGTCGTCTACATTTTTGCATATTAACCATCTGCAGTACGGCCAACATGTCTTCATCCCCGGAAGAAGACATAATTTTACTTTAAAATCTTTGAAAACGAATTTTTTCTTTGGATGTTTACTTCTGACAGGTGTCCATAGATTCACCATCTGTAGACCGTGGTAAGTCATTCCATATTTTAACTAAAAAGTATAACATCAGTAATATCTAAAGAAATTGAACCATGCAACTTCCGCGAATACTATACTATAAATGATTCTTTTTACCCGACTACGATGGAGCTAAGGGAGGGTAATAAAGTTAACAATCTATGTATGTAAAGTTGATAAACGTGGAAGAATCGACAGAGATTTGTCAGGACCATAGCAAGTGGAACAATGTCGTCTCTGTCGTATGTCGTCAATGTCGTACTCTTGCGGGGGAAAGGGGTTTGTGTGTATGTATGTTTATATGAATGTTTGTATGGATGTTTATTCTAGCTGAAAAACTTCTTGGCCGATTTTCGTTAAAAGCGTATTGATTGTCCGATGGTTACAGGCATAGAGCCTAATAGCCTAGAGATAATACATTCAATTAAATTATCTTGAGGATATAAGAACATAAAAACTTCAAAATTTTTAAATTCAGAAGATTGATTCGGTATGTTAGGAATTTTTATTCACATTGATTGATTCTGTTGTAGGATAAACCGCACTGCTTAAATTTGTCCTCAACTGGTTGAAGACATGATTTTGGGACAATATTACGACAAAATGTTTTAAAACGTAGTAATTTTGAATTTTGAATTTCTGTCCTTTACGAATGTTTACTTAAACTGAGTGTATACCACGGTGGCTCATTCAAAACTATAACTACAAAGTATAACATCAGTAGTAAGTATAAAGAGAGTGAATATAACTTAAATTTCTCGGAAACCATTGCTCTTAGAAAACTGGATCCTAAAAAAAAATGATAGTGCCCGTCGATATCTATAAGTATTTGCTGTTCTGGAACAAGCGTTTTAAGGCAAATAGTTTCAGAGTTATTACAGTTTTAAGATTGACAGCTGTCATACGGAATGTAGATCTCGACTATCATTTCTCTTCAGGAACTAGTGTTCAAGGAGCGATAGTTTCAGAGTTATTATAGTATTAAGTTTGACAGCTGTCAACCGAAATGTAGATGTCGACGAGCACTATCATTTCTCTTCAGAAACTAGTGTTCTAGAACTGATAGTTTAAAAGTTATTACAGTATTAAGTTTGACAGCTGTCAACCGAAATGTAGATGTCGACGAGCACTATCATTTCTCTTAAGGAACTAGTATTCTAGCACCAATAGTTTCAGAGTTATTACAGTTTTAAGTGTGACAGGTGCCATCCATAATGTAGATTTCTACGAGTACCAGCATTTCTTTTTAGAAACTAGTGTTCTAGAACCAAACACGCCTTATTTATAATTCGGGATGAACTGAGAAGAGAATGACGACAGGATCACGAAAGCGAAACAACTTCGATAATGTTAAAGAATCAGAAAAAGGGGAGGGGCTTACGCATCAGCTGTCAAACTTTCTTTGACAAGGTCGGTTTCCTATTTCATTCACACGCGTTGTATCTGTACTAAAAAAAGTAGACAGATATATGTGTGTCAACTGTGTCACATAAAGAGGAAAGATTCGAACTGTTGGTAAAAAGAAACAGTCAGATGTGACGTTTCATGTTGACATCTACTGACATCGCACCGCACGCTGCACGATGGGGTCAAATTGAAAAACGTAGACAAAATTCATACAGAACTGACACTTCGGGCTTCAATTGCGGGTGTTGCCCCATCATGCAGTGCGCCGCGCGGCGCGCTGCACAGTGGGGCATTCCGCCATCTGTCAATGTACTTGCATACAAATTGCTCGGCGTGTAACAAGTTTTGCCACATCGTGCAGTGCACTGCGCAGCGCACTGCATCAGTGTGCGTTCAAGTTTACGTAAGCCTACAGGTCTAAGTTTTAGCCGATGAAATGAACCGTGTTGAGTGGCAGCTAGTTTACACAATGGAAATATCGATTGAAAAGCGATCGCACTAGAAAAACGTCACTGACTCGTGGACTGTGACTTGACGCTAGACGATCTAAGAATACCATTGGGCGACGGTAGATTATACGCTTATTACATTTGACTAAATTCGTCATCTAATTTCTGAAGCAAAAAGCGTGAGAGCAAATCAATGTGGAATATATTCCTCATAAAATAAGGTCAATTTTTGTATCACACCTTTTGAAAAGCGGAAAACGTAACATAATATAAGTGATACAACAATGAAGCTTTGATTGACTGTCACGCTTTTTGCTGCTGAATTTAGTCGACTAAATTTAGCCAGGTGTAATAAGCGCATTAGGTACAGTCAGTAGCTGAATAAATGTAGTTTTGTTAGGTACTTTGGTTTGACAATGAAAGTTAAATTCGTCACATTTCCTAATTAAAATTCGTAGCTCGCTATATAATATTTATCAGGTGGTACGACTCTTGGTAAATAAAATTGTACTTTCCGGGCGGTTTGCATCCATATAAATTTAATTACAAAGTTCATAAACTTCTACATGAGTTTTTTTAGAATTGTTTATTTCAATTTTACTTTCCAGGCGGGTTGAATCCATATAAATTCAATTACAAACTCAACAAACTTCGACATGAATTTTATAGAAATATTTATTTTTAATACTCCTTGCTTTCAAGTAAAATTGCCATCGGTAGGGTATTCACAGGAGCAATGTAAATGTGGAAACTTCCTATAATGTAAGTAAGTACCTACTACCTACTCACTCCAAACCAGTAGATACTCGTTAGTTTGTATGTACAGATAGTTATCTCACTTGTTACTGAATAAAATATTTTTGTAACAGGCTTGAAATTTAGGACGTCAATATGTATAGACAAAAAAAAAGTACTTTAAAAATTGTGAAAAAACGTTGCATAAAAGACACAGTAGTAAAATCTACAACGAATACCTTTTAAAAATGATTGAGACGTTTTGCCTTTGAGAAAGGTACTAAATTTTAATTTTTCCAGGAGAAAATGCAGCCTATTTTACTCAGTAATAATGTACCTATTCTATTGTATATGTATGTACAATTCTATTAGAGAAAGAATTTTTAATATCAGTCCAGTAGCTGTTGAGTTATTTTCATTACAAAAGTACAAAAATCTAAATATTTTCTCTATAGAATACTAGTATAAAAAGTACCGCACACAGTGACATCCATCACTGACTTCATCCATGTTTCTACGTCTCGCTCGAGTAACATATGCTAGTCTGACCACTTGGCGAGTAATTCACGCACTAACTGTAGGGCTCAACTGAAAATCAGCGCTGTGGTCTCACTGCCTACAGCATATGCTGAGCTGAGCTCTAGTTTGGCATGACACTACAATATCTAACCTAATTTATGTTAGTAAGAAATATTTTGTTAATTTATATTGTAGAAATTGCCAAATAAATATTATGTCTATGTCTATGTGTAGTAAAACAACAAGTATCTACGATACCTATTATATCCAGTTCGAGAAACCATGACTGTGCCCAAAAACATTAGTAAAAAACAAAAGAAATTACGTCTAGCATCATCAGCTTTGTCTTCCTGCGTCTCCGACTGCGTCCGCACGTGCCAAATGTCCTTGTCGAAACTGTACATCATGTTGACACTAGAACTTCCTTCGTACTACCACATGGTATCACACAAATCTTGCACGGATCTGAAAGGTTACCTACGTCTTCAGTCAACGCAAAACTAGGTAATGACAAAATATTTTCCTCCAGCCCTAAAAAGCTACGGAACTTTTTAAACTATTTATTGACGCTATGGCAAACCTATAAATAAATCAATTGTTAGACTTTAAATATTAAATTTTATCATGTTTTAAATTACCATGTAAATAAGTATTGTTTAGTTGTGTTATTGAAAATGATAGAATATGAAAAACCCATATTAAATAGGTACTGCAATACCACTGTATAGTTTGTGCTGTGTGCGTAGTTGTGTATGCAATGTGCAAGCAGAATGTTTACAACATTAAACTATTCTTATAAGCATCGCGATAACAGGTAAAATAAAACAACACAACTGTATCACATCCATAACTAACCGACGACGTGGTATACTTAATTATGTTCTTTTTCCTAAATGTTAAAACAAAAGTATCAATATGCAAAAATAATACCTGTCAAAGACATTACGTATGAACACAATTGAGTATCGTAAAATTATTGGAATTACAAGTTGTTTTGATTACGAATCAACTCAAACGACGCAGTGCGCGTGGCACACCGGGCCGGCGCACGGCGCGACGATGTTGGCATGTACCAAACAATGGCCAGTAACAGCTGAGCGGTGACGTCACCCTACAATGGTATTATCGATCAGGGAATGCGCCGTTGATAACCAAACTTAATTTTTTTAAGGTTATGGTCATGGCATAGGCATTTGTTTCGGAACATTGCCTAATATAATTGCACTTACCTACTTTTTTAAACATTGAGGTACTCATTAGTTTCATTTTAATGTTTAAACCACATATGTACATATTTTCGGTAAAGACTCGCAAAATCGAAACTCGTCGAAACAAATTTATTAATTTTGGTTAAATAATACAGCATGCAAAGTACTCCATAAGTAGATTCTGTCTAAAAAGTAAAGAGACTTGGGTAATTAGAAGATTTATCAAAATCATCAGGTAAGCAAAAGTGATTGAATAATGAAGACGTCCGTCTATAATATAGGTAGGTACAATATAATAGTACCTAAAAGATTTTCGTCTTCATAATTCAAAATTAGGTTGCTTACTTGTTGATTTCAATCAACCTTATAATTTTCCAAGTCCCTTTACTTTTTAGACAGAGTTTAATTAACAAACAAACAACATCAAAAACCCACTTTATACCAAAAGCCATTCAATTTTAATTTAGCGTAGTAGCGTTTATATCCTCCTTGATTTATAGTCCAAATTAGGGATGTTACGGAGCTTCGACTCCGACTCCGATAAGTCGGAGCTTCCGATTGATCTTACACCTCCGGTTCCGACTTCGGTTCCGATACTTTTAAATCGGAGGTTTTAATCGGAGGTCGAACCATAGCAGATAGCGGCGGCGGCGACGCGCGGCGGCTGCGGTCAACGTGTACGAACTGTACGAACAGGTTAATGCATGTCGTTGGAAAAGCACGCGTTCTGTCATCTATTAATATTTCACTTATTGTTACGCAATACGGATGGTTTGTTTTATTTTGTGCGGTGTGTCAATTAAAGTTATCTGTTTTTGATTTGGAACTAATGGAAAGTGAATGGAAATACAAAATTCCAATCCCTTAAACCGATTGTCCTCCAATATTTATCGTGTCCACCAGGTTCAGTAGCAAGCGAACAACTTTTTAGTGGTACTCGCCTAATCTATGATCAGTTAAGAAATAGATTGGACGGAGAAAAAGCTGCAAAGCTGTTGTTTATTAAATATAATTTGCTACTTCTGGAGTCAATTAATTTGTTTTAATTTGCTAACTGTCATAAAAATGTGTTTATTTTTATTTGTGTCACCTATATGACATAGGTTTATTACTTTTTAATTGAAATTAAAGAGGCTGATTGATTAATGTTTTTACTATTTTATTTTATTGCCTGCCCTTAACACATCTTTCTGCACCGTACTATCTCCAACTCCGCTTCCGACTCCGATTCCGCTTCCGATTCCGATTCCGGTTCCGACTCCGGTTCCGACTCCGAAAAACCAAATTTAGAAACTCCGACTCCGACTTCGGTTCCGATAAAACCACCTCCGTAACATCCCTAGTCCAAATCAATAGCAAATAATATTATTAATTATTTCGAGTGGTCTGGAATGTCTGTTCAGATTTTCCTATAATTAGCTAATTGGTGGGAATTAACGAAATATGAATATCGCTATTAAATTAAATTAAGTATGAAAGTTTAAAATAATGAAACACGATAATTTGATTAGGCATTGTTAGCTGAACATGTTATTATGAAGTAGAAATTGAGCTGATAATTTAATTAGGTATCTATTGTTAGCTGAACTGAACATGGTATTTGGAAATAGAAATTGAGCTAACTGGGTTACATACCCACCTGTTAAAAAGTGGCATCGAACCACCGTTATTAAATTTACAAATTGGGTTATTATTAAAAAAAATTAAACACGTGTTTGTGGATGTATATAGTCATTAGTCATTTTCCGCTGTGTAGTAAACCTTTGGATCAGTTAGATAGGTACCGTAGGCACTCTAGATCTCCTCCATCCCTGTACTAGTAAATAATCAGTTTGCACCCAGAAAGTTCCCAGTAGGAGATCCAAGGACTCCAAATTGTCTCGATTGTATGAAAATTGCCCATGTACCCGTTTTTCTTGGCAACGGAGAGTATAACTTCATTATAATTATAGCAGAACTTGTGTAAGAAGGAATTTGGAATTTGTGTGAATTTGTCATAGTTTAATTAAATTAAGTGATCACGTTGCTTTACTAACTGTACGTTTAATCAATAGATTACCGAAAACCCATGATTTAGTGAATTTATAGTTAATAGCAATCAAATGTTAGTAATAAAAACCAATACCAATTTTAAATAAAAAAATGTGTCTCACCAAAACAGTGCTCATGTAGATGTATTGTAGCTATTTGCTGGTGGCGTGATGTTTCAAGATGCGCAATGTTAATTATAAGCAGTGAAGTCAAAGCGGTGACTTATGGCAATAAATGTAGGTGTATTTACAGACAAGCTCATGAAGAATATTAAATGGTTTCATTTTAAAGTAGATATTTTAGTTATTTTTAGCATTGAAGCTGTGTAATATGATGTAATATTTTGTTATTCAAGCCGAGCAGTGAGCACTCGCTGCGACCCCTAAGGAGTTCGAGGGTCATCGATAAGGGGCCAATGTTTCATCATAGCGGTGTGTGGAATCTTTTAAACCCACGTGACTCGTCCTAATTAGAGGTTTTATGTGAATGAATAGTATTAAGTTTAATTAATTTTACTAAACAAGTTATTATCATATAAAATACTTTTGTAATTAAATTATTGTTATCTATAATTAAGTAAGCATTATTTCACACGTAATTTCAGAAATTATATTTATCCATTATCTTTTTCCTTTGCGCCAATCTAATTTTCCTGTTACTTTTATGCCGCACTGTTAACATAATAAAGAATATTGCTAAAGCGATCATATAAAAGAGAAACATGTTTGTGAAAATTTTTATAACGCAACTTTCGTTTCAAAAATTCAAACAACAGTCAAGTAACTCGTTTCTAATCAAACAGCTGTTTGCCACAGAGTCAATAATGAACGCGCGGTTTGGCTGGTAATAGCTAAAAAGTTTTCATACTACCGACACGGAATGGCGTTCCAATTTCAAATACGCAAGCGCTCCTTTGACGCGGTAAATTGGAAAACAAAACACCGTCAATTTTTCAAGTGTGGAATCCGTCGCACGAAATGGCCGTTTAGGAGCGCTAGCAGCGCACTGGTGGTGTGGCAAGCGCGCGGGCTCTGACTGGCCGTATTGTTTGTTTGCAGACGGACCACAGACCGGCGGAGACGGTGGGCTCCAGGCAATGCAGCGATAGTGCCCAATAATGACCTCTCAGCGATTCGGCGACACACGCCGCTGGACGCCACTGCATAACATTACAGAGTGCCGCTGCGTGCAGCGAATGTGACGTTGTCGTGGATAATTAATTTACTACGCAACACGCTCACCGGAATTCGTATCTTGTATCCAATTAACGACAGAAGACGCACCAATTAAATGCGTTGGTCTCATTGTAGTCAGTTTATTATTATACCTAGTAACAAGTTAATCATGATTTTAGTCTAATGGTATCTATAATTAGTCAGGTAGGTATTAATTTTGTGGCTATAAAATGTACTTGTGGAATGCAATGTAACATGTTTGACTCGCACAGACAATTAATATAAATAAATATGCTTGGACAAATTGCACAATTATAATACCTAATACTGTAATGTGTTCTGATGGAAGAAATGAAATTTCAAAAAAAAGTTAAATTAATAAATTTGTAAGTAAGTAAATGTTTTAATTTAAACTCCCTAGATACTCAAATACCTACCTACTAAAGATAAATATCTCTATATTCCGCACGACGTTTACCTAAACAATAAGAATTGGACACAATTTAATCACCTTTCCCGTTTTTATTTAAATGCTTAAAAAGTTGCCGAGAAATAAAAATACTCAACATTCATAAAATCTTAGTCACCCTAATTTCGCAGTATTTATGACTAATGTAAAGCGTACTATACTTTCGTCGTCACACATACACCTTCGATAGCTCAGTTGGTAGAGCGGTGGACTGTAGAGGTATTAAACAATTGGCATCCATAGGTCGCTGGTTCAAATCCGGCTCGAAGGAGTATTTTTTAGTTTTTTATTTTACGAATTTCTTCATATATTTTGGAATTTGAATTAAAAGTTTATTCATTATTTTTCTAGCAAACCGCATACCTACAGCTTTGTGGGCTGATGAGTTTGATAATTTTCTTAATTAATAATTTTCTTAATTACATGCAACTCACACAGCTAGTTACACAACCGACGCATTTCACGAATGAGTCGGAAACTTTGATTGATCTCGTGTGCACTGATTCACGTTTGAGTGCAAGGGAGGTAATCGTGTCTAACATTACAGGGACACTTGGTCATGCTATGGTCAGTGTTACGTTGTCTCTTAAAAAAGATAAGTCTCTTTCTAAAGTTGTTACATACAGACCAATCAAAAACATCAATTTTGAAATTTTTAATCATGACCTAAATAACCATCTCGACTGGGAATCCATATTCGAATTAACAACGGTGGACACTATGGTCGATAAGTTTATCGAGTTACTTTTATCCCTCTTTGACCATCATGCACCACTTAAAACAATTAGGATAAAGAATGACCGTTCGTTGCCATGGATTACTGAAACGATTTTGGCCATGATTGACCTGCGGAATAGTGCACACGAGAAATACAGAAAGTCAAAATCGGAAGCAGATAGGCAAAGCTATAAGGAGCTCAAACGATTGGTGGTCAGTGCTATATATAGTGAAAAGCGTGCCTATTTCAACCATCATATCAATTCAAAATTTCAGGATAGTAGATCGTTATGGAAAAATGTAAAAGAAAATATACTAATCGATCCCATAAACCATGGTCATCTTCCCGAGACTTCCTTTGGCGATGCTGATGCTATTAATGCTCATTTTTTGAATGTGCAGGGACCAAGCAGTCTTCCGAAATCAGAAATTAACTACTTTCTTTCCCACAAATACTGTGACTCCACTTTGAGCCTTGCTACTGTTAGTGAGAGTGACGTGTTTCGCTATATAACTTCAATTAAAAGTAACGCAGTTGGTTCGGATGGCATAAGCAGGGATATGATATTGCTCACACTTCCACGCACTCTGCCTGTCATAACTTATATTATGAATTACTCTATAGTTACAGGTGTTGTTCCTACATGTTGGAAAATGGCGATGGTTACTCCGTTGCCCAAGGTAAGTAGTCCCACGACTCTTAAAGAGTTAAGACCAATAAGTATATTACCTTTCTTGTCAAAAGTATTAGAGAAAGCTATACATGCTCAATTGTATAAATTTATTGAGGTAAATGGTATATTACCTAAAGTACAGTCAGGTTTTCGTAGGGGTCGTGGTACTATATCTGCTCTTCTGGATGTAACGGATAACATACTAGCTGAACAAGATGTTGGCAGAGGAACTATATTGACACTGCTTGACTTCTCTCGTGCCTTCGATAGCATAAACACGTCACTCTTACTTTCTAAACTGTCTTACTATGGACTTGACAGTAATACCATTGCTTGGTTTGGTAGCTATCTGGACAATCGCTACCAATCAGTCAAACTTCTCGGGAGGGATGGTAGTGTAAAATTGTCGAAATCGCAGAATGTACAACGTGGGGTGCCACAGGGATCCATTTTGGGGCCTCTTCTCTTCATAATATATAGTGCGGATCTTACTAATGCTATAAAACATTGTTCTTACCATTGTTATGCAGATGATGTTCAACTTTACATTTCTGATATGCCAGTAAATATTAAGCATGCAGTGGATAAGATGAATGAAGATCTTGAAAGTATTTCAGCATGGTCCAGAAGGAATGGCTTGTTGTTAAACCCATTGAAGTCGAAATTTATGATATTGGGCACCCCCAAGCAAATTAATAAAATAGTAATTCAAAATCCAACAGTACGTATTAATGATGCAAATATAGAATTGGTACATCGAGCTAAAAACCTTGGCATTAATATGGACAATCTCCTTCGCTTTGACAGCCATGTTCTTGATTTGGTAAGGAATTGCTTCTTTCGCTTGAAAGTGTTGTATAGGGTCCGTGACTTACTGAGTGAGGAAGTGCGCGTCAGACTATGTGAATCTCTGATTCTGTCTCGTTTAAACTATGGAGACACGGTTTATGGCCCGCGATTGTTAGCTAAAACACAGCGATTGCTGCAACGCGTGCAGAACGCTTGCTGCCGATTCTGCTTCAATATACCATATCGTAGTCACATATCCCCATATCTTAATAGCAAGTCTATGTTAAATATGGCGTCTAGACAAAAATATCATCTTGCATGTATGCTGTTTGACGTAATGAAATTTAAACGACCGGAATACTTGTATAATAAGCTGAACTTCACTTGTCTACAGGAAAAGTACGGCAATAGATCGGCTCGTATTCCTCTGGCGGTTCACAAACATGGTTCTGCAGCGTTTAGGGGCAGCTTCCGCTATCAAGCAACAAAGTGCTGGAACAACATACCTCCTCCTTTAAGATTGTTAGGTTCAAAGTGTACGTTTAAGAAGCACTACAGATGCTATATTTTAAAAATTCAGGTAGAGGGTATACCAGAACACTTTTTGCGATAGTGGAGGTATGTCTTTGACGCTGCTGGATAGGATTTGTAGGCGTAATAAGTATTATTTTATACATGTATGTATATGCATAAGCATCTTTACTCAATTTATTTTACTGCAGTGAATATATTATAGTGAAATTGACAATTGATAAGCACACACACACACATTACACAAATTACTAGACTCTATGCTGATAATTGGGTAGTTGCACCTCATTAATGGTATCGTAGTTTACCGTGCACCCTTCTTTGCGGGTCTTGGCAGAATATCAGTGTGTTGCTCTCCCAGGCAACACTGTGCTGAGCCATGACCTTTTTGCGTTACTGCAGCATACACATGCGGCTTAAGTTAGTAATTAATTAGTTAGTAGTCCGTCGTCAGAAATAAATTTCTTCTTTTGTGTTACTTATAAGTTGTATGTGTATGTATGGAGTGCCAAATAAATTTTTTCTATTCTATTCTATTCTATTCTTAATTATCCTGATAATAATACATATGTCAAAATATAGTGACAGTATCACAGCAGGTTGATTACGTATTTGCTACAAATTGCGATATAAATAAAAGTAGATAGGTATGGAAGTCCTGAAAGAAAACAGTCCAAAAGAGATATGTATGTTGGTGTACTTTACTGTGATTTACTGGTAACTGGACCGAGTTATACCATATTTGAATTATATATACCTAGACACATAGGCGTAGGAAGAGGGGGGGCCGGGTGGGCCGTGCCCACCCCAGACTGGTCTGGTGCCCACCCCAGGATCGGTTGCTCACTGACTGTACATTGGCGATTGACTCGGCTTCATCGGCCTCGTCAGGGGCCAGGCCCCCCCCGGAAAATAGCCCTAGATACGCTAATGCCTAGACAAATAATATTAATTTTACGTGATCACATTTTAATATGATATTAAACAAACTACGTCTTAGCCGATTTGAAAATTCTTTCGCCAATGGAAAGCTACTTCATTTGCCTATATCCCCGCGGGATCGCACGGGATCGCCGGCTTTAAATTGCACCCGTGTGAAGCTGGGGCGAGTCGATAGTCAATAATAAAATAAATATAATCCCGGGGCTTACCCAACCAGCGCCGGCGGGCCTCATCCTTCTAATCCATTACAATCGCTTACCATATTTTAAAATATTTTCAGTTTTTCCTTCACAAATAAACAATCATATATTTTTTCTATAAAAGTAATATTAGTATAGATATCCCCCATGCCAAGGCTGTCACGGACACTAATGTAATTCTTGGTCAAATCGCGTACCATCCACCACAGCATCTTTGGTTAAGTAAGATATAACAATTAATTATAAGTAATAGACGTCAAATAATATCAATAAATTATCTTGGTCAACCATTAGGTACGGTCATAGAGAAAATATTTACTAACGTAATAGAGCAGCCATCACAAACAAAAAGTTATCATTTTCTTTATTTTTGGCCCTCGAATGGTTCGTACAGTTTTAAATGCACAAGATGGCGTTTTTTTTAATATCCAAGCCACTGTCAGATTGGTCCGCGTCGCGCAATGTCTCAGAACTGACTGCGGCCACTGTTGTCCATGGACCGCAAAGCGTGGTTCAAAGAAAATACTTGCGGTGTCTCCTCTATTACTTTAGTAAATATTTTCTCTATGGGTACGGTAGTCGGTAAGTATTTATTCCTTGAAGACTAAAAAAATCTGCCAACACGAATTGCCCTAACTCACTGGGAACAAATCGATACCAAGGGGAACAAGATTGGGACCAATGGCGAGTCTTTGTGTCGGAGGCCAAGATCCACTTCGGCGCTTGCTGAGCCAGCGAAGTAAGTAGAGCTCGTCTAAGCTGAAATGACGCGCCCCACTAACGCATTACCGCACACAAGCAAAAATATGGACGCAATACATATACAAATGCAGTTGTAATTGGTCATTCAGTTGCCGTCGCAGAGCAGTCGACGCTCCCACACAGATGAAGTGTCGTTATTAATATTTGCACTCACACATCGAAATCAACAAATTTAGTAGTGGGGCGCGTCATTTCAGCTTAGACAAGCTCTACCTAAGTAAGTGGTAGGACTTTGTCAAGCCTGAGGAGTCCGCCAGTGGTAGTACCAATCACGGCCTTATCTATTACAGCTGCTGAGCAACAATGTTTGCATTTTTGCGTTCCAGTTTGAAGGATAAGGTGGCCAGTCAAAGTCAAATTACAGGCATGAGGCATTTCATCTTAGTCCTCACAGTGACACCGCTCCTGCGGTTCTGTATTTTTGATAGCTGCAACCTAAATGCATGAATCGTAGTCGTTATGGGCGACAGTTTCCGCTTACCATCAGATGGGCTGTCTGCTCGTTTGCCTTTGAGTATAAGATAGTTGGTTTCAAAAAGCATCAATAGATGGCGCTCCTATAATTTTGGTAATCTTTTTATAATCTGTATGATGGTGGCAGTGATTTCATGCAGCCAACTAATACTAAACTTAAAAATAAATTGTTAATAATATAAACATAACTGTTAAAAGTTGAACGAGGTGTAAAAAGAAATATTTATAGAAGTAAGCACTATGTTCCATTATTATTACAACCTCTAAAATGTTTGAAAACTATTGACAAATGCAATATTATCCAATACAACGTACCTAGTGTTTATATCCTGTTTGCTAAGAACCTATTTCAAGCGATTATCAATTACCAAAATTGTCGGGGCGCCATCTAGTGAGTGGTTAGGAATGCTTTAGATACCTATTGGAAAACTCCTCATTGACACTCACGTCCATCATCGAAGAAGGAATCCGTGATGATAAGCGGCGACCTCGATCCATCCTGCACGCCCCGGATCGACATGGCAGAAACACCACAACACTACTCTTCCACCACTTCTTCAAACACTCAGTGTCCTTTAAAGTTTCATTTCACACTCTAAAACTTGGTAAATACTTAACACGATTTACCAAATCTTTTTTTTGCGAGTTACATATGCAAGATAATTTTTGAAGAATACTATCCCGTGGTGCAAGCTACAGGATACTGATAAAAGAGTCTCTTTTAAATTGGTCATCCGATATGTCAGCCACTTGATTGATTTTGTAGCAGAATCAAAGAGCCAGATATTTATCATTATCTTTCATAATAATATGATTAAAATTACTTAAGTCTGTAAGTAGGTAATCTATATAAATAACTTTGTTATCTTTGTTACAAAGAAATATGTTCCATTTTCGTTACTTTGTATTTAAAGACTTAGTACGTAATTTACTTCGTATTAGGTGACTAACCTAAATCATAAATAAATAGTAGGAAGTATTACCTGCCCTATAACAGATACACTCAACAGCATAAAAAATAGCATAAAAGTACTTATCGAGAATTTGTAAACAATCTAAATTGGGTATATTTATGGAATGTTTTAATTCTGATAATATTATTAAATAAGTTTTTTTAATAGCCCCTATTTTCTGCGAACCGAATTCACTTGCTGGAAATAACGATTATTAACAAGACATTTTTTCTGCTTACCCTAAAATTTGTAGGTACTTTACTTATCTGACATCTGAATGACCTAAGACGGCTCAGCAACGGAATACTCACTGATATGAATAACAATGCCCATAGTGACCTAGCCAAACCAATTCTTTGCAATATCGATGTATATTTATTTTCTTTCCTTTCGCTTATTCACTGCCAAGATTTATGAAGACGAAAAAGACTTTGAGTGATCTATTTTGAGAATGCTGTTTTGATACTGCTTTTGAAATTAGGCAGTCGGTTTGGATTATACCGAGAGATCAGTGCCAGATAGCGTTATTTCTGGATCAAGGCCTGTTCAGAACAGGACGTCCAGTGAGATAAATAGCACGGCAAATATTATAGTTTCTGGAGAGTTGAAACGAAATCGAGAAAAAAATTGAGTACTAATAGACTACTTACATAAAGTAACTAAGTATTATTGTTTGACATAATGCGGTTTGCACATTAGCCATTTTTCGAAACAATGACAACAACGGAATAATAATTTTAACAAGGATTTTTGTTAGTATGTCATCATCATAATCATCTTGGCGTTAATGTCCCGGTTGTATTCTAGCGCACGAAGGCCCGGTGTGCGCCTTGACCATGGTGAAGGATTTGGCAGATCAGATAATTGCAGTAGAGCGACTGCTATCTGACCTATTGACTCTGCTACTAGGGGAACCTGACCAGATTGCAAATTCAATCACCTGAATGTTAAGGTCCAGGTGTCACGATGTTTTCCCTCACCGTAAGAGCATCGGTTAGCATTAAAGTATGTTTTTTAGTATGCACGTAGGTACATACTAAAAATAAATTGGGATAGCGTCTGATTAAGAGCGAATAAACGTAAATAAACAGTATAGATTACACTTATGTTGACAAGATGAAAAAATACTGCAGGAAAAGGGATCAGTCGATAATTAACTGCTTGTTATGATCATACGGACCGTCCCATAGGTATTAGGTACACTTGTTTGCCACCAGCTAGCCAGGTTTGGTAGTATGATAAACACAGGTATCTATTTACTTATACTTTTTACAAACATACATCTATTCCTCAAATAGCTCTATTTCGTAGTGGTTTTATCGCGACATTTGTTTGTTTTTGTCCAATGAATGCATACGTCATGGTCACGAGAAAACTGTGGACGTGATCGTACTTATCTAACTCGACAACTAACTAACCTAATTTCTAACTAGGTCCGATAGAACCCTTTACGAATGAAATACCACCATCACGTTCCGAGCTTAGAGCGATTTTTCAGGCGTCGGTAGCAGCGTGTTGCCTACCTATGAGTCGCTCTTTTCGCGCCTATTTTTAGCCGGGAATGGCGCCAAACACCCACAAATCGCAGAGGTGCATGTCAAAGACCTAAACTATATCAATTTTATTCCGGGCAATCAGCGCTTGTTTGTTGAGGCTACGACGTAGCACTGACTTTTCTTTGTGACGCAAATACAACAGCATTAATTTGGGTTTAATGGAATTAATTATGTACTTATATTTTCTACCTTATAACATTTATTTTGAATTCTTTTCTTGTTAGATTCATAAGTAATCGCATCAAATATTTATTATTAACTTAGATAAAACCATTATGTTTAATCAAAGGGGACATTAAACAAGTTATTGTAAGAAATATTTCCAAATACGTAAATACAGTCCTAGTTATTGTATTACCTAGGTAAAGTACTGCGTAAAAAAAGCAAGCCCTTGAATTGAATAGGTACCTATATAATAACGTGAGCGACGGTAATAACTCTTGCCTGAATAGAACTTGGTTAAACAGTAGATAGCTTCTTAGTTAGGTAACCTATTTAAAACAGTCAAAACTACGCAAAATATTGTCTTTGCTAATCCAGTAGCTGCACCACACACTTAATTAAGTATAATTACTGAAATTCACTATCTACATTAATTGGGAATTTTCCAATTGAATCCACGGTTCAAAACTGTAATGCATCTGGAACGTAACAGGTAATTCTGGGAGCAAATGGAACTCGCGTAGATCCTCCAAAAGCGCGCGAAATGCACTAACCATAAAAACACTTAATTTTTTCACACAATATTGTCACAAACGTGAAAAAGTCAGTACTTTTGTCTCGTATTGATGGAGAATGTTATTGTTAGAATGTTCAGCGGCGGACTGAGCGGCGCGCGGGCTGGCACGGAGACACGCCGTTGTGTTTAGCACAATCACAGCGAGCGACGTCACGGACGACCTATCTTCCGCTACTACACCGTGCTCGGTCGCCTCAATCTACCATGGATTTAGTTCTAAAGCTGCTTATGTAACTACTACGCTATCCGTCTTCCGACCTTAGAAGGCAATGTACGTGGTTTGTTGAGTTTCTTACAGGCGATGGCAACATTTTGAAACTTTCTATGCTTGTATAAATAAATATTAGTAAAAAACTATGTCGTTCAGCCTTATATTAACATGAAGTATAGCGTTTTAAACAGAATATTAAAAGCTAGAGTGTTAGTGTAGATTAGGTTAGTAAGAGAGTATCTACTTTCCTATCTAGGAGTATCTAGATAGGTACAAAATACAAATATACGCACAGACGAACCATCATCATCTGAGCGATCACACTCACGTATAAACGAAATATGAATACCCACTTCAAACGCTACCAAAATCGCAGTAAATATTACAAGCTGGGCCTACTTAGAAATCGAGTAAGTCTTATGATTTTCTTAGACACGAAAAAAAAGCTAAGTATTTATCAACCAAACTCAAAGCTAGATAAAACCTGATTCAATCGTTATGCTTCATCAATCGCTTTTTCCTCAATACTAAATTGACGTTGACGTAAATGTAGTATGACAAGTACCTATACTTAGGTAGTATTAGCACCTGCCATTCCCTCCTGAGCTCCCGCCGTCGCTCAGGTCGCCGACACTCCTTGGAGCATTGCCCCGGCGGGTGGCCTAGCAACTGACGCCAGCCTCACCTCAGTTACTGGGTAGGTGTTTGACAAGAGTCAGCTCAAGAGTCTGCATAATAATACCAGGGTATTAAGTAGCTCTTTTGAGTCATCGTCATCATCGTCCCAGCGCTCATTCCGGCTTTTGCCAGGGTCCGCATTGATTTCCAAGTTTCTATGGGTTTTCCGTCATGGCCAATAGCTTTCCCGGCCTTCATATGGGCCAGAGATCTCTCCACCTCGTCAGGGGTAATAGGGCTTATCAAGCCAAGGTTTGCAGGAAGCACGTGGTGGCACGTGATTGTTGGCCTCGTTAGACAGTTCAGTAGCTCTTTTGAGTACCAGTACCAATTCACGGAGACATACATCCTACTAATCCTTCCAAATATTATAAATGCTAAAGTTTGTAAGCATGTTTGGGTGGTTGCTACTCCTTTAGAAAGAAATAAAGAAAAGACATTTATTACACATAACACACCACGACACAATAACAGTTACATAATTGCCAAGGGAAACATAAAGAATTAAAACATTCACACTTTTGATGGAAATTGGCAGCAATATAGTTTATAGCCTAGAATAGCACATAATTTATCCCGAAATTTAATGTGGTTCCCGTGGAAACGGGTCTGGACTTGAAAACCGAATTTTACGCGGACTAAGTTGATTTGCAGATGTTAGTTTATCTTATTTGTAGATAAGATTGTACTAACAAATACAGGTTGTGGATAATTACGTAAGAACAGAATACTAACAGTAAAAATAACAGTCACAAAGACTGACGCATCTAGAGGACGATATTTCCTAAACATCTTATGATAGTTCTATAAAGTCAAAGGAACATTGTAGTGAATTCAATCGAAGTGAAAAGGTTTTAATGTGAAATATAACACTTTAGGTCCGAACCCGAAGGCCAGACGGAGCCCTACTGTAACGTCTGTCACATGCCTGTAGCTTTGGAACCATAACACCTAGATACTAGAAATTTAAAACAAAAACTATAGCCGCTACAGCAAACAATAAAAATTATAAAATGTTATAAATGAAGAGGGCTCCACATTCTTTTTAATTCATTTTATTTTTTATGATTATAGTGCTAATAACCCGTACCTATAACCAGAAATACTAAAAGTCTACCAACCATTACAACTCGCACAGAGGTACAATAAGATTGAGAATTTACTAGAATTCAACTCTTGTTGTTAACCTAAGAATTGTTTTCGGAACCCTTTGTCTGCGAGTTCGACTTGCACTTGATGGGTTTTTATTATATTTTTTTACTCCATGAAGCTATCTTTATTACTATCAGTTTTACAGTGTATTATTATTATTAAAAACAATTCAATTTGTATGCAAAAGACATCGTGATGAAACCTGCACTTCCTTGGTTAACTACGGAATCTAGGACCCTAACCCTAAGAACTAGAGAGCCGTTTGGTATGGTTATACTTATCATAACAGCTAAACCGTTGGATAGGTAGGTACGTATAAAGTATTCAAGAACATAAACAATGAAGTGAAAGAAAAACTATCACAGCTTTGGGGACTCTTCAAGTTAACGAGTAATAGTCAATCAAATTATGAAATGTAGTTAGATTCGCATACAATTCATACCAATTGTAATGAAAAAAATTTGAGCTTGTTAATTTGTAGCTTTGTTAGCCTCTTTCAATCACTATTTCTCGAAGACACAACCGCTGGCAGACCAACTTCTTTTCAGTGTGATAGTCATTTATCTTTTTTTTTCACAACAATGAAGCCTTCAGCGCTGTTTCTCGAATACGTCAAATAATTGCTGAGAGTAGGCGTACCAATAACATAAAAATAAATCTATTCGTTTCCACGATCGTTTTTAATTTTCCTGTGACCTCTAGAAGTCTAGACTATAAGAATATAAATTGAAATACAAAGAAGACTCAGCACATAGTGTTATGTCAGGTCATGTACTTATTATTATCTAACTGTTAGATAGTTGTTGTGAGAATGAGATGGCGATGCATCGTCCGATAGCGCCATCAGAGTGCAATATAATGATATATTTCGAACTCTGATGCGGCTGCCGTGGTTTTGCAGCGTAGAGGGAGAATACAGTGCCTCAGCCATGTTTTCGAAAGCAAGGGTGCCGGATTTTTATGCGGTTGTTAGACGCATAGCTTACTTTTTTTTTTGGGAGACTGCGACAGACTCACAACGGTATACTGAGAGCGGTGTACCGTGACATCGCAAACACAGAGGGATTAGCTATCTGCGTATCAGAACGAAAATCAAAGATATTAGACATATAATTAGACATTCAATTTTACAAATGGTAATTTATTGTATAATTAAGAATTTATTGATATGCATTATTACGAGTTCATTGTATTGATTGCATGGATCTGAATCATCTGCAATAATGATTATTTAAATATTTATAGAGGTTTGGCGTTTGAATTCAACTCGAGTTAGGCAATCGCGCCCCGGGAGTTAAGCTTAGACCGATAAACACCATTTGACGTACGGGTAAGAGCTGGGTAGTCTCTTCTTTATCTAGTTGACACTTTGTGTTGTACATTCATGATGGAACTCCATTATATTATAGATTAAAACACTTTTATACACTATGTCCACTAAATATGTTTATTATATTTATAAACTTTTAATTAATTGCGATCGGTTTTGGACATAATCTTCTGACAATGTTAAAATGTTTAACTTTATCTTTAAAATGTAAACATTAACAGAAAATAGTGTCCGAAATCGGTTTTTATCTGGTTACCGAAAACTTTATCGGTTAGCCAGGACGTCTTAAAAATGGGCTTGGTTTTAGGTGTACTAGCAGTAGGTTAGTTGGATCTTTTTTTTATGCTACCAGGTGACAAAGGAGGAGACAGCCCACCTGAAGGTAAGCGGTAACGTCTACGGTTCAGTTCATGTACAACCGCAGGTGAATTGTCCCTGTGAGCACTAAGATGAAATGCCTCATGCCTGTAACTGCGCTGGCTACCTTAACCTTCGAACCGGAACACAACAATGCAAGCATCGTTGCTTGGCGGCAGAAATAGATAACGGCGTGGTACTCGCCCAAGCGGACTCCTCTGGCTTGATAGACTCCTACCACATAATTAGCCAGATCCTCGTAAAAAATGGGCAGCGGCGTTTTTATGTGAGCGTCAGGTTAGTTGGATCGATAGAGCTGTCTAAAGAAATATCACCAACTTTGGCGACCTCGGACTATATTTTCTCGGAATCGAATCTAAGCCGGCATCAAATATGGACAGATTGTATTGTAGAATGTTGCGCAGGCGGCGACGTATCTAACTCGCAATTATGTGTACCGCTACGTCTGTTATCAGATTAGATAAGGCGTGGAATGCTTTGCATGTGCCGTGTGTCGTTCGGAAACTTTATTTTTAAACCGGCATCATTATTTGCTTTGTTACACTGGCTTAGCTATTTTAAGTCGTATGTTTGTGAATGATATCATCATATCCCTTTGTAGAGTCGCATTCGATGAAACCTAAGCCTTCCCGGCTATTGGTACTCCAAGGCAGAGTTTAGCTGGTAGGCGCCTAGGACTCTTGCGGGTCAGAACCAGCCGGCCTGCCGCGCTGGTACACATGAGTGTTCTCTGCCTCCCTCCCTCGATAGTTCGAAGGGTGTCATTATACCCTTTGTAATAGGCACAAAAAAAAGAATGATGCTCCTAGTAGGCAGCAGTAACTGGTTACCATCAGGTAAGCTTATTTGGCACCTTTATATGAAAATGTGTAGCTGACAATTTGTTACGATGGGATGTTGAAGTTGTCCTACTTGTCTAATTGTTAATAATTCTTGTAGTCAATATACCGGTTGTGCTCTCGCGCGCTGGGGCCGGGGTCCGCCTCGACCATGATTCAGGATTTGCAGCTGTTTGCTCTTTTTAATTATAGGTACTTAATACAGGTAACTTTTTACCTTCAATAAGATAACGCAGCGCAACACGTACATACAGATGCAAATAAGTCTTAAACTTACGTTAACTGTGATTTAACTATGTAATTATCGACTATCGTGCTGTTAAGTCACTAAAATTACGATATTGTGGTATACAACTATAAGAACCTAGGTATATCAATTCTAGCTATATCGCGTATGGCTAGCTAGCTGGCCTGACCGCCGCCAGTCAGCTGTTGTGCTATCGATCGGTGTTACCCGACCAACTGGAAAACGCTCCAGTTTTATCCAGAAGTTTCGGCATCCAGTCCGATCTTAATTGGTCGGGTTTCGGTGGGTTAGAGCAAAATATCAAATATGTAAGAGCTGTAGAGCGAAGTGGTGCGAATTAGGGCACCTAATTTCGTAACCATATTTGCCGGATGTTATATTGGTCTGTTTAGAAATAAGTTTCGTTATTTTTCTCTAGAGTAGATATAGGTTCTCTTTTTGTTTAAACACCAATTAGCTTTATCGTTTATAAAGATGGTTTGTTCAGTTCAAATCCCTCTTTGGATAGGTCGTCGGTTGTGGGCGCAAATTGCAATTTGACGCCTGGAAACAGGTGTCGTCTCGTAACATAAATAACTAACACTTTTCCTATGAGCAGTATAGGATTATATCATAAACTTTTCTTTAATATTCACATATTTTAATTGTTTATTGACGAACGTCCTTTCAGATTGAACCTAGATAGGTATTTATTTATATAGTACTCTACCAGAAGAGTGAAGAAAATCCCCGACGTAAGGCGACGTTTGCCTCTTTCGAGAACAACAAAACAACATAACCTACGAAGCGTATGGAATTTTTTCCCATCAGAGCTGAATGGCGCTGCGTTAATTTTTTATAGGTAATAAAATAACTTGTACAATGCCATTCCGACTTCAGTTTACTAACCAACATCAGCAGTTAGGTACAGAGGCAACATTCTGCCGATCAAGGAAAATTCTCGCTAGAAAAACAAAGAAACCTTACTCGACGTAAACAAACCGAAACATGAGGAGGTTAGGGCGGACTTACCATCTCTCTTGTTGATATCCGCATTGGCTGATTGGTCTTCCTCCACATCTACGTCGAACGAGAACGGGAAGTTCTTCGTGGATCCCACGAAGCCTGCGGCCATAGCGGCGTGCCGTGGCTCACTGGAGGCTGGCTGGCAGGGACAGAGTCACAGAGTATGCGCAATACACGTCGCGCCGCGGCCGGCCGGGGCGACAGACTGATTGACTGAGGCATCGATGGCGCTGGCTGGGAGGCCAAGGACCGAAGCCCAGGAACTACGAAGGAACCCCACTTGCGTCTAACTTATCGCAGAATTAATACGTTAACTTACCTAAGATGTTCATTTACGACTCGATACTTAATTAGCGAACGATATTTAGGTGTCACATCAAAGAGTTTTACCGCTGCTGTTTAGCTTCTGTGGCGTAATTAATAAGTAGTATTAATAATTAATATTTGTATGATGGTGGAGGATTGAGGGTGTAAAATATCAACTACCTATAAATAAATATTTACAGGGTGCGCCCCTCGAAGCGTTACCATTTAAAAATGCTATAATTTTGTTTATTATGAGTTTTTCAAATTAAAAACTTCAATATATCGAAAAAACATATCAAGTTTTAAAAAAATAAAAAAGGGGAGAGATGGCATCTCGAGACGTTTCTTTTTTACCTATTACTTGACCTATCCCTTTCAATAGTGTCTCTTTCATGCCACCTCTCCTATATAACGTAAACATCCACGATATTATCGTCAAGTTATAAATTATAAAAGCACCCAATGCAGGTGGGGCCTAGATGCCTAGAATTTTCCTGCGCAGCAAAGGAGTGGGGCAAAACATGTCGTGTTCGAATAAGGCACGCTGGCCGGCAGATAACTATCGAGGGGTGATGATGAAGAGATAGTCCCAAAGGGCTGACCGCAACCCACCTTTAGATAAGAGACAGACCAGGGTACAGCTCGCAATACTGGTGCAATACGTCATGATGACTCATCATCATCAACCCCCATAGTAATCCACTGTAAGACCTAATTTTATTCCACATCGGTGGAGGGTCAAATTCGATCGAAGAGGTGGCGGCTTGGATGGCAGTTACGATATCACATATTATTTTCTTTCTCGGTTTTCACAGGCCGATCTGATAACAGAACATGACAAAATACGCCTAACTTGTCATCTTGTTCTAAGGATTTTCGTAATCGTTGTCACCGTTATTGTAACTCCGTTTCGTTTTAAACATTTATAAGATTAAACATAGGTACCTACCTGCAACCTACTTAACAGTACCTATTTTAACAGTATGAAAAATTAATAAAATTTTAACCCGCGTCGAAATAAGAGGGGTTTATAAGTTTGACGTGTGTGTGTGTGCGTGTGCGTGCGCCTGTGTGTGTGTGTGTCGCTCAAAGTCTCGCCTACTGTGACGATCGTGCCACAATCTCTTTTCGCAATGTTTGCTCAGATGTTTCAGACAGGCGCCGTTGTAAGACAGGAAAGTCTATTAAAGAACTCTATTTGCATAATATCCCTTATATTTTGCGAATACAGTTAACATTCGTAAAACGGGCTTCTAAGCAACTACCAGGGACATGAAAGTGACGATGTCAACAATGGTGACTTCCCTGTGCTGCAGTGAAAGGAAATGAGATTTTGATGTTATAGCTACGTATTGTACTCGAAAAATATTAAAGGTAAATACCGAAAGGGTAAATTATAATAAAAGATGGTGGCCTAATTCCAGATACCGGTCTGAGAACTAAGATAGGTATCGTCCGCCTGAGCGAGTACCACCGCCTTATCTGTTACTGCCGTCAAGCAACAATTTAGGTTTTTGTGTTTCGGTATACCGTATGAAGTAGGCAAGTATATAAAGCCAGCACAAGTACAGGCACAGCCATGAGGCATTTTATTTAAATTCTCACTCCTAGTCCGTGGTTCTCACAGTGACAGGCAACGCACCTGCTTACTTACACTACTTACTTATATTTCTTACTTACACGGTTATTACATTGAAACTGAACTACGAAATACCTCTGACTCGCTTAAACTATAGCCATCTTTTACTTGCTTCCTTCTCAGCAGTTTCGCTTCGGATGAACGCGTCAGTGTACTAACCGCGTTAGATGAACCCTAAGTGGGGACAGTGGGCAACTGTGAGTTACAGTTTGCAATCCGTCAGATTTTGTAACATTTATTAGCATGGCTACGGCGGGAGTGTTTTTCCATACTGAAAATTTTGAATTATTTTCATATTTATTTGAATTATTATCATATTTTTTATGTTTCATCCAAAGTGGCCTTTTTAGAACCCCAGAAATGAAAATATCCGTAGTAGAACTAAGGTCAACGACATAGATTCCAGAGTCGCAAAGTTTCAGTGAGCTAGCCACGAATAATCTGTCCAAACTGACTTGTCTTATTTGGTTAAGGAAATTTTGTATTTAAAGGGATAATGTGCAGCAGTATTCGTTGAAATTCACATTCTATGTGTTTTTATATAATTCTCGACATCTATACACAATATAGTAGCGTGATTGATACGGCAAGCCGTGATTTTGGGCATTGTTTGTTCACCAATATAAGACAAGTTAGTTTAAACAGATCATAGTTCGTAAAACCGATGGCCGATGGGGCTGAAAGTTTCCGGTGTGGCGACCGCGTGCCGGCAATCGCAGCGTGGGCCCCACGAGATGTACGGACGACATCGCATATAATAGTCGATTCATAGTTTTCGGATGTTTCACTTTACTTGGGCTATAAGAAAGCTTCTTGACAAATTTCAAAATTATGGATCAGCGGGAAGTAAGTACTCTACAGGCTTTGATGACCGAGTAGGTAGATAGTCCCTTCCCTTAGCTTCAAATATGACCCGTAGCCGTATTCACAATGGCTCGGAAGTCGGATTCGGATACGGAATCGACAAAGGACCCCGCAAAAGTTATTAGGAAAATGTGGTTTCAGTTAATTTTGATGAAATTTTCATAGAGAGAGTTTCCGTGGAATCTATCGGGATTCTGAATATCAGTTTTTGAATCAATCGACACGGATTCGCCGCTCACGAATTTCGTGTCGAATCGTTCGGAAACGGTTTCGAATCATTGTGAATACGGCTACCGGATAGTTCACTTTCGGAAATCAGCACCATATTTTAGTATGTTGTTAAGTATGTTATTCTGAATAAAAAACAGCCGGGAGACAATGTCTAAAGTTCTTGATTCTTCAATGGTGACGTCATCAAGATGGCCGCCGCCGCGTTTTGAAATCTGCCTTTAAAACAGACTGTATTGTACTTAGAAGTATGTGTCATCAAATGAAGCAGAATAAAATGTGCTACAATATTATTCATACTTTCAACTATGTGAAAATTATAGTTTGAGAAATATTCAGGATATTATGAAAATTTTGCAAAATATAAATCCGTTTTTATTTTTTAACAACTTAACCGTTGACTACAGAGCAAAATAACGTACTAAGAAAATAAAGGCACATTATTAAACTATACAAAATTTTATAATTGCAATCAGATGATAAACTTGTGAGATATTTCAATTTTTCTCTACTGTCTAACAAAGATTAATATTATGTGATTAATATAATATGATTATTATTATTAATATTATGCCGTCCATACGAGGCTAGGGATAGCATTCCTTTCTTGTGAGTCCATTTAGTCGACTGTAGTCCAAGCAAAATCGTGTTTCTTCCTGACTAAGACGACTGGTGACCGCCATGGACTTGCAGACGGTTCTATGACCTTATTGCTTCTCATGTCTTCTAATAACTCCTGAACTTATTTTTCTTTTGCAATCGGTTTTTGCTTTGCTCGCTGATAGATCTTTCGCTTCCAGTGTCCATTCTGTGTTGTACGAAGTCCTTCCAAGACTTCTATCTTAGAAAGAGATATCAGATCTCTTGCCGATTATGCTCTGAGAATATCTACGGTTTCCTTTGCATTCATTAAGAAGTTCGGTAATAGCAGAACTATTCTTAGCGTATCCTTCACCAGTACACACCCATTTGGCTCGTATATGCTAGCCGATGTAAATTTTACCTCTACTTGAGCCTGTACTCGTGCAGGTACTAGGTATAATTTTATTCAGGCAAGTTACTTTCCCAGTGGTTCCTCAAAGTGTGAAGAGTCAAGTATCTCCTCATTACCACACTTAAAAATTCCCAATATGCAGTTGTCCATAATTTCAGCCATGATGACCTTTTGAATGTACGCTGACACGCCTACATACATCGTGTCTGACATCTCCCCTAGGACGGATATTGGCTGGCCGGAGGCAGAAAGAAGCTGGCAGGCAAAGTTCGTGATGCGTCCTGTAACAGCGTTCACCAAGTCCCGCTTGACTATTGTCCTGACCTAGAGGCTCCTGTACCAATCGTCATTTTGCAGTTTACTTTTAGTTTTACTTGCATTCAAGCATACTCTTGTGGGATGAAAGCATGTCAAACTAGTCACGAATTCGCTTTAATTGAAGAATTTGTGGTTTACAAGTGACACAATTGGCTCTGTGGTATCCGGCAAAGTAGAATAGCAACAACCCGTTACACTTGTGGGTGTCGTACAAGGCGACTAATGTTTGCGAGACAAAAGATCTAGAGTTGGAAAATGTACAATACTTGGTTCTCCAACCCGCCTGCCAAGCGTGGAGATTGTGGCAATAAACTTTCCTTTCGTAGGAGAGCCCTTAAGTCCTGCAGTGGACTGTTATGGGCTGTGATGCTGAAGTGACACAATGGATGAATATTCCTCCAAAGCAAGACGCACTTCAACATGTAAAAAGAATAATAAGAAGGCATACCAGGCCCAAATTTGGACTCACTGTCTGAATAAAGGCCTCGAAGTACTGGATCCATGCAGTTGGGAATGGCAAAATAATAACAACGGTTATGACTGTCTTGCAAGTGCAAAGAGCGGTACACAAAATGTCGGTGCGTGAAATACGAACTAAACATACTTCTTACGCACGCAAGGATAAATCCGTAATATAATACGTTGATTGTTGTATATAACATAATAATACGTTTATTTTACATATGCATTACTTAAAATCATTGCTTTTTTTATTTTTAGTCATTAATTCACGCAATTTACGCAAATTAAAACAATCGTATGGCGCTTCAAGTGGTGCCCGTTGCTAGGGAAAAATTACAATAAATCGTTTATTTATAAACCGATTGGGATTATAAAAATAGTTTTGCATAGCTTCATAATGTACCTTTATTTTCTTAGTACATTATTTTGCTCTAAATGTCTCGGTTAAGTTGTTAAAAAATAAAAACGAATTTATTTTTTGCAAAATTTTCATATTAACTTGAATATCTCTCAAACTATAATTTTCACATAGTTGAAAGTATGAACAATATTGTAGCACATTTTATTCGGCTTCATTTGATGCCCCACACATACTTCTAAGTAACAATACAGTCTGTTTTAAAGGCAGATTTCAAAACGCGGCGGCGGCCATCTTGACGACGTCACCATTGAAGAACCAAGAACTTTAAACATTGTCTCCCGGCTGTTTTTTATTCAGAATAACATACTTAACAACATACTAAAAGATGGTGCTGGTTTCCGGAAGTGAACCTTTTTGTCAGTTAAGGAAAGGGACTTAGACCAGAGCATTGACTAATGTGCTTCTCCGACTTCCTTCCATTACAGTTCACTAAATAACTCCCAAAAGTGAGAGGAAAGCGGTCACGCATTAAAAAAATTGCGAACTGCATCGTGTGATATGTCACATGAAAGTAAGTAGGAAACTGATATGACCCTCCTCCACATTAATTAAGGCTTTTGAAATAATTTCCTCGAAGGGCAGGCGGGTTGGAACTCCTATATTCAAAATACACAACATTGCTGCTCATTTCTTGAAGGAAGCTATTACATAATTCGCTTTTCGAAGTTGTGTAGTACACGCACATATATTAATATACGAATTTTACAATAATTTTATGTCTTGACACCTACATGAAATATTTTACATAAACGTGGGTACTTTATGTCTCTATCCACAGCAAGAGAAATTATAAGCTAATGGAGATGTAATCGTATTTTTTTAATAATCAAAAATCTACTTTGTCTAGCAAATTAGTCATCAGCGTACAAATAATTATCTTCCAAGCGTTGTTGTATATCATCGTCGTCAAAGAGCGCAAAGTCATCGATTATTTGCTGTAGATCATCGCCGTCAAAGAGCGCAAAGTCATGATCATCTTCAAGTTCTTCCTTAACTAATTCTGAATCAATTGTCTTCAATATTTCGCCTATTCCTTGAACAAATTTCTTTTTATATACACTATCCACATATTTTAATATATTGTCAATCTCTTTCGGCTCTTCATTATTTCCATCAATCATATTCGCAATATTTATCTGTTTATTATTTTTTTCATTAGAATCAGCATTATCTTCATTAGACTTTCTCTGTTCTTTTCTAAGTTCTTTCATCATTTGTTTCTGCATTCTCAGGTTATATAATTCTTTACTTCTATCGTATTTGTCGTACATCTGCATTCCTTGCGCCTTATACGTTTGCAGGTTCTGAACACGTGATACCCACGCCGATTGCCAGATGTCGGGCTTCTGCGACAGGTTCTCTGTGAACACCGCTAGTATCGTCGCCAGGGGGGAGTTGTTGCCACAACTTAAATCCCTGAAGTAACGGCCATCGATCACCCGAGCCCAGTAGTGGGTGCACTCGGAGTTGGTTGCGTCCATGTACCTGTAAACAAACCTCGTCAGCTTCTCCCAAGAGTCAGCCGTCTCATCGCAATAAGTCGCCTCTATAACAATATTCAAATCGAGTTCGCTCGCACTCTTCAACAAACTGAGCAGACCGAGTCCGTAATCTGCTGTATGAGACAGCACATTCACTTTAAAGATATTACGGTCCAACGGCGAGTTTGTAGTCGTATAAGCCCTCCTTTTTGTGTCGATATAATAAGAATTGATAACCATTTTGGCGAACATACAACGTACATCTAGACCCCTTCGGTAGAAACTCCTGTAACTCTTCTTGATACACTTTTTATGAGGTATGGAATAAGCAAAGTGTACGGGTTTGCACCGCAAGTCTTCTTCTACAGAATCCTTTATATACGTCATAAACATCTTCCTACAAAACGTAGTGTTCAAATGTTTGTAGCTCTTGGTGGTGGATCTCATCATAATCATGGCCACCGTACCGAAGAAGTATCTGAGGAAATTCCTGTCCCACTTGCTGGCGTCCCATTTGGTGAGCATATTGTTGCAACAAGAAACAAACGCTGCGTTTTCCTTTGGTCCGTATTCCGGTTCCACGTTTATACTCGGCGCAGTTCGCGGCCGATTGTCACTGAACCACCTAATATTATTGGGCATACTGGGCCTTTTACAATCATCAGATAAATTATTAAACGAATCATTCAAATAATGTTTTGAGGTTGAGGGTTTGTTTGTATAATTTTCATTTTTATTGTTATTGTCGTGTCGTGTATTAAGAGATTTGTCACCAATATTGTTCGTAACTTTTTGTTCCTTGGCTATATTTAGGATAAAATCCTTATTTTTATTGTTATTGTCATGATTAGGAGATTCGTCACGTTTATTTGACTTGTCGTTGTCCATCTTAACATCCATTGATCGCTGTAATGCTGCTTTAACGTCTACATTGAGTTTATCCTCCGGTGTTAAGAAGAACAGGGTTCCGTTTTCTTTATAGTGACTTTTATCCCATATGAACTCTTCAGTTCTCAGATGGAGTGGCATTATTGACATAGTTGAATAAACCAAATCATAGACGCTTAGCCCTGTTGGCACTTTACCACTTAAATAAAAGTTCAGAAATCTCTCAATAATGTTCTTCTGGACCGTTAAATCCGATACGATGGAAGGAAAAAAGTCTTCAAACGCTATTTCGATACATTTTCTGTTACTCCATTCGTCTCCGGAAATCCTGCTCGAATCCTCTTTACTTGGAGCCGTTGCCATTGTCGTTTCTGGAATATAAAATTACCAGGTCTTAGACTAAACAGAATACTAAATTGTTGTAGGGTCGGGGGACGATAGAAGGGATGGAGGTTACAACTTTTTGGGGTTTTGCCCATGGGGGGAGGGGAGGTTACGGATGCTAACAAAAATTTATTGAATAAAGAATCTGAATCTTTATCTCAGTAAAAGAAGTTTTTGGTAATCAAACTGGGTCCAAATACCATTTAAACTAAACGGATCGTTCACAAACTGTTTATTAGCATTAAAAATCTCTATACAATCACTTGTGAAAACACTCCTGCTCCCGTGTATTACTCCCCTGGTCTCGAACACAGGACGGTGATATTGCTTTTATATAAACATAGCCGAATTCGATGAGTACGGAGAAACGATAAACGCCATGAATGATCGCCTCAGTCTAATAAGTAGGTACGCAGCTGGGGTACTACAGAAGCCCGGTATGAACAATGAGCCTTACAAAAAGTAGGTAATTAATTACACCTAACACTTCTTTTCGGCATCAGACGAAATACGGAACCGCGTATGCATACGGAAAGCGTATGAATCAAACTCACACTTGACTGAGTTTCAATTTACAAACTTAGGTATTGTAACGATCACTATGTACCATGAGCTCGTCACCATACAATTTATTTATATATCATATGGTTGTAGTTGATGGACTTGGAAATGAATACGCATATCATACACAGAGCAGTGTGTGGTTAAAAAATAGTTTGCTTATCATGATTTCTTTTAACAAATGCTCTCAAATACTTAACCAAAACTTGGTTTTGTAATAAACTTAAACAATTTATTTGACGATAAGAGAAATATTTTACTTCAAAAGCCCGTAATAAATTTACGCTATTGATTGGTTGGACGACAGGCAAAATATCGTGAATATCTTAAATGTTTGGCGTCAAGTATGGGACTCAAGAAAAACACTCACAAGTGATAGTGATGTGAAATTCATACAAATACGTTCCAACGAAATATCGAAATAAATAATTAAATAAAAGCACACCTAAATATTAAACGAGTTTAGAATTTAATTTTAATCTACTTGTTTGATGACTCAAATGGATTTGCTTCATAGGAATTAAATATCTCTATACTCAGTCTGACTAAACATTACATCGAGTTTATAGTACCTAAAATGTCTTTATATTGTTTACTTATAACTCTCAACATTGTAAATTTTGGTCTAAAGAAATTACGCATCGAAGCCATTTGCTTACGTATTTTTGTTTGCGTTGTTTAAATTTAATCGACTCGGTAAATAAATAAAACGTCGTATGCACACATCCCTACATCCCTAGCTGTTGTAACATTTAACTATTTTCGGTTTATCAGGAACATTTTGTTAAATTTATGGATGTGCGAACGTTATAAGAGCAGTCACTTTAGACCTCATAAACTTAGAAATATTTAATTTTTTGGTTGTTTGAAATATTGAACTGTGGGAATTTTGACGATAACGATTTAAAGCAAGGTGGCCAGAGTAGGAGAAACGGGACAGTCAGCCCTTGGGTCGCGTCGCGTGAACATCATCGTATCCATTTCCGTAACTAAGAAAACCCAGGCTTTTCCGAAATTTCCTCGAAAAACTCATTACAACTCGCGTGTAGTTTGTTAAAATAATTAGTGCTTCATTATTTTGTGTTATCTTTCAGCTTTGTGTCGTTTCTTTCGTTCTCTATATATTTCTTAATCTACGTAGTGTCAGTGATTTGGTTTGTTTTACATTTGTCTTTGTTTCTAAGTTTCGAAAGCGTAAGTTACATTCTCATTACTTTTATGGTAGTTAAGAGTATTTATTAGGGCTCTTAGAGATTTCAACATAAGTGTGAAAGGTGATTAAAACAGAAATTTTGAGGAAAATATTACCAAATTAAATATCATCAGTACTCACCCTCACTGAAAAAAAAAAACTATAAAACTAACCTGGGACACAGTTTCGGATGTGACATCGAATACACTCTAAGAGAATGAGTCCGGCACGAATCCCGACTTGGTCTTCGATGGCCTAGGCGCTCTAACTAAGTCTACGCCTAGGTTTGCCGCCGAATTCTGGTACGATTTTGGCCCATGTTCCGTTTAATACCCTTTGTGCTTTTAAAGCTTTAATGACATTTTCCTACGGACATGAATCTCGAGTTTGGATCGAAACCTGGCCCGAGTCGTTATCGTCCCTCACATAGGCACACATCTTACACACGCGAAGTAAATAAAATTTAAATAATAGTCTCTCCTTTGACTCGTGAGTCGATAGGTAGGACCTTAATAATGTCTGACGAGATGATCGGAATATGTGTGACGGTTTGAGCGAAGTAGACAATAGGTCACTGGTTCGTTTGATTTCGAAGGCTTTGCTGGTTGGCTGAGATATGAGGTGTGTTGGGAGTCTCAGTTCCTTATCGATTAGGTAGGTTTTCCGAGACCTAATGGCCTCTATTCTATATTATTTAAGTAAGTATCACGTTAGGGCTTCGTAATCATAGGGTTAGAGTGGCCACAGAAGAAAGAAGAATCCGTTGCCGTTTCGAGTGCTGTCAAAGCTAAGTCGCATGTTTACTTTACTTATACTTTGTTTGATTTTTTTTGTACGGATTTTATAAATTGTTTGACTATTTCGATTTGCGTGGATCACATTTAAATCATTTTATTTACGCGGATTTATGTTTTATTCGTTCCATTTTTAAGGATTTTGATACTTTTATTTAGGTGAACTAAATTTCATTCATTTGCGATAATCTTCCGAATATTCGTGCGGTTGAATTACAGAGAATTGCTATAAAACTTACATATAACTTGGGACGTTTTTCAAAATGTGTACACAACGTAATAGGTCTGAAAATTTAAATCAATAACTAGACGATCACTTCCTTATGGCCAAAACACAATATGTGAAATGATATTTATTATGTTATGTCTACTCTTTATAGGTAGATACTCGTATGTGTGTATTTATACAGACATATAGGTATTAGGGTGACTAAGAAGTTACAGATTTGGTGCGCGTGTCCAGGATAATTGCGTCATTAAAAATTGAATTAAATTGATTCAATTACGCGACAAAAGAACCTGGTTACTATGAAACACAACGTAGCATGTCATAACCGTTAGCTTTTCTGCGAAAACAAAAAAAAATAAACCGATTGTGAATATCTTGGGTCGTTCGCTCTTCACAAGGAATGCATTTTTTGTTGCTCAATGAAAAAAATATGGGTCACTCGTTAGTTAGAACAGCTGAGGTCCTTTTTTGTATCATTTTGGATTGGGACATAGACGAATTTAAAATAACTGTATTCGTTCAATAAACCACGTCTTTGCTAATTACAACAAATTATTCGATAGCGTTGTTTTTTTTATCTAAGGGGCGTTGAGTGACTGTAGTTTATCATGTGCATTAAAAATTTTAGTAATGGAAACTTTAAAGATTAAAGTGAAGAATTCTATATAAGATGATTTGAGGAAGGTGATACGTAGGACAGCTTTGTGTTCCTTAAATTAAAACATTTGTAGAAATAAGGGGCGTAGAACAAGTACATTTAGCTCGTCACTTTTGTTCAAATTTCAATACCTAATAGAAAATAATAGTTAAAGCAATATTTGTGTAAATGTGAATACTAAATCTTAAGATTTAGAGAATTAAGGGGCGTAATACAATGCATATGCGATTCTTCAGTTTAATTACATGGAGCGAGGTAGTTACTACAGTATGGCTTTGTGTATATATGTGTCGAATCATGGGCGTTCTCGGGCTAAGTTCTTGTGGAGATGAAAATAGGAGCCCGGGATTCAACGGAATATATTATTGTAAACAAATGTTAGGTAGATACACAGTATTATCGCGGGCGTGCCTCTTCAATCCTAGTCCTGCCACCCCGCAGTGATGCCCAAGCGACGCGCATTCCTCGCAAAAGCACTTGACATATTCAATTGCCATTGGTTTGAAATAAAAAACGCGCTACTATTAGCTGGCAGCGTCCACCGATTAGTTTATAACGGTAAATAGCGCAAGAGCGCATCAAACTTAAAACTACGATGATTACAAATGTAGTCATTGGCAGGAAATAATATTACAATTTGGTTTAATAAATTGTAATCTACGACATATGTATGTAAATCGTAGTGCGGGAAGAGTTTGAACCGTAGATTCTGAGGAACATTTTCTATTTTCAATCGGACCGATTTTCTACATATTTGTCCCAGACGTTAAGGGGCGTTTTGCTTGTTAGTAATTGCGTAGGAAATTAATATGTGCCTCTTATTTTTCATTCTTTTTGCCCTTTAAATAGTATAACGCGATTTAAAAGCTTACCATCTGGCGGACCGTGTGTTTGCTTGCCGCCTTATTGGTAAACAAAAAAAAAAGGGGAATCCGGAAATGTTAATACTTATAAAAAACGAACACACGGTCATTCACCCCAAAACAGATGCGTATGAAAAAAGGGATCACTTTCAGCACAGATGGTGTGACTGTGACCTTTATAAAAAGTTTGCGAGTGACTTTGGGTTTGCGATGTTGACGTCAAATAGTGACAAACATATAAGTTTTCTATTTTGGGTTAGGTATTTGAAAGGATCACAACATGTACTTTTTAAGACTGCAAGGGGCGAAGAATGATAAAACGCAAGCTTCAATAAGTTTGGTTATTAAAAGGGGAGTACTTGGGGCATGGATAGAATTAGTGTTATTTTCAAATCAATCTAAGAATATGGAATGTACTAGGCTTGTTTTTATTCTGTACCCGACTTAGAAAGATCGCATAATTAATATATGACGATTTAGATTAGACATCTTTGTCGTTTTCATGTTTTTCCAGTGGTGATTTTCCACGTTCTTCTTCCCTTCAGGAATTAAGAACATGTTCAAATCAAAGGGGCGCTCTGTAACGATCACTATGTACCATGAGCTCGTCACCATACAATTTATTTATATATCATATGGTTGTAGTTGATGGACTTGGAAATGAATACGCATATCATACACAGAGCAGTGTGTGGTTAAAAAATAGTTTGCTTATCATGATTTCTTTTAACAAATGCTCTCAAATACTTAACCAAAACTTGGTTTTGTAATAAACTTAAACAATTTATTTGACGATAAGAGAAATATTTTACTTCAAAAGCCCGTAATAAATTTACGCTATTGATTGGTTGGACGACAGGCAAAATATCGTGAATATCTTAAATGTTTGGCGTCAAGTATGGGACTCAAGAAAAACACTCACAAGTGATAGTGATGTGAAATTCATACAAATACGTTCCAACGAAATATCGAAATAAATAATTAAATAAAAGCACACCTAAATATTAAACGAGTTTAGAATTTAATTTTAATCTACTTGTTTGATGACTCAAATGGATTTGCTTCATAGGAATTAAATATCTCTATACTCAGTCTGACTAAACATTACATCGAGTTTATAGTACCTAAAATGTCTTTATATTGTTTACTTATAACTCTCAACATTGTAAATTTTGGTCTAAAGAAATTACGCATCGAAGCCATTTGCTTACGTATTTTTGTTTGCGTTGTTTAAATTTAATCGACTCGGTAAATAAATAAAACGTCGTATGCACACATCCCTACATCCCTAGCTGTTGTAACATTTAACTATTTTCGGTTTATCAGGAACATTTTGTTAAATTTATGGATGTGCGAACGTTATAAGAGCAGTCACTTTAGACCTCATAAACTTAGAAATATTTAATTTTTTGGTTGTTTGAAATATTGAACTGTGGGAATTTTGACGATAACGATTTAAAGCAAGGTGGCCAGAGTAGGAGAAACGGGACAGTCAGCCCTTGGGTCGCGTCGCGTGAACATCATCGTATCCATTTCCGTAACTAAGAAAACCCAGGCTTTTCCGAAATTTCCTCGAAAAACTCATTACAACTCGCGTGTAGTTTGTTAAAATAATTAGTGCTTCATTATTTTGTGTTATCTTTCAGCTTTGTGTCGTTTCTTTCGTTCTCTATATATTTCTTAATCTACGTAGTGTCAGTGATTTGGTTTGTTTTACATTTGTCTTTGTTTCTAAGTTTCGAAAGCGTAAGTTACATTCTCATTACTTTTATGGTAGTTAAGAGTATTTATTAGGGCTCTTAGAGATTTCAACATAAGTGTGAAAGGTGATTAAAACAGAAATTTTGAGGAAAATATTACCAAATTAAATATCATCAGTACTCACCCTCACTGAAAAAAAAAAACTATAAAACTAACCTGGGACACAGTTTCGGATGTGACATCGAATACACTCTAAGAGAATGAGTCCGGCACGAATCCCGACTTGGTCTTCGATGGCCTAGGCGCTCTAACTAAGTCTACGCCTAGGTTTGCCGCCGAATTCTGGTACGATTTTGGCCCATGCTCCCTAATGTATGAAACCCAATTTCCAAATTCAACTACACCATGTTGCCCAGGTTTAAAAGCTATACGACAAAAAAGCATTCAAATCCGTCCAGTAGTTCCGGAGAATAGCGTAGGTTTCGAACTTACCTATTGAAAGGAAACGTTTCCAGATAGGTAACACTGATAAAACTTCACATGTAGTAAGTATCACATTACACCAACAGCTAGGCCGTAGCAAACTGACGAATATTTATTGAGTACGCAATACACACAAAAACCGAAATTCTATGGATACCAACTCATTTAACATTATTTAATATAGGTATTTATGAGTATACGACTACCACGAAGTCATGTTTACTGCCGACTAAATAGTACCGGGAGCCGGATGAGTGGGACACAAAAACGAACGCTTTCATTCACGTATGAGTCATCGACGCCAAGTATAAAAACAGTTTCAAACACCATTTAGTTCCCATGGAGAGGCGCTGTTTTCTGCGAAATATAGGATGGATCGGGTGGGGTCTAGTAACTGTAACAGGGCCGGTTCAAGTGACAACTTTGTAAAAGTGGTTTGTATTGTTATTACTAGCATAAACACAATAACCATTATTAGGTAGGGACCTAAAGTGTTCCACCAATTTTTTTTTCATTTCACTATTTATTCATTCATTATTCACGTAGGTTTATAAATATCTACATTTACTAGAAGTAGGTACCTAGGTACTGGTAGAAAGGGGTTACTCTGATGGGGATTGCCACCTCTACTTTTCTCTTTTGGTAAATTGGTAATACAAATCTTTTCTTCCCTTAGAGCATAATAGAGAAAAACGAGTGAATACAAAGTCACCCCAATTGACGGCAGGTTAATTATGCATTTTTTTTATCCCAATACCTATATGCACACGGGATCGTTCATAGTAAGGAATAAGAGAGGAGAAAATTGATTAAATAAATTATATGTAATTGTACTTATTACTGTCCTGTAGCGGCATGCCAACGTCTCGTGTGTTCAAACTGGTATAGCTAGTGTCAAATAAGAAGACACTTGGCGGGTCACGTGGTTCGACTTGCGCTGCAAACGATTACCTGCGCGAAATCCCCTCCACTGCCTTGACAAGTCTCCTCTTTCGTGACGCGGGTCATAACAGACGTTCCGTTTTGGCTGGAACCGACAAACTGTCAGTAGCAGTTGATACTAATCCTTATACAGTAAACAAATAAAGTCGCTTTTGGATGCAGAGGACATGAACGGACGTCCGACCGAGGTCGGCTCGATTGCGCAACCGAATTTATCCAAAAAAAGAATTATTTTGAATATTGTACGGATTAGTATCGACTGCAACTGACGGTTGGTCGCTCTAGCCAAATCGAGCGTCTGTTTTTCAGTTTAGTTGAGAGTTGCTTGTTCATGTTTCCAGCCAAGGTCGCAAGGCGGCTACGACACTGCGACAGGGCCGATCTTAGAGGGAGTTACAGTGGGAGCGATGGATCTACAGTGGTCTCTAGAAATACCATAGGCGTACCGTTTAGTGCGTCGCCGACGTCGCGCAACAAGCGGTTTTGAGGTCTGCTGATAGTCGGCCGAAAAGAAATCGGGCTGATGGCCGGCGACACATGCAGGGCGGCAGGACGGTTGCCCCGACCTAGAATGGTCTATTCACGATATGTTTAGGAGGCAATCTAGAAGCTGTAGGTACACCCAGCATACTCCCTTGTCCCCATTACTTTCCAGAATTCTATGAGTAATTGGCCGTGTGGTGTCCGATAGAGTTGAATAGCACCAACCCCTCACACTCGTGGGTGTCGTACAGGGCGACTAATGTGTCAGAGGCAAAAGATCTAGTCTCCGTAGGGTGGAAAATGGGCAGCAGCATTTTCCATTGTTATATTTATATCACTACGATCTCTAACTCGCCTGTCAAGTGTGGAGATTATGGCAATAACCTCCTCTTTTGTGGGAGGCCATAAGTCCTGCAGTGGACTGTTAGGGGTTGTGATGATGATGGGGAATTCCATATTCTACAGACGGACCAGAGATCTCTACTTCATCAGGGGTAATAACTAGGTTTGCTGGTGCATCAGTGAGAAAACATCAAAATAAAATAAAAGAGTACTTCTTTGCCATCTACGTGTTACAGCCTAAATATTTACATATAAATGTTGCATGTGGTATTTTTAACGTTAACGATACAAAGAGCGACACAGGGCTTCAGTAAGGAAAACATAACATGAATGGGTAGTTTTATGAAGTTCCATGTGTAAATCTTTGAGATTGGAATTTCAATATCTCTTATATGTATATCTTTTTTGATTGGTAATAGCCTCTCAGGTCCAGTGTTTAAGATGGGAGTCACGACATGTTACCTGTTTTGGCCTACCGGCTATATGAACAATGTAAACAGGACAGTTACTAACAACTGGATACCTAATAGTTATATACACCTAAACCGTTTCTATAAATCCCTCTTTCAATTAATGGGTTTTTCATGACCACGGTAGGTGTAACCCGACTGAAATGTCTTGTGTCCCGTCTAATATAATAGAAATAGAAAATGAGTTGTGTTAGTTTACAAGAAACAGATAATATTACGAAAACAGATGCAGAATCGTATATTCTGTTTTGTATAGATAGCAATAATATTCACATTACACTTATATGAATCTAACATTGTTATAAATTCATGGTAAGTAATGTGCATGCATCAGCTCCAAGCTGCTAGTGCATCAACAAATCTTTGATAAGATTTGTATTTTTGTTTGTAATGAAATTAATAAACTCAAAAACTACTCGACCAATTTTTAAAATTCTCTTACTGATAAGAGATTTATTGAACGCAATACAAAAAGTTTTAAAATCAAAACTAAAATAAACTTGTATAATACCTTAGTACGCACTCATCTAGAATTTGCTTCATCAGTTTGGAATCACAGCTATGCAGTTCATTCATAAAGAATTGAAAGTATACAAAGGTCCTTTACCCGACACATCGCCTACATATCGTCAGAAATTTCACACCGTCGTCCATACAGGCAGCGCTGTCTGCTTTTTAGAATTGTATTGTTGCGGAAACTCCGCGCTGCGCACGACCTGTCACTGCTCTTTAAAGTGCTCAATGGGCATATTGGCTGCAGCAACCTTCTAGAACACTTCTCATTAAGTGTACCATTTAACTTACCTAGAAAACCGATGCCACGAATCTTAACAAGTAGTTCAATAGCTAGGACGAATATTGGATCTCACTCTCCTGCCTCCTGCATATGCCAATCCTATAATGGATTCCAACAAAAATTTTCACAAATTGACCTCTTTTCCAATTCTCTTGACAGTTACAAAAAGTTTGTTTATGATTTTTTATAGTTTTGTTATTTATTTAACATTGTTTAATTTTTAATTTATACTAAATTCCTTTTTCTTTATTTTATTTTGTTTTAAATGACACTGAACAAGAATGTTGTGTCACCAATATGGGACTTGTATTAGAATAACTTTAATGTAAACTGTTTATGATGTAACAATATGTGTTCTGTAGGTGTACCTTACCTAATTAAATAAATAATAACAGGAAGCCCCATTTTTCCCAAGTGACGTTGGATACATTTTATCCCAGGAAAATAATTAAGTCCCATGAGAATGTTGAACGAATGTTTACAGAGATCTGAATTGCAAGCAGGTGAACACTGCTTGGAACAGCTAGTAAAAAACCATCTTGGCGTTAATGTCCTGGTTGTGCTCTTGCGCACGAGGGCCCGGGGTCTGCCTTGACCATGACCCAGGATTTGGCAGATCATGTCATTACAGTGGAGCGACTGTCATCTGACCTCAGAGACCCTGCTACCAGGGGAATCTGACGAGATTGGAACAGCTAGTAACAATTACTAAACAATTGCTGTTATTACAATCATACACAAACTAACACAAATCATAAAATATAACTCGAAAATAAGAATATGCAATTATAACTATTATAGTTGATTTATTAAACCATTCTTTACACAAAACTCACTTTAACTTGAGATGTTGATTTATTGGTGGTGCTATAAATAATTCAGTTTATATTTTACTATGTCCGTTAACAACATATTCACTTCTTCTTAGCCTGGGCTTGTTCATCGATGGGGTCCAGTTTAGGTTCCTCAAACTTGAAAGAGGGGAATGCAGTCATGTCTATGCCAGAGCCCCCTCCGTACTGTTTTTCCAGTTTCTCCAATTCTGTCTTCAATTCCCTCTCAACTTCAGGGCTGGCTTCAACTAGTTTGCCTCCGCTAAAATAAAAATTTAATGATTAATCAAAATCAACATGAATTTTTGTACTACATTGTGTTTTTCCAAGCCTGCCTACCCCTATAATACACGGGCATGAGTATTTCCATTAAATTGAAATTTTGTTGAATTAACAAAACTAATGTTGAACTAACAAAACTAATGTTATGGTTACTATTGCTTCAGGTCTGAGATTAAATCCAATACATTTTTTTCCCACCATCCCTGACTTTCGACGAAGGTCGAAGAAATAAGGAATACAGCACTATACGTACGAGCTTTTTTGTTTATATTCCCTAATTTTGTCGAGGAACAATTGCTGAATAGGGTCAGAAGCCTTCTGCGCAGAGGCCACATTCCTTGTGACGATGATAGAGGCGCGTGCCGCCCGCAGACCACCCAGGATCGAAGATGTAAGCATCTGAACCAAGAGAACATAACCTCAATATATATTACATAACTATCCAAGTAAATCAAGTAAAATAAAAAAATAGGTTACGCACTATCACGACTGAAGTACGATATATTTAATATAAAAACCTAGTTCACTGTAAAACAAATTAATTTTCAAGATTTTTACCTTTTATTTTTATCGACTAAAACTCGGACAAACTGACAGCTGACTTATAGTGTTGCAAGTAGCGAAAAAAAATTGACACTTATTAATGAAAATAGTATGAATATCCTTTAACTGGAATGGTTATCATGCTTTCATTTGAAAGTGCATATCAATCGACTGACCTTATTATAATAACAAATCGGAATAGAATGAATATCGTAGTATGTATGTATCTTCTACACATTTCACAATCCCAATCCCACCGCGCTATGACACAACACTCTTTTTTTCCGTTGATTTGGCAGTCCGACCGCCGACCGAGGGATAAAGACCAATCCTCATGCTCAGGTTCTGCCTTGCTCCGATTGGTCCCTATCCCTATATGATAAGATGGCGGCGTTCAATTCTAATTACATCCCAATTAAGTTTGGTTGCTGTTGTTCAAAAATTCGCACGCCCAATTTTTTATTTGTCATAACAAATACTCGCGGACACAGAAACAGATCCAACTTGTTTAATTTATGCTCGTAGCTCGTGGCTCGCGGCTTCGGCTCGCTCGTCTGTCAGGGCCGCGAGCCGCGTGTCGCCTTTTTTTTGGTGATGTATCTCGTGCAGTTGTGTTTTTTGCATAAAATTAGTTTAAGTTTAATTAACTTTATGCTTTTCTGTTGCAAAAGTGACTCTTAGTAATAAATCTCTATTCTATTCTATTCTATTCTTAGAAGCTATTAACTCGAATTATTTAAGGAATTAATAGAAAAACGTGCCGAGTAAGTTCGTGAACTTAAAAACCGAGTACTTTAAGTCCGTACGTCTATCACCAACGTCGAGCCGAGTAAGTTCGTGAACTTAAAAACCGCGTACTTTAAGTTCTTACGTGTATCAGCTACTTAAGAACTCATGGTAAGCCCCCTGATCAAAACGATTTTGAACTGTGAGCTTAAACGCTCCAGTTTTGAAATATCAACTCCATAATATTATCACACTGGCCGTTGTGAACTTCTTGGCGGGAATGTGTTATTTTTCTGTATTTCTTTTCTTTTAGCGACGCGGTTCGCGCCATTTTCTTTCAGATTTTCTTTCTGATGAGAGTATTGTGACTTTCGCTTTAATTTTCGTGAATACATAAAGCAGAAAATCAATTTTCTGTTGAATTAGTTTTGGTTAAAAATTAATTTTAAATACTCTAAACAATGAATATAACCGAAATAAACAAAGTGGCTAACAGAAAAAGGCTCACAGCTAATGCCGATAAGTTACGTGAGAAGATAGCACGCGAACATAAAAATGTTATCAAGCTCAGAGTAAGTTCAATTGTTTTTATTATTTATAAATGTTATCGTACAATTGATTAATTAAAGCTACTGATACGTACGCGCCACAAAGGTCCAAACGTAGTACGCGCGTAGTACTTAATCTAAGTGAAAGCCACTGATAATCTGCTAGCATGCGTATGAAATAATTTTGGTAGCCTAGGTACCTATCAATTCTAAGCCACTAGGGCTCCTTAGGTGGCCCAGGACACGGCGTACTGGGACGTGAAGGAGCGACTGCGGCAGGTGGAATCCGCGCACGAACGCCTGCAAGCCAACATGGTAGAGGTGCAGATGCAGCACGAAGCCATCAGCGGACAGTACCAGGACGAGCTGAGGCAGCGCCCCGAGACCGTTAACAAGTACTTGATATTTATTTCTATACTATTCTAATATAAAACTTTAAAATGCTGGGTCTGTACATTGAAGATATTTCAGATAAAAATATTGTCGGGCTGGGAATCGGGGACGTAACAAAGCACAAAAATTTATTTTTTGTAATTTTAGACTCTCTGTTTGTTTGTTCGCGCATCACGCAAAAACTACTAAACGGATTTTGATTCGTTTTTGATAGTTTGACAGCTTGGAGTCCAACTTAAAATCAAAGCTGTGTTTCATCTCATTCGGGTAGGCAGAACCAGAGATACAGATTGGCCTCTCCGTAGTAATTGAATCCATACATTGAAGAGGTCATTTCGCGCGGGAAAAGATAACATATATTCCCAATCGTACCCACTGGGAATGTACCCGTACTGACAATGAGACTGCGACATACTAGAACAATACAGTGACAGGTTGCGCGCGTCTTTGGCTCGTTACCGGGAAGACTACGCCGCGCTAGCCGTCGCGACTATACAGGGTGTAAAAAGACCGCTAACATTAATTGAAACCCCATATTCTACCCATGAAACTGAACAACTTTCCCCAAGAAACATACCCGCGGAAATGACTTCATAATTTCGCTTCCTAAAATAAATAAAGAATTGCGACGCGCAATGTTCATCGTCACGGGACCAGTGGCCACTGACGTTGCGCGGCCGGCCGGCCTGCACAACCTTGCGTGCTTTTACTTAAAATGCTTTTATTTCAACTTAAATTTGAACTTTGAGTGTCTAAATTAATTGTGAACGATGTCGTTAACTGTTTATTTTAAAGAATCTCGATTTCTGCGCTAAACGTGAATAAAGGGAAAATCACAGACTATTACGTTTATGGGACTGCAGCACCACTATTAAGTCTGCTGTCATGGCATGGGTAGGGTATATGAGACACCTTTGAGCCAAGTTTGAGCAGTTGTTCCAATATTTAGGCTCACAAGCACTCGCTCCATCTGCGACGTGCTTGAAGAATACAGCGAGAGACTGCGCTCGTCGCTGGCCCGTTGCCGGAGCGACCACGCCGCGCTGGCCGCCGCCACGAGGCAGGGCGGGGAGCGCGTCAGGGATTTGCATTCACAGGTGGTACAGGCAGACGTTAAGGCTAAGGAGAACGTGCAGGGGTTCGTGGAGAAATGTGAGCGATGTTTTTATGTATATGTATAGTTATGTGGGTACGCAGTTCTGTATACATACTTACACTCCCTTACGTTCGTATCCATAGGGGTAGACAGAGTACCCTTTTTTATTACTAGCGGTCTCTTTGCGGTTTCGGTTCGAAGATACTGTGGTTTTTTCTGGATGTAAAGTAGCCGGGAAGAATGTAGCTTAGAATGTCAATAGAAATAATTGTATTTACATTTGCTTGTTTAGCCCGGCTTGCACCAAATTAAACACTTTTAAGCATGATGTTTCTCCCTTTCTTGTGTGAAATTTTTTGTTTGAGTATCAGCTTTGCGATTAAGAATATGGCACAAGCCGCTCTTAGTATTCATTTAGCTGAAATCTCAGAAAAATATTCTATACACTTATCTGACCCGGTAGCCAAAACTGGAACCATATTATGTCGCTAGTTTGTAATGTCACTTTTATCAACAACTGCGACGCCGTCACCGAGTCAGAGAAATTTTTGGCACTTTAGAGTCTATGCATTAAAATAACCTCATCATCATCACCTCAAGAATCATTATCGCAGCCCATAACATTCCACTGCAGGACTTAGGACCTCTCCCACGGAAGGGGAGGTTATTGCCATAATCTCCACGCTTGGCAGGCGGGTTGTAGATCGCAGTGTTATAAATATAGCAATGGAAACGCTGCTGCCCATTTTCCAGCCTATGGAGACTAGATATTTTGGCTCGAAAACATTAGTCGCCTTGTACGACACCATAGCCTCCTTCATCCATGAAGGAGGCTATGACGACACCCACGAATGTAAAAGGTTGGTGCTATTCTACTCTGCCGGACACCACACGGCCAGTCGTCGTCGTCATATGTGCTGGCGCTGAATTACCAGTAAAAACACTACAACACAAATCAGAATGTTAATTCCCCTAAACGCCACACTGCTTTTCTTTCCGCACAGACTGCAAGAAGACCTAAATAAATCCTCTTTAGATTTGACTTTTCTGAATGCTAAACTCATTTCGTCTCTCTGCAAACTTCAAATTACTTCTTTTATACAACATGGCAACAGCAATAACCTAAATTCTACAATAGTAAATATTAAAACCAATGATATTACATAATAGCTCCTGTTTAATATGTAATATCATTGATTAATCCTAAATATAAAAAATTTTCAATCAATCAAATCAGTTTTCATTATAATATGGCAAAAAATCTACCCAATACCCCTTCGAAAGTAAAGCCCATAAAGCCCCCTAAACCCCCGAAACCCCCTAAAGTTCCTAAAGTGAAACACAATCTCCGTACAACTCCGCTTTTTACTGTAGATCTGTGTACAGTATACAGTCTGGTGTGTATAGTGGCGGTGATCTTCTGCCTTCTCTACACGGTCCATCTGCAGTTTCAAAATTTATAGTGAAACTGTCTTCGGAGCACAATAACCAGCTGCTGCAATGCCTTGGGAGCGAAAGGCAGAGGGCCGATGCTGCTTTGGCGGATGTCAGGGCGAGGCTCGAGGCCGCCGATGTGGCCAAGGAACGTCTGCAGCAGACTGCCCATGAGCGTGAACGGCAACTGGATCTGTGCAAGGCAGATTTGGAGAAGGTGAGTGGTTGTGCGTGCTGGGACTGTGTTGCGCTAGTGCGCATCAGCATACAGCATACAGCTTGTGTGCTGAGGTACCGTTCATTCTGCGGTCAACTGTAACTATTCAGTGCCTCGCGTGCGCATGTTTCCGTGCGTGCTGGCGTGAAACGAGCCCCTCATTTTCCCGTTTATTTATTTGGTTATTAGTCCTAGTTTTGAGTCTCCAATCTGGTCAGGTTCCCCTAGTAGCAGGGTTACGGAGGACAGATGGTAGTCGCTCCACTGTAATTATCTGATCTGACAAATCCTGGATCATGGTCAAGGTGGATCTCCGGATCTCGTGCGCGAGAGTACAACCGAGACATTAACGCCAAGATGTTTTTTTATTGATCCAATTTTTTAGTTCCAGTTTGAGAAAGAGGAAGACGACTGTAAAGCTGTAGTTGTGGTGTCTGAATAGGGAGAGATTAGACTAAGAAATTAAAATCTGTAGGGAGGGAGGCAGTAGCTAATACACCTATACATATAGTGATTTTAAAGAGTAGGTATTGTAACCACAATTGAAGAACATTTAACATCTCCATCTTCCCAGAATACAGAGATACGAATTTCCACAGAAAGAGGAAACCATCGCCAACCTCCAGAATGACATAAAGCAGCTGATACAAGAATTCAACAGCCAAGGCGCGGAAATCAAGAACACTCTTATCAAACAGGAGAAAGAGTTTGTATCAATGGCTCTTTTATTTAAATATTGTCTTCACCTTCAAACCTAAAACCTTACCAATTAATCGTTGGTAAATTGCAGCCTGAAGGAAACCTCTGCAGCCAACGAATCACTGAAACAAGCCCTGACGAACCAGGAAGCGTTCACCAAGACGGTCTGTGATCAAAACAGCCTGTTGCAGGAGAAGATAGCGGCTTTGGAGGAAGAACAGGTCTTGACCAAGCAGGCGACGGTAGAGTTGCAGCAACAGGTGGAGGTACTTACGTGAGACATCATATAATGGAAACTTACAATACACACTTTCTCTTGGCTTTTGGGAGGGAATATCTTTTCCACAAACGATCAGATCTGCCTAATCCTGGATCATGGTCAAGGTGTACCCCGCGCGCGATAGTTCAAACGTGATATCAAACGCCAAGATGACGGATTGCGGTTCCGCAAACGCTATTTATGTTTGGCTTTCTAGAATTTTAAGCAAACGAAATCGGAGCTGCTGACTTAAGTGATTGTTATTTATTATAATTTGACTAGCCAGGCATATGACCGCCTTCTCACCTGGTGGTAAGCATGGCCGCCGATAATAGAACATGCCTGATTACTATTTAAACGGTACGTTTTATTCAGGTGTCCACCAAACTGAACACCAAATTTGAAGAGGAAGTCGCCTCTATGATCCAGACGAACGAATCTCTACAGAAAGCAATTACCGACAAGAATCAGGCAAGTACTTCACGACACAACAGCTATAGCCAAAAACACCTAACCTTAAGAAAAACAAATCAAAAACTTAAAAAATATACCCAAAACTCCACCAGTTGTTAACCAACGCCGAGCAAGATATTCAAGACCTGAAGCTGAAACTCTCCACCTTGGAATCAGAGAAGGTGGCCATTGCCAGTGAGCTGAAAAATGCTCGCGAGGAAATCGCGGCCATGACTGCGAAGGTCTTGGAGCTGACTGGGGCGGGGCAAGAGCTGGAGACGAAGATCGTGGAGATCGAAGTTACTTTGCAGGAGTGCAGGTGAATATATTCCAGATAATTGTGTTCCAAAAAATCTGTAGACAATAGCTATTTGGTATTAAAAATATGTGTCTTAAAAGCTCTAGGGTGATTACAGGAAAAATAATTTTGATCCACGTAACATCACTTATTTTTCAACGACAAGTGAGTTTATAGAAAGTGGCCCATTTCTCGGACAATCCTACTAATCCTACCCTATCCTACTAATATTATAAATGCGAAAGTTTGTAAGGTTAGATGGATGTTTGGATGTTTGTTACTTCTGCACGTAGAAATTACTAAACGGATTTTGAGGAGACAGTAATGTACCTTATAGCCCAGAATAGCACATAGGCTATTATTGTTCCCACATTTCCCTGGGAATCCCGCGTGAACGAGACCGGAACGTTATAACCGAACTTAACGCGGACGAAGTCGATTTCAAAAGCTAGTCATTTTATAGCAACAAAGCTTGAATTAAAATCAAAGTAGGTATAGTGACTTACATATTAGATTAATTGTTTATTGTAAATTATGTTCCGTATTATTCTATTTCAAATTTTTTTTTCTTTATTTAATATTTTTGGTGTTCCCCACTAAATTGATTTTGTTAACTCTGTTTAGAACAACGGGGCCTCCTGACACAAGTAAACCTTTACTTAAAAGGAGACCCCTACAACTCATAAAATTGTGATTGTAAATTTAGTTGATGGAATTAACTTATTTTATTTGAAAAAAAAAAAAGCGTTTCCGGCGTCAAGCGACCTACCATTCCATTCCTAAAGTACAATTTCTAAACTGTATCGCTCACGGTTTACAATCACCTCATCTTAATACAACTTACCCAAAAACGTATGTTCAATATCCACTTCCCAATCGTATCACACAGAGAGACAGCAGACACCAAGATCCTCGAAATGACCGCCACCATACAGTCCAAAGAGCGAGACCTAGACGCCAAGGCTTCCACCATCGCCCAGCTCATGTCCCAAGTGAAGGCTGAGGGGGACGCCAGGATCGCCCTCGAAGACCTCATACAGCAGATGAAAAAGGAGACTGAGATGGAGAGACAGGATACGTGCGAGAGGGAGAGGGCTATGCAGAGACAGATGGAGCAGCTAGAGAATGTTGTTAGGGTAAGTTTTGGAATTGCACAAGGTAAGAAAGGATTCGAAGAAGGAAGAAAGTTCGAGAGTCAAAGTGGTGATGTTTGAAATAATGTCTTTGTTCACAGGACAAAGAAAGCGAGCTGTCCAGCCAGATGAATATTATATTGGAGTTGAGAAGTGATAAGGTAAATAATGAATGTATTTCTATTTTACTTACTATAGTCAGAATTAATGTTTAAGGACTTTCTCATCTATACCTACGATGTTAGTATGGTGACGATGCGACGCAGCCAAAGAGGGATCATGGCTGTTTGGAAACAATGTATTCAATGGCCGTTCATATTTTACCTATTAGGATAATTGAACAGGTAGGTAAGTGGTGGGTGACCACATTCCATCACATCGATCTGTGTGCCTGGAGGGAGAAAAAGATCACATGACTATTAATCTCCAAACTACACTACCAAGCATTGAAATTGTTTGTGACCATGATAACCCTAACCCACCTCAGGACCGTCTCCAAGCCAAGATCGAGAGTATGCAGAGCAAGATTGACAATATCCAGAAGGAGCTGAGCGGCCCGCCCTTGCCGCGCCCGCCGCCTGCCGACCAGGACGATAACGCTGTCATGCTCACGCCTGCCAGGCCTGCCAAGCCTGACGGGCCTGCCGGGCCCAAGCTCGACATGACTGTTATGCCTGCTAAGGAGGTAAGTTGCTGAAATGTATAACGGTTTGTTTTGTTACACATTGGCTAGACATGCTACGGTATCACAGAGACCATGCTGACATCGCAGTTTATGGGTATAGGTACCATAGTTATGCCTGCTAGGGAATTTTATTGGAATGAAAGAATGAAACGTTGAAAATACTTCGATTTAAAATTCGAGTCACTAAAATCGGCAAAAGTGTAGGTTTTGAGTAGGTTTAATAACGACGAAAGTGGTGGTAAGGTTCCCAGTGTTTCATGGGGAGTGGGTTTAGCAATGGAGAGTTTTTGTTTTAAAAGAACTAGCCAGCTATGTGACCGCCATTTCACTTGGTGGTAAGTGACGATGCGGCCGATAATCGAGCATGTCTGTCTGGGAAAACTGCCTATTCACTCTAGCCTTGAAGGCGTCCAGATTATAATTATCAGGGAACTCACCGCAAAATTAAAAGTTGCTTTTGCAGGAACCTCTCCCGGGTTTTTATGAATAACCGCTTTCCATATAAAATAATCATCTTGGCGTTAATTATCGGTTATGCTCCCGCGCACTAAGGCCCGGCGTCCGCCTTGACCATGATCCAGAATTTGGCGATCAGGTAATTACAGTGGAGCAACTACCATCTGACCTCCATGACCCTGCTACCAGGGGAACCTGACCAGATTGGATCATGGTTACAAATTCAGTAGCCTGAATTTGCAGGTTTCATCACGATGTTTTCCCTCACCGTAAGAGCATCGGTTAGTATTCAACTAATGTACATAACTCAGACAAGAGTCATTGGTACATGGCGGCAGCGGGATTTGAATCCGGTACCTCTCGCTTACCACTCGGCCACCGACTCTCTTGCGAATAATTGCTTACCATCTAGTGGTCTCATTGCCAGTCACCCAGCAGTTCATCATCATCATCACAGCCCGTAACAGTCCACTGCAGGATTTAGGGCCTCTCCCACGAAAGGAGAGGCTATTGCCGTAATCTCCACGCTTGGCAGGCGGGTTGGAGATCGCAGTGTTTAAATATAACAATGGAAAATGCTGCTGCCCATTTTCCAGCCTACGGAGACTCTTGATCTGTTGCCTCGAAAACATTAGTCGCCTTGTACGACACCCACGAGTGTAAGGGGTTGGTGCTATTCTACTCTGCCGGACACCACACGGCCAAGCAGTTCACCACTAAACCTCGAGCCCCTCCAGTATTTCCAGAAGCAGCCCCAGCCCCTATCCGGCGGCGGCGCGTTCGCAGCGACCCGTCGCGAACGGGAGCGCTTAGACGGCTTAGCGCTCAACTTCCTCAGCGACAGCAGCATGGACGGGGACAACTCCATGGATGTGAGTGGGAATCCATGGGTATATAATAGCCAGAGACTGAGGGTAGGTTGTTCTACGTCATCGAGGATGAAAATTCCACTTTGAAGTTATAGTAGAGGTTCAGGGACCCACAAAATATGGTCGCCCGTGCACGAACTGGCAAAATAGAATTTTTAGAAACGAAATAGTAACTTCGACTTTTAGTAGCGATCGTTCATACTTTTAGAGGTGTGGCGCACAGACCTGTAGCCGTATTCACAATGATTCGAAACCGTTTCCGAACGATTCGACACGAAATTCGTGAGCGGCGAATCCGTATCGATCGATTCGAAAACTGTTATTCAGAATCCCGATAGATTCCACGGAAACTCTACTCTCTATAACATATGAAAATTTTATCAAAATTAACTGAAAACACATTTTCCTAAGAACTTTTGCGGGGTCCTTTGTCGATTCCGTATCCGAATCCGATTTCCGAGCCATTGTGAATACGGCTACTGATCTGGCGATTAAATTTATTAGAAAAATAATCAAGCACTACCTACCTGCTGAAGGATTATATTCTCAATTATCCATTCGTAATGTTTTATGTTTGTGAATGTTATAATCATTTACTGGTCGTAATAGTCAGCTGCTGGACTTTATAGCCTTCACATGAGTGCCGAAGGGTATGCCACGATACTTTATTGTCACGTATCTAATTATCTTACTTTGAATATGACAAAGTAACCTTTTTGGCCACAAGTTCGTACCGGTGGACATTATATGTTTTCTGCGTTTGTTGCGTGTACAGGCACACGATGAAACAAACGCAGAGCAAAACTTCCAACGATGTGACCGCAGTATTTCTAGATTTCGGAAGTCCTTTCGGCTAATTCTCGCCCTGTGACATCTCGAATTCAACATTTTTTCTAGCCACATATCTTCCTAATTGCATCCAAATTGCAGCTAAAAATATTTTCTCAACTATCTTCGACAATCCTATATTGACGAAGAAAAAATTCAGTCACGTTTAAATACAGCACTTTGGCTACAGAAAACGTCGCATTTGAGATGTCACAGAACGATGATCCCCCCAGTCCGTTGTACGTGTGATCACCCCCTCAGCCCAACGAAGTGAACCGTCGCTTCGAAGCCCTGTCCCGGGGCGAGCGCGTCTCCCCGATGCCGGCCAAGCGCCGCCGCAGCGCCATGCCCATCCCGCCCGGGGGACTCCGGATGAAGACCAGGGAACAGGTAAGCGCCAGGGACCAGGTAAGCACCAGATACCAGTAGCCGTATTCACAATGATTCGAAACGTTTCCGAACGATTCGACACGAAAATCGTGAGCGGCGAATCCGTGTCGATCGTTTCGAAAACTGCTATTCAGAATCCCGATAGATTCCACGGAAACTCTACTCTCTATAACATATGAAAATTTCATCAAAATTAACTGAAACCACATTCTCCTAAGAACTTTTGCGGGGTCCTTTCTCGATTCCGTATCTGATTTCCGAGCTATTGTGAATACGGCTACAGGTGAGCACCAGGGAATCTGATAGTTTGGCACTCATCAGAATGGTGTGGTGATCAGCAGAGTCATTAATTCCATCCATTGGATGTCGTAGAAGGCGACAAGGCGATTTTGGATATCATCATAAAGGCAGACCCTATTGAGCTGGGTGTTACATATTCAACAGAAAATGCTGCTGCATTGTAAATATTCTGCTCTGCGAAGGAAGGAATCTAGCCGAGGTTTCTCTACGCCATATACGACACTCTACACATATTTTTGTTCGGGCCATTCGAATGTCGACAAGTTGACCTGTAACAGACCATAGCTGGGGCGAGGTTGAAACCAGAGTGATCTAAGTGACGTTTTTACCAAGAGTACTTAGATCAGTGTGGCATGGAAGAATTTATTTTACTGTGTCCCGTAGTGTATTAAACTCAATATTATTAAAAATGACGCTCAGATCACTCTGGTTTCAACCTCCCCAGTTTATCCAGCAGTGAATATTTTTACAAATTTCGAGAGCGTCGGTGGCCGAGCGGTTAGAATATCCGACTAATAAGCCAGAGGTCCCGGGTTCGAATCCCGTTCCGGCCATGTACCAATGACTGTTTTCTGAGTTATGTACATTAGTTGAATACTAACCGATGCTCTTACGGTGAGAGAAAACATCGTGATGAAACCTGCACATTCAGGCGACTGGATGTGTAACCATGATCCAATCTGGTCAGGTTCCCCTGGTAGCAGGGTCATGGAGGTCAGATAGCAGTCGCTCCACTGTAATTACCCGACCTGCCAAATCCTGGGTCATGGTCAAGGCGGACCCCGGGCCCTTGTGCGCGAGGGCGCGGCCAGGACATTAACGCCAAGATGATGATGATGATTATTATTTTTACAATATTGTTTAATATTTCAGGACAGCGACAGTGCTCCCCTAGCACAGCTCAAAGAAGACATATTAAAGGCAAAAGAGAAGGCATTCTTCAAAAACAAACGTCAGGAAAAAATGAAGAAACCTAAACCTGTTCCTTATTAAAATAGTTATTTCTTTTATTTACATAATTTTGACATCTTAAAACATTTAATCGTACCTATAGGTACATATTTAATACTTGGTATGCAAGTATACCTACTGTTGTTTTAATTCAAGTGCTAAACACAAAAGTAATGTTAATTAATTTGTTTAATGAACTATCTTACGCAATGTGCTCATTTCAATAAAAGATTTTAACGAAAAATCGTTGGTTTCAAGCATTAAGAAGTTCCTGTACATGCCAAAATATACAAAATACAACAGGGTCTTGAGTAATAATCCTGTACCTGCTTAACTTGATTTTAATTTGTAATTTTTTGTATTCTGGTCGTTCCGACTGTGCTCTCGTATGGCTCCAGAATTCTTAGCTATGATCCAGGATTTGTGTCATGCCCAATCCTATACCATATCCTACACAGAACAGGGACCCACTGTGTTAGAGCAGTCGGACGAGGGAGGATGGCTCACGGAGCGAATACAGCCCGAGGCTGCTTAGCGCCAGAACCAACTCCGTCGGTGGTGGCTAGCCATGCGGGTCGGAACCCTACCAAGCAATTTCGGTTGCACGATTAGCACTACGCAGGGGTCACTAAGGTAATATAGCCTACGGACGTGGTGCATCTAAACCCTCAACTAGTAGGTAATACGACGTCATGCCTTGATCAAAGCCACTTTTTTGTAGAATCCAGCTCTGCAGGAGTAAGATCGGTGAGACCATAGCTAGATCAAACACAACACAGAATTTCTACCCGCTCTCATAGATTTGTTATTTCAGTCTTTAACAAAATGCGAAGGAAGTTACGCACAAAAGCTGCTCATGCATGATCGTCATCCACGGAACAGAAAAAACAGTCGTTATCTATACTTTTATACTAATATTATAAAGAGGAAATGTTTGATTTTTTGTTTGTTTGTCTTGAATAGGCTTCGAAACTACTGGACCGATTTCAAAAATTCTTTCACCGTTAGGAAGCTACACTATCCCCGGGTGACATAGGCTATACTATATTTTCTAAAAAATTACGGATCATTAATAAAACTCCAATAATGTAACCCAAGGTGTAAAAAAATACCCAAAAAAATCCTTACATCGCGTGTGCTGCGAAAACTATTGATGATAGAACAAAATAATGTAGAGCTCGTCTAGTCCAAGTCTAAAATGTCGCGCCCCACTACTTAGTTAGTTGATTTCGATGTGTGAGTGCAAATATTAATAACGACACTTCATCTGTGTGGGAGCGTCGACTGCTCCAATCAAACGACGCGAGCTCCTACGTTGGTGTCTCACCGGCAACTGAATCAAACTGAATGACCAATTACAACGGCATTTGTATATGTATTGCGTCCATATTTTAAACTTGCTTGTGTGCGTTAATGCGATAGTGGGGCGCGTCATTTTAGATTAGACGAGCTCTACTACGACTTTGCAGAACACATCATTATCTACAAAAAGTGTCGCGACAGTATATGTCTAACTATTATAGTTATGTCACAATAAGTGTTTTTTTATTTTCAAAATTTAATTGAAATGCCGCCTCTAAAAAGCGCTCTTTATTTGTACCTTGGTATTAATCCTTATCAAAATCAATTACTTCATATTCACGACTGCTTCAATACCTTTATATAACTTTTTGAATTATTCAATTCAGACATTCCATTCGAAAGATATCACGAGTTTAAAAATGTGAATATTAGAAAAATGTCGCGTGTTCGCCGCTCAGTCCGCTCGGCTATCTAGGCAGCACGGGGTACGGGAGGGGAGTCAATGTCAAGAAATAAAGTGCCGCGCGGCTCACTCGCGTGCTCGCGCGGTCGGCTCCCTACGCAGCGGTCGTGTGTAACCCTTATACCTGTAGTGGTACCCGTGCGAAGCCGGGGCGGGCCGCTAGTCTTAAATAAACAGAGAAACCATAACAATAAATAGGCTGTTTGGTAATGATGATGATCTTATTATAGTCTACATTTGACATTTCTCTAGCTACTCTAGCTAGTAGTCGAGCCATACATTTTTTAAAACAATCGCTTCTTACTGTACGTGTATACGAATTTTGTGTATTTTTGTTTTGAAGTCTATTTTCAGCAACAATTACAACAATAATACAATATCGGTGGGCAGTATAGTGTTCAGAATTCCAGCATATAATGTGCATTATAAAAACAGTGTAATTCAGTTAACATTATGGAAAGAGGCAAAACGTCTTCAACGGGTCGCGGTGCCAAGAGCAAAGGTCCGCAGCATCCTCAGGACATATTTGCGTTGGGTACCAAATCCACCGTCGTCGTATCCAGAGATTCTGAGAAGAGGAGCATCCACAAGCCGTCTACCAGTGGTTAGTGTGGTTTAGTTTGTTTTTGTTTGAGGTTATGTTCTTGTAATGTTATGATGCATTTAATGCTGATCAGAATGGTATGATAAAGTCAGATGTAGACAATTTCAGTAGAAAAAAGTATATTCTATTATTGTATCACAGGTGTGGAACGCAAACGTGAAACAACTGGGTTTGGCACACAGCCACCTGCAAAACGCTCAAGAATAGGCTCCCCAGCTGAGTCTGTCTGTGGAATATCTCTGGAAGTCGACCCTGTGGATCTAGTACCAAATGTGCTGCAAGCTCTGGACACACACAACTCCGACAAACTGGTAAATTTATTATTGTTTATTTGATTTTGTTACATTATTTACTGTTTTATGTACAGTCACTGATGGCAGTCACTCCATTGTAATTATCTGATCTGCGAATCCTTAATCATAGTCATGAAGCAGAAACATAACACAGTCTCAAGGCAGACACTGGGCTCTCACACGAGAGGGCTCATCTAGTGGGATAGTTTTTGTGCAATACAAGAGCATAAGTGTTTTATATTGTTTCATATTCCTGTGCCGTTTTAAATGGATTTAAATTTGTTAGAAATGTAAAAGACTTTATTCGGGTCAGATATTTCCATTTAGCTATTAATTCATTTTGGTGATAAAGGATGAGTTTTTGAGGCTTCAGAGTCAGCCTATTCCTTTAAGCCAAATAAATTTGTTTAACGATGCACCACTTACAACAATTTACCTTATATGCGTTTTATCTATTACTACAATATTATTTATTTATTTATTTATTTGCCAACAGATTTACACTTTAGATTAGATTTGAGATTTAGATTTATTTGAAGAAGAATGATAAAGATATCCATATTTTTCTTTCAGCTTGGTCTTCTAACAGGCTCTATACGCCTGTTAAAATCCCAGCGGTCGAAGCCGGACCCCATTCTCTGTATGAGCATGCTGTATCTCACCAAGATTCGGCCAAATATGTTTGCACATGATATCGTAACTCAGAGCCTGTGTACATTGCTGAAGAGGGAACAGGGAGCCGCATTCAAGAGTAAAGGAAATCCTCTTGTGTTCGTCCTTGCATGTAATATGCTGTATGCTGGACACAAGGACAGTAATAACTGGCCTGAAACCTTTATAAAGGTAAGGACAGCTCAGTCGTGTTTTTAAATATTTATAGTGATGATAAAGGAATATCTAAATTTTATTTTTTTTGTCGCAGGTTTACATAGAAGATGCATTGAACGAGAGATGGTGGGTGGAGTGCTCATGGTGCAAATGCCTTGTGGAGAACATTGTCACCGCATTCAACACTAAGGCACCTCCTCCCCACCTTATACCATCTGACAATACTCTCGGTAATTAACATTAAATACTTTATTTATACAGTATAATTATCTAATACAAAGAGACCTAAACAAACTATTAATCTTCAAAGTATGAATAGTATATTTTTTAGCATTTGAGCTGACATTATTTTTAGCCTCTACAACTATAGTCCATTTGCGTTAAGAAAATAGTAAAGGTGTTTTCACAGGTTTTACACAAAAATTTAAACAATTTTTATTTAAAAAAGATTTAAGATAGAAATTAACTCAATAATAAAATAAAATGAAGAATATCCCTTTGCTAAACAGCCAGTCTAGTACTTGCTGTTTATTCCAACCGGTGAGATATTCATTTTATCATATTCCACTGTCAACTTGTCACTGTGAACTTAGCTTTATAATTTGTTGCTACCTGATTGGTCGAGGAGCGGGACTAGGCCGGCGGAAAACAATGACTAACTATTTTCTTATCGCGAATGAACTATAACAAACGTTATAGATAAAAACACTTATTTGAGTGAAGTTAGTCAACAGCCGTCCTATTGCCAAATTACTATAGAAGTACTTTGATTTTCTGAACTTGCTGAATTTGCTCCCACAGGCACCATGTCTCCGTCTGGTTCCGGGTCTCCGTTGATGGGCAGTGCGGATGAGGATGCTGATAACACTGACCTTGAGTACACCGTGTTTCCGAGGTAGCCTTCTTTTCTTATTTTATTTTTTTATATTACTAAGGTGGCAAGCTTAAGGCCTGCCTAATGGTAAGCAGCCACCACTCTGTCCGTTGTGGTTCTTGGTCCATTATGTCATCATCATCATCTTGGCGTTAATGTCCCGGTTGTGCTCTCGCGCACGAGGGCCTGGGTTCCGCCTTGACCATGATCCAGGATTTGGCAGGTCAGGTAATTACAGTGGAGCGACTGCTATCTGACCTCCATGACCCTGCTACCAGGGGAACCCGACCAGATTGGATCATGGTTACACATCCAGTCTCCTGAATGTGCAGGTTTCATCACGATGTTTTCCCTCACCGTAAGAGCATCGGTTATCATCAACGAATGTACATAACTCAGAAAACAGTCATTGGTACATGGCCGAACGGGATTCGAACCCGGGACCTCTGGCTTACGAGTCGCATACTCTAACCGTCCGTCCACCGACGCTCCAGCGGTCTTGGAGCTCTCCATAAAAATTTATTTTAGTTTTATTTTATTGAATCTACAGTACATTACATTATAAGTGCACAAAGATCAAGTTACATGCAAACAGGCCAGTTACAGATTCACACTTTGTTACTTTATATTTTATACAAATAAAGAAAGAAGATAGAGATATGGAGGATGATATTGATAAAATTCTATTAAGCTAAGATGTTTACGAGGTAGTGTTGTTGAAATCCTGTGGAAAGACATATGTCTTCAATCATTGTATTCCCGGCAGACATTACGGCACAATCCCCTCTCGAGTGGCAGTCATTCCGGGTTCCTCTCTAACAGATAACTGAATTACCCCTCAGATACTCAACCAGCTACGAAACTGTGGAGGCGCTAGTGCTAGAAGCCATCAAGGAGCAAATCCAGCGGCGCGCCGCGCCCGATGCCATCGGAAAGGGCTTCCTCAAACTACTCTCCGCCACATGTGGATTCCCTGAGGTATTTGTGTAGATATTATGGATATTCTTCATCAAAAGATCATCATTCTCGCTCTTGTCGTAGTTGTTCCACACGGTCGTCTCGTCGGTTGCTCCCTAGTTACTCTATTTCTCTTCTGATTACCTTTCCTACACCTCGGAAGTTAGCTACGAGTGCAATTATTTGCTGGATTCAATAAATTGTGGTCGATTTTGGGGTACGCAACTTAACACGAACAATAAAAATTAATGTAAAATGCAAAGAATGCAAAATATGAATATTTGTTATAAAGCAATAATTTTTTTTTAAGTTATTTCGGAGATTACTGAGAGCGCTCGCAACTCACAGCAATTTCCGAGCCGCCATAAAGATTGACGCGAGGTGTACGACACTGCTCCCAGTTTCTCCTTCACTTGCTGTACTAACTTATTCTAGTATGCTTAGTATGAGCAAGCATGTCTGTATGCCTCCCTTAATTACTTGACGACTTTGGACGATTTTGACGACCTGAGTGGTTCAGTGGTCAATATGGTCAGTGGTCCACGCAAGAGGTCCCGGGTTCGATTCCCGGCCGGGCAGAAATTGAAATGATGAATTTTAATTTCTGTTACGGGTCTGGGTGTTCTATGTATAATAAGTATGTATTTAAAAGCATATATGTAGTTTACCAGTTATCTAGCACCCATAACACAAGCTTTGCTTATTTTGGGGCTAGATGGCGCTGTGTGAATTTGTCCACGATTATTTATTTATTTATAATTATAAATAAATACTTTAAAGAAACAACCCCCTACTCCCAGATCCGTATGATAGCCGCCGCCCGGCTCGAAGGCTGGCTGCATTCCGGAAAGCTCTGGCGCGCTGCCCAACAGTTGTTGGCCGGCGTGTGCGCCAACGCGGCGGGCGCGGGGCCCAGCGCCGCCAGGGACCACGAAGTCTTGGCTCAGTTGGCCCGGATGCGGCTGAAGACTAAGCCGCTGCAAGCTGCGTATCAGGCGTGTCTCAGGTATTTAAGCATACGTACATAAAGTTATGTCATTTTCCTGTAGGGGTCGGGAGAGGCTACATTGTTCCACTTGGTACCTCTCGCTTCATCTACATTTATCAACATCCTCATACGTGCTCGTCGAGTCAGGTGTGTATTTTTTAGACCGGGCTTCCCACCCCTGCAACTCTTTTCAATCAATCAAATAATTTATTTGTGAAACACAAGTATAGTTAGATATTACAAGTAAGAGATACCGCTGTGATCCGCCGTTAGGCATACAAATATTATATAAATATCTAATTGGCATAACATAATTACTTATTCAACTTATTTAAAATACTAATTGGATAATAATAATATGTCAAATTGTTAAAAATATTAAATATACCACATTGAATAGAAAATTTGTCAAATTAAATAAAAAAGCTCAGCTAGGATAGTGTTTTAAGGAGTCGGCAGCACGTGAGCGTTACCCCTGCTATTGCAAATGTCTACAGGCTGCTGTAACTGCTTACCATCGGGCAGGCCGGTAACTAAAAACAACGGTTGCTTACCTAAGTCAAGACAATAAAATGGGCCCAAAGTTCAACTTTGTAGCTTACTTACTTATACGTTCTTGATTAAAATATCTCAATTTTTTTTCAATACTTAGTAGAGCTCGTCTAGTCTAAAATGACGCGCCCCACTACTTAGTTAGTTGATTTCGATGTGTGAGTGCAAATATTGATAACGACACTTCATCTGTGTGGGAGCCAATGAACGACGCGTGCTCCTACGTTTGAATTTTTCCGGCAACTGAATGACCAATTACAACGGCATTTGTATATGTATTGCGTCCATATTTTAAACTTGCTTGTGTGCGTTAATGCGATAGTGAGGCGCGTCATTTTAGATTAGACAAGCTCTACCTACTTATTTCTTCTAATTAATTATTACTGTATAGCTGTTACTACCAATTTCTATAATACTTACGTAAAAAACATGAATGTCTCAACTAGTTGTAGTTTTACAGTTTATTGTCGAACTAGTGCTATAAGTGTGAACCTTTGGCGTATTTTAATCCAAACTAAGTTTATCCTAATTCCTGTAACTGTGGGCTAAATAAAATAAAGTAATTAATGTCGAGCACGGTCCGGTCGTGGTTGGCCCACGCCACGGTGAGTTTGCTGCGGCCACAGGGCGGTCAGCGTGTCACTGTGTGCTTCCTTCCTACTTTCCTACCTACTTTCTTTTTGACGATTGAAAGAGATATTTAATGTCCTAATCAATAAAGAAATTTTGAATTTTCTTTATTCCTCGCCCCCAGGGAGATGGTATCCGAGTCCCCAGCCCTCTTACGCAGCGTGGTAACTCACACGATCTACAACGAGCTGTCGGCGGTGCGGTCGCCCAACAACATGGCCGTGCTGTGCGCGCTCATACAGGCGCAGCCGCAGGCCGTGCCCGCCGCCATGGCCGCCACCTACCAGGTGGGTTGGAGACGTAGATACCTGCTGTGAAATTGTATTTATTATTTTTGTGTACAATGAAGAATAAAGAAGAAGAAGAAGATAGATGTCGATCGACCACTCGTTGTTTTATGGGAGGTTTTTAGACAGCCGGTTAGAAAGAAGAAATAGGTCAAATGGTTGCGGTAGATGGCGTTGTTTCGGCACGGTTCTAAAAAATGAAATGTATAAAAATGTAGACTTATTGCACGTTTTTGTCAGAAAAGTACTAAAATTGCTTTGCACGAAATACTTTTTAGATTACTTCGATTATCCAAATAAATACTAGATCATCTAAGCAACGCCATCTAGCGAGGGTTGCCGAACTACTTTTTTTACTTTTTAAATCAGCTGTCACATAATCCTACGTTACATTTAATACTTTACTTACCCTCACTTTTCGCAGCAGGAATTCAATTAATAAGAGGTGACCTTTTACAGAATGAGCCAGTGATGTAGCTGGCGCGTTTATACTTTATTAACCACCTTTTGGACCTACTTTTTCCTTAGCTTGTTCAGTCACCAATCCCAAGGCAACCCGAAGGAAAGTGTACTTTTTACGCTCTGGTAGCAGATCGCGGTGTTGAAAACTACCAACAGAAAACGCTATGTGGCTAATTTTCAGTTTATGTACGATAAGGTTTCTTCCGCCGCCCGATTTCTGTCTGATAGCACTCTAAGAAAATTTAAAGTAGAATGTTTCCTTATTTCTTTCGCTTTCCTGTTTAACTTCCTGTAAAAAGTTGCGGAAGCAAGACTTGCCTGTTTGTCAACCATTTATTCAGCGAGTGCGGTTTCAGCGTCGGAGTTTTGAGCCGCCCAAGGAGCCGACGTAGCCTGACCTATGAACATGTTGGGGCCTCCGACGTGGCCTTTTCCACTGACTAACATAATGCAACCGTGTCTCCGTAGGAGCTGCTGTTCCGCAGCGAGGACTACCTGCGGCCGCTGCGGCTGCTCACGCGCGAGTGCGTGCGCGCCGCGAGGGCCGACGCGCAGGCACTCTTGCCTCTAGCGAGGGCCCTCGCCGCGCCGCCTACCACCGACCCGCCTAACGAGGTATGTGTAACATAACACATTATAACATCATATCAGCCAGACCCACCACCAGAGCGTCGGTGGCCGGGCGATTGAGTACCCCCGCGAGTAATCCCACTGCGGCCATGTACCAATGACTCTTTTCTGAGTTATGTACATTAGTTGAATTCTAACCGATGCTCTTACGGTGAGGGAAAACATCGTGATGAAACCTGCACATTTAGGCGACTGAATGTGTAACCTGGATCCAATCTGGTCAGGTTCCCCTGGTAGCAGGGTCAAGGTCAGATGGTCAAGGCGGACCCCGGGCCCTCGTGCACAAGGTGATGATGAAAAAGGTAAACACGACTAGCCGAATTTTTCAAATTAATCAATAGCCTTCTTTTTACATGAAGTCTGTTACGTATCTGGTTCACTTTTATTGTTTACTATTCCTGTAACTTTGATTGAACGAGATACATACAGATACACACCTACGTCCGTATCCCACAGAGGTAGACAGACATCGAGCGCCACAAGCTACGACACAAAAAAAATTTTATGGTCCTAAATAAATGTTTTCTATTCTGTTCTATACACACATCTTTTGCCTCTACCAAATTCGTACATCTTGTCATACATTTACGCCGGTTGAGGGTACTGCTGAGCTGCCCTTTTTGAAGAAGGTCATTTATTACTATAAAATTCGCCCCCGTTGAGGGCTTTAGTGATTTCAAAATCTACCAAATGGCACTACCGAGAAGTAAGGTCCGTTGTCAAACGACTGCCGTACTATTGGACGCAAACAACTGCTGTAAAATGGAGGCTCGATCCTAGCCAATGATAGTAGTTTTGACGTAGTTGCTGCATGCTTAAGCTTAACGATTGGTGGTGCAAGGGAAAGTCGAGGGTAAAATATGTCGTGGGCGCTCTCCAACACGGTGGACAAACCTCATCACGTCTGTGACACACTACACTATAAATGAAAACTCTCGCTCAGCCAAACACAGGGATACATGGCCTTGCATCACGAGGTCGGCGGTGGCGCAAGACCCGACCTACACATGACCACGTCCACTCGTGTTAAGAGTGCACAACTAAGAACAGTTACCTACGTAAATCACCTCAACCACACCCCCTTCTCATCAGGTCCGCGACCGCGCGTTCGCCTCCCTGGCAGACCTGTTCTGCTGCTGCTGCCTGGTCACAGCTTCGCACAGCAAGCACCTGCCTGAATACCGGGCTCAGCTGGGAGCCGTACAGGCCGTTGCTGTGGGCTGGTTACTGGACGTGGCTGTGCCTGTCTACCGGCCACAGAGGCAGGAGTATTTGCAGGCGCTTAATAAGGTTGGTACATCAATATACCACATTTTTAAGGTATATTCCGGGTTTCCTACCGCGTACCTTTGTTGACGAGTAGCCCGATATTTTGACGCAGTTGCATGTATCATGGTCACTGAACGACTAAACCCGGAACAAACCTTTAAAATGTGTGATAATAATCGCGATAGTTTAAAACATCAATATCCTCCACCTCAGCTTTTTTCTTAGCAATCTTTTATCGCGCGTTTTCTATGATCAGTCCAGTGTACTTGTCAAGACTAATCAAACGAGTCCAAACTCGTTGGGTTTATCATGCGTAGTTTAGGAGTTCCGGATGGTCACCTTTCGTCTCCATAATCAGATCAGCTCGATGCTACATTGTGTTGTCACCGAACTATCATATATACGGGGTTGTACCACACTTTCAACTGCTAAAATACTGATATACTTGATGTATAATTTATAACTGATGTGAGTACTCTGAGCTTACTTGATTGTCAAATACGCACTGATCTGATATTAGGCGCACTATACCACCGAATTCGGGGTCAGCATATAAAAGTCCAATGTACGTTTTGTCTCGTACAATAAAAGTATGCAAAATTCCAGCTCAATCTATACCGGTAAATCGGTCAAATTTAACTTACAAGATTTTATTATGTATATTGTGACATGTGAAAGTAAATAAAAGCTTATAAAATGGACCTTATCCTCTCACTTTATCTTAGCTTATTCTTGCGCTCTTTGCTTTTAATTTTAAATGCCTGAATGTAATAATAAGCCTTCTAATATGGCTAACCATTGGCTCTCCCATATGCACTCTCACTTTATCTCATCATGTCACCTTATTCTCGCGCTCTTTGCTTCTGAATTTAGCCGTCTGAATAGAACCAAGTGTAAGACCAAACCATTATCTCCCCCAGATAATGTTCGTGGAGGCGGCCGAGGCGTACAGCAAGGCGGACAACTGGCCGCCCGAGTCGGAGCGCGCGCACACGCACCGGCTGTGCGCCGACGCGCCGCTGCCTCAGAACACGCTGCTCCGGCTCATATTCATCGGACTGTCCAAGGTGAGGCGGTGGAATTGACCACTAGATGATGAAGGGATAAGGTAGCCGCCAATGTTGACAAGCGAAGTAGGAGATGGAAAAGTGTAATTACTTACCTGGCCGGATGGCCAGGGGTTCAGGGGTCCTACAGTTGATCGTCGGAAGTATTATTTATGTGACAGAAGTTGGCACACATCTCTAGCGCGATGTAGGAACGGTCAGCGCCATCTATGTGCGGATGCTTGTAACCTAGTTTTCTTGTATTCGTAATGTGGGTTTTGTTGAGTTTCTCTATTGGAGCGATAGATGCCGCTACACTCACCACCATCCGATAACGAATTTTAATAATCCGAAGGTTCGAAAGAATGCTTCCTGCTCGTACGATTCGGATGTGGAATAGCCACAGTTTTTTCGGACTATGACATGGGATCGTTCGAGAATTATATTAAATATCTCCTTAGGGGCAGGTAACGCATTGGTAGCACCCCTGGTGTTGCTGATGTCCATTGGCGCTTCACCGTATTACATTTAAAAAAATTACTTGTCTACTTAGGACAATGTATTTTTTTTATTTACTCCTTTTTTGTATTATTATTTTTAACTTTGTTTTCTATCGTGTCGTGGTGTCTTGTGGCAATAATGTCCTTTCTACATCATTACAGCCCATATCAGTCCACTGCAGAATTTAGGGCCTCTCCCACGATACCCCAGGTCATCGCCATAATCTCTGCGCTCGGCAGGCGGGTTGGAGACGTCCTTTCTTATTCTTATTTCTTTGTCTCCCCCCAGGACATCCCAGTCACCCCGGCGGAGGTGCTGGAGGTGGTGGAGGCGGTGGTCCGTCGCGCGGCCGCGCTGCCGCCGGACGACCAGCCGCTGCACGTGGACAAGCCGGAGTTGCCCGACTACTTGTTCCAGCTGTGCCAGTTCCATCCGCCGGAAAATGTCACGCTGCCTGCTGGGTGAGTGGGTGGGGAGGGAGTTTTGGATCATTCGGACGCGCCTGCTGGGTGAGTGGGGCGGTGGTGGGGGAGTTCTAGGTCATTCAGACGCGCGCCGTGTGCCAATTCGAGCGAAATGCCACCTCGTCCGAGGTCCTGGAAGTGTTGGAGGCGGTGGCGCGGTCGCCGGTCGACCAGCCGCTGCATGTGGACAAGCCGGAGCTCCCGGACTACCTGTTCCAGCTGTGCCAGTTCCATCCGCCGGAGAATGTTACGTTGCCTGCTGGGTGAGTTGGGTGGGTGGTGGGAGAGTTGCGTGCAATTTCTTTTTATTCAGGTCGTAAACAGTCGTGTTACATTGCATAAAGAGCATTGGACATTAGGGTGTCCCGTCCATGTATGAGAAAAAAAATATTTCAAGCTACACAATCGCAAGAGGTATCAAAATTTGCGTAATTTAACACAGATTATGAAAAATGTAAAAATATTTGAATTATGTGTAATCTTGAGGGCTCTACCGAACGTTGAAAATTTGGGAATTATAAATTTTTACAGAATTTTTCCGCTGGCTTAAAATAATACAAATTCAAGCTTATTTTATACTAAAATATAAAAATTAAAGAAATATAGCATAAAAAAACAGAATAATCAAAATAGAGCATATAATCAATAGAACATTTTTTATTTTAGTTTGCTTGTTATTGAGTCAAAAATTATGGATTTTGTCCGTGATTGCATATTCCAATGAAGCCATCTCAAGCATTAGCGTCAGTAACATAGTAACACTATGTGAGGCCTTTGTTACCACAGATTGTGTATAACAAGGATAGTCAACAATTTCCAAGCTTTTATCTTTTGTCATGATTTAAAAGTCGTCATTAGAAAGATGCTGAAGAATCGGCGGTGCAGTGAATAACCGGCGTTGCGGATTTCCCTGTCACACAATAATTTATGTGTAATCTTCCACAGATAAGTTAAATTTAAAAGTTTTTATTCTGATATTAGTGCTACTTTCAGCTTTTCTAGATTATTAAGTTAAATCTTTAGTAGAAACCAAGAGGATGTCAGGAAAAACAGCAGCAGCAAATCGCATCGATAAACATTATCTGTCACAGAGCTTAGCTACTTTGTTAGTTGGCTTTGCTTAATGTTTTTCTATTCGCTGTTGAAGTCAGTGGTGTCTCTCTCGAGGTCGTTTATGTCGGGGATGCCTTTGGAACATACTTCTGAGAAATATTCAAGCACTAATCACAATTTGCAGAAACAGAATCAGTTTCTTAAGAGGCTCCCATGCTGTGTTTTTATCAATCTAGTCCTTTATTTTTAATCAATACTACCATAGCCTCCTTCATCTACAAGCCATGCGCAGAAGTTTGACAACGTCGCTTTTTTTAATTTTAGTGTACCTGAAAATTACTGTAGAACTTTCTTCGCGGTCGTCGTCGTTTAATGTTATTAGTTATTTAAGTGATTGAGTATATGCATTAGTTAGATAATATGAAATTGGATAGATTCCTGTACTATTTACCTATCTACCTACTTGGATTATATCCTATTACCCTATTAATAACATAAATGCGAAAGTTTGAAAGGCTTGATGGAAGTTTGGATGGATGAATGTTACTTCGTCATGCAAAATTTACCCAACAGATTTAAATGAAATTTGGCAGTAATGTAGCATATAACCCAGAATAGTATATAGGCTATATTGAATCCCATAATTATTTGTGGTTCCCGCGGGCGCGGGTCTGGAACATGATCCTACTAATACTATAAATGCGAATGTTTGTGGGTATATTTGTTACCTCTTCACGCCTAAACGGATGAACGGATTTGGATGAAATTTTGTAGGTAGCCAGGTTACCGCCTGGATTAAAACATAGGCTACTTTCTATTTAAAGTCTATAGGCAGCGCTGACCGCTTTTCATCAGGTGGCCCGCTTGCCTGTTTGCCTACCGTATGCCAAAAGCTATTAGGAAATAAAGCTAGACAAAATATTGCCTAATTTAAGTAATTTATTCATTAATATAATACATTTTATACATTGATACATATGTACAGGACTAAGTAACTATATACAAATCAGGGAGATAGGTACCTACCTTAAAACTACTGAAAGTACATAAGAAATGCAAATATATTAGTCGATATAGAGTACCTTCGCTGATTTTTTAAAAGTAATAACAACTGGTCTTTAATTATATCTACCTGCTTTTGTACCTCACTACTATCCTCGTCTGTATGATCGATTGCTTTTTCTAAGTATTCTAGTGCCTTCTCAATGCAATGATTATATCTTATTTTTGGTGGCTCGTGAGAACATTTGTACCGACCTAATAGATTTTCCAGTTGGGAACATTTAGAAAGCAGCAAAGTATGGGACAACATCGGTTTCAAATCATGTTCGGACAGTTCATTTTTACCTAAAAATACTTTTGACTTTTAAATTAGAAAATACAATAATATTGTTGAGCACTTTGACGGGAACATCATCGTTTAAAGTATAAAAATACATGAACTGGTCACCATATCCTAAACGCCACCCACAATACAATTCTGTTTTAAATTTAAGACCTTCCTGTAGCTCACTAAAGCTCTTAATCTCATCACTTTTTAACTTTAAATTTTCTTTTTCTTTTTGCCTTCGAATCCATTTTTGCCGTCGTTTTTCTGGATCAGTTCTAGTCTTGGGGCATGCTTTATTTTTTGGGCAAACTAGGAAATATACGGGGTATCGCACCAGTCACTAGACGAGCGCGTTTTACTGGTACCTTTTCAACGCTGCCATCACCGTGGTATATATTAGTTGTTGTGATAACTTCCTCTTCGCTAAATTGTTTACTACATACGAAGGAACCAACAGTGGGACTCCAGTTCGCTCGGGAAATAGCAGAAGTCCATTTTTTAAAAAGATATTCATTCTTTGGAAACGAAAAAGTCGGCACAGCCTCTTGTCCGTTTTTTAGCGTTACATCGTAGTTTGACCTACATTTTTCTATGCAACAACGCCTAGGCATCTGTTGGAGAAATATTACTATTTTAAAACAGAATTTGAATGATAAAATAAATAAAAAGCTAACAACAAAAATGATCGAGGATTGTTTTTTACTAATCGTATTTATCCATATTTGGCACAATTATAAATATATTTACTTTTATTTACCTTCGTAGATGGTCCATACAATTCGTTTATTTATAGTTTTGATAATATATTTTAAATTTATTAGCTTAAAATTCAAAATATTCCCGCTCATTGACATGTAAACAATGAGTGAATCGGTTCACAGCGACGTTGCCGTTCCGTGCTACAGCATGGCTTGTAGATGAAGGAGGCTATGATACTACTCATTACTATTTTCCTAACATTAAACTTCTCTCATTGATAAGAACTTCCTTAGGTTTCAAGCTCAAATACAAACAAGATTCAGATGAAGTACACTTAAGAAGAAGTCTAAAAGCTTCTTAGATAACTCTAACTACACTCGTTACGTCATTCGTTTTTGAAACTAGACATAATTTCTTTAGCTTTTGCGGTATCTTTTCAAATTGAGGTAGGAATCCATCCACTTTTCGTGGTCAAATGATGTCAGGAATTAGATAATTTGGCCATACTTTCGACTAGCTTTATTGCCCGCATCTTCGTCTGCGCAAAATTAGATTAGAACGTTCCGGACCCGTTCCCGTGGCAACCACATTGAATCTCGGGATGAACTATAGCCTATGTAACCCCCTGATAATGCAGCTTTCTATAGTTGAAAGAATTTTTAAATAGTAGTAAGTAGTAATTGTTGAGCGTATCATTACAAACAAACAATCAAACCTTTTCTCTTTATTATATTAGTATAGATTAGAATGGAAGCTTTGGGTCCAAATATTGTTGATATTTTCTGAAACAGTCCCATATAAGTATTACTGAATTGGATATATTCTTTCTATTATCGGTACTTCCATTTCAAGTCGTTCTTGACTAATAAAATAGCGCTACCGATCGTCAAATTCTAAGTATGTTCTCAATATAGCGGAAGTGCCTCACGACGTCTCGAACTTATTATTCAAATAAAGTCACAAAATCTACTTTTACACTGTATCGCAACTACAGTGTAAAAGTAGTACTTTGAATTCGAAAAAACATTAGCGAGTAAAGTCCAAAAGCCACAAAGTCCTCGAAACAAGTTGAAACGTACCAAGTTACCTGCGACTTTGAATTTGCAAGTCCCAATCTGCTAATTCGAGGTTGCCGATAACATATTGTTGAATAAAAATCTAAATATCGTGTTTGTATTACAACTTAATAAAATAATAACTAAATATTTTTCATATTTACGTTTAAAATAGGATAGCGAAATATTACCTTAAATTTGTAAATTTTTCAAAACTTTGCCGATCTGTAGAACCCTAAAGGTATAGTTTTATTTGGTTTTGCGAGTTATTTGAGTAATCTACGATTAATTACGCAACTTTTGACAGGTCTTGAGTTAAGAAAATCAAGAAAGAGATATAAAGCTAAAATCTGGAGTAGCGAAATATCATAATTTTTCAGTACTTCAAAGATCGGCAGAACCCTGAAAATCAAATTTTATTTTATTATTTTTATTATTATGGTAATCTGCTATCAATTACGCAAATTTTAAGAGGTCTTGCGTTAAGAAAATCCAAGAAAAAAATTCTCGGGACACCCTATTGGACATTTCATCATCATCATCATCACAGCCCATAACAGTCCACTGCAGGACTTCGGGCCTCTCCCACGAAAGGCCCGGACAATAATATTGGACATTTACTATGGAGAAAATCACCACTCACATGCTGATGTTCGATTAAAATCAAAGTACGAACCGGTCACCCATTCAGTTCCAGGGTGCTATGAACGTTGCTTAATCTAGATTATCGGTGACTAAAATTTTCTATAGATTGTAGAGGTGTTCGTTATATTAGATAACGGGTATATTATAACGGTATAAAAATATACTCATAACACCTAATATTAATACATAATATTTTCTGCTACTAATATATTATAACACAAGATAACCATAATATTGTTGTGTTATTTTTCCTGTTATCTATGCGATTAATGTCGTTGAAAGTCGTAAACTAATGTTTGTACGTGGTAATACAAATATATTGATTAATAATACATTTTTATCGCCCAATGGGTGAAGAATTTAGATATTTACTTGTAGTTAATGAACACTAATCATTAATTACCTAGGTTATAATTAGCGACTCGGCTATTAATGCCATACGAATAAATAAATAAATACATTTCTATATACGATTTTGTTCCCCAAGGTACTAAATCAACTGTAAATTATAATAATTATACACACTGAAAAACGGCGACCGTTATACGCTACATAAAATTATATTAGGGTGTTATATTATTCCGTTAAAAATAACATAATATTTTGTAATAGAATAACGTCACGTTATGTTATATGAATATAACGGATCCGCGCACCTCTAATAGATTGGCATAAGTTTTATGAGAAGCCGTTATTTTTTTCAAAATGGCGTTAAGTCGATGATGACTCGGTGATACAGCTTGTAGACCTACAGCTACCCTAAATAACATTGCTTCTAGCACAGAATAAACTAACATAATGTAATACAGTGACAATTTTACTTACAAGAACCTACTTTATTAGGATTACGTTTGATAGAGAGTAACGAAAGATTCTTTCCTTTATTAAGAGTTTTGACCTTTATTTCTTTATTGGTGATTATGTTTTTCGAATTTGATTCACAATGCATACACCCTATTGTATTAATGGTTTCGAATACCTGAATGAGGCAATGGGGATTGTAGGACCCTACCACCATCCTCTAGGCCCAAGACAACCACTCTAAGAGAAGGAAGGATATGGATGAGTGTTTTAACAAATGGCCAATCCCTCAGATGACATAAAGTCTACTGCTACAATAGGTACTGTCGTATTGGACAGACGCAACAGCTGTGAGTGCTGTGGAAGTTTACAAATCTATTTTAGCCAATATTTATTTTGGCAACAGACTTCCGCTATTTGGTGGATAGGTTTGGTCGCGGTCAAAACCTCATTCGCGAAAACGATCTAATGAAAATGTGCCATTAAAGTTGTTATAAACTAAGAATTCTACCGGCAGAGTAGAATTGGCCGTGTGGTGTCCGGCAGAGTAGAATAGCACCAACCCCTTACACTCGTGGGTGTCGTACAAGGCGACTAATGTTTTCGAGGCAAAACATCATGAGTCTCCGTAGTCTGGAAAATTGGCAGCAGCATTTTCCATTGTTATATTATTTAAACACTGCGATCTCCAACCCACCTGCCGAGCGTGGAGATTATGGCGATAACCTCCCCTTTCGTGGGAGAGGCTCTAAGTCCTGCAGTGGACTGTTACGGGCTGTGGTGATGAAACTAAGAAGCCGTAAAGACGTATAGTTCATATTCTATTACGCGCCAGAAAATGTATGTATTTAGTTTTATTTAGGAAACAAACAGCCCTTTTTATAAGTATTTAGATGCAAAATCAAATTTAGATCTACAGTTCCTTAAACACTATACGTTAAATAATATTCGCGAACAGCGAGCAAACAGGTTGTCAACTTACAAATAAATATGAGATCAAATAACGTATGAGATTGCCACCGTTCTTATGTTATGATAACTACTCACGTAAAGCAAGTGAACCCTGGGCCTTCGCGTGCCGCGCGGGAACGCAACCGGGACATAACACCAAGATGATAATGATGATGATGATGTCTCTCGTGACAGGTACACGGTGCCGCCGCTGGCGATCACGGCGCTGTACTGGCGCGCGTGGGCGATCCTGGCGATGGTGGCGGCGCACAACCCGCAGGGGTTCGCCGAGCGCATCGCCGCCGCCTACCCCACGCTGCGGGCGCTCATCGAGACCTGCATCACTGGGTGAGTTGGTGATGTCTCTGGGTACACGGTGCCATCACGGGCTGTACTGGCGCGCGTGGGCGATCCTGGCGATGGTGGCGGCGCACAACCCGCAGGGGTTCGCCGAGCGCATCGCCGCCGCCTACCCCACGCTGCGGGCGCTCATCGAGACCTGCATCACTGGGTGAGTTGGTGATGTCTCTGGGTACACGGTGCCATCACGGGCTGTACTGGCGCGCGTGGGCGATCCTGGCGATGGTGGCGGCGCACAACCCGCAGGGGTTCGCCGAGCGCATCGCCGCCGCCTACCCCACGCTGCGGGCGCTCATCGAGACCTGCATCACTGGGTGAGTTGGTGATGTCTCTGGGTACACGGTGCCATCACGGGCTGTACTGGCGCGCGTGGGCGATCCTGGCGATGGTGGCGGCGCACAACCCGCAGGGGTTCGCCGAGCGCATCGCCGCCGCCTACCCCACGCTGCGGGCGCTCATCGAGACCTGCATCACTGGGTGAGTTGGTGGGAGAGAGAGGAAGAATAAACGTTTATTATAGGTAGAGGCACGGCACACCTAGACTCGCGTTTCTCGCGTTATGACATTTCGAATTAGACATTTTTTCTAGCCATATCTCTCCATTAATAATGACATTGAAATGTCTATTGCAGCCAAAAATATTTACTCGACTATCCTCGACAGACGTATATTGTCTTATAATCTGTCCAAACTGACTTGTTTTATTTGGTTAAGGAAATTATGTATATAAATGGACAATGTGCAGCAGTATTCATTAAAATTCACATTCTATGTGTTTCTTATATAATTCTCGACATCTATACACAATATACGTACGTTGGCCGTGTGGTGTCCGGCAGAGTAAAATAGCACCAACCCCTTACATTCATGGGTGTCGTCGTACAAGGCGACTTATGTATTCGAGGCAAAACTTCAAGAGTCTCCGTAGTCTGGAAAATGGGCAGCAGCATTTTCCATTGTTATATTTAAACACTGCGAACTCCAACCCGCCTGCCGAGCGTGGAGATTATGGCAATAACTTCCCTTTCGTGGGAGAGGCCCTAAGTCCTGCAGTGGACTGTTACGGGCTGTGATGATACGTAGCGTGATTGATACGGCAAGTCGTGATTTTTGGTATTATTTGTTGACCAAATAAGACAAGTCAGTTTAAACAGATCATAGATCAATTTCAGTGACATATTATTATTGAGTACTTACCTATTAAATTAGCGCTTTTTTGCAAATACCTATATATTTGTTGAAATATATTCAATTGTACATAATATAATTAATACATGATTTCGCAAGTAGAGTATATTTAGATGACGATAAGTCTCTACAGTTAAAAAACAGATATTTTATTAAGTTTTTGTTGGAAAATATCCCTTTTCAGTTGTCGTCAATTTTGCCTCTTTAACCAGGTGTAATTTAATTAAGAGAGCTTTGCGAGGCTTAAGGCGGTGTCGCAGCCTGAGTCCGGTGCATGGTTGCACGCTTTGCCGTCACCACATCTGAGCACTCTTGTAGACGGCGACTCACTGCGGCTGGCGGTGGCTCTTCGCCTGGGCTGCGATGTTTGTGAACGTCATCAATGCATCTGCAGTTCCATGGTGGAAGCCAATGGTCACCACGCTTTAAGTTGTTGTCGGTGCTCGGGTAGATTTCCGCGTCACCACGCTCTTAATTATGTCGTCCGTAGAGCGCTGGTTTCGGCTAATATCCCTTGCGCCCTGGAGCCTCCCGGACTGAGTCGTTCTGATGGCAAGAGGCCTGATGGTTTAACATTGGTACCATGGCAGAGGGGAAAATGTCTGTTGTGGGACGCCACATGCGTCGGCACCTTTGCGCCCTCACACCTCAGTCGCACAGTCAGGGTGGCTGGAACGGCGGCAGAGTTTGCGGCCCTAAGGAAGCAGAAGCTGCAGAAGCTGTCCATTGCTATCCAGCGTGGCAACGCTGCTAGCATGTTATTGGCATGCTGTTATTGGCACCTTTGCATCGGGAATGACCGGAAGTGGGACAATCAAAGTTTAGACGAAGAGCTTTTTGTAGCGGATGTTTAGTTTATAGTTATGTTAGTTTTATAGTTTGACATTGTGACTTGAATTTAATATTTGAATTATGAGAGTAGTTATCACGATAAAATGGTATGCACCAGTTAGCTTTATGTTGTCTGATTAAACCTACAAAGTTTCATTGTAATCGGATTTTCAATTGACAAGAAATTGAAAATTTAGCTTGCATGAAAATTGCAGTTTTCGTCATTTTCGCCCAATTTCATAAGTAAGGACCTAATATCAAAATTTATGGTTGCACCGTACACTCACACATACCCTTCATCCTCCCTCAGCAAGGGCAGCATAGAGTGGACGGGCGGAGCACCAGAGGCCGAGCGGCTGGAGGCTGAGCGCGCGGCCGTGCTGCAGCTGGAGGCGACCCTCGCGGCCGCGGGCGGCGCCAAGCTGCCCGTCACCGAGCACACCTCGCGGATGCTCAGCCAGGTGAGACCCCACAGCGAGGCCAGCGTAGAGTGGACGGACGGGCAATGGACACTAACATATCAGATGCTTCGCTCCACTCCACGCCCGGCTCCCTGAGGGACGTCCCTACTATCGGGAGAGCCCACCTGACGCCCTCGCTTCACCTGCTTCACCAACGCCCATGTCGCGGATTGATTGAGCGCCATCTGCAATAAGACGATTAAAATATAAGTCAATTGGTCCGATATCTTATGCATGAAACTACACTAATAAACGTTATTACTTCTAAACCATATTATGTTCATCATTGTTATAAAAACATCATTTCCAAAATAAGTTATACTTATGCAAGGCAAATAACATCCATTCTGTCAACCATAAAATATTATAATTCAATCCTATTCTTCAATATAGCGAAGATCTAGATACTTTGCAGACTACTGACTCTTGTTATTCCACTAACGACTACGCTGCGTGTAGAAAGGTAATGAATTTCCAGAATTCGTTAAAGATTATATCAATGAATATACGAAGCGTGCACAAAAATTTTAATCAGCTCTTACTTACCCTAGAGTTACTTGATATTGACTTTGACATCTTGGTTTTGACTGAGTGCCGAATGAAAAACCGGATATTCACAGATTCCATTCCAGGCTACACAGTAGAGTGCAGCAAAAATAATCCGATTCAAAATGATGGAGTTATTGTATTTGTGAGAAATGGGCTGGATTATGTATGTACGGAGTTAGCGGTGTCAGGGGCTAACTGTCTACAGCTTAGGTTGCCAAATAATTTTTATTTAATAGCAATGTACAGGTCTCCATCATGTAATAAAATTGATAAGTTTCTTGACTCGTTGGATCTGGTGCTAAACGCCATAAACCGTAATGAGAGTATAATTTTAATTGGAGACATGAACATAAACATTATTGGGAACTGTCACCCTCAGGCTGATGATTATTTATCCATAATGGCAATGTATGGCCTCAAAGTAGGCATTGATAAGCCCACTCATGATAATAGTTGTATAGATCACTGCATGATACGAAATAGTAATACACTTAATAAATTTGGCATTTTAAAAACGGACATCACGGATCATGATATGGTATTGTGTTCTACTTCATTAAATTGCTGTACGAATAATCGTAACACAAATCAATTGCCATTAATGAGAAAATCTATTGATTATGAACAATTATACAAAGACACAGAAAAACAATCATGGGAGGATGTGTATAGTCAAACGAATGTAAATTCTGCTGTAGACGTTTTTCAAAACAATCTTTTGCACCTTATAAATAAGAATACAGTAGTCAAACGAATTCCACACAGAAATCAAAAATTAAAGCCATGGATGACCAATTCAATATTGATTAGCATACGCAAGCGGAATATATTCTATTCAAATTGTAAAAAATATCCTCAAAATCTTGCCCTAAAAGAAAAATATATAAATTATAGAAGACTGTGCAACAAAATTACAAAACATGCACGGGAAATGTATTACAAAAGTAAATTAAATAATAGTTCTGGTGATCCTAAAAAAGTTTGGAACATTATCAATGAAGCTACTAACAGAAAGAAAAAAGACAAATATTTAATACAAGAACTATTACTTAATGATAAATTAATAAAAATGTCTGATGATCCTAAATTTGTAATGAATAGTATTAATGAATATTATTGTACTGTTGGCTCTGATTTGGCTAATGATCATTTAACAAAAATAAAATCAATCGAAAATAAATTAGTCAGTAATGTATCTATACAAAAGTCCTGTAAATCATTTTATCTTAGATCAACCAACCCTTATGAAGTAGTAAAAACTATTAGTAAACTTAAAAATAGTGATTCATCAGGAATTGATAATGTAACTTCAAGAATTGTAAAACATCTAAAAGATATAATAGCATATCCACTTACCTATATAATTAATCTCAGCTTTAGAACTGGTACCTTCCCTGACGCTCTTAAAATAGCAATTGTAATTCCTCTATACAAACAAGGACCCAAAAATATTATTTCTAATTTTCGGCCAATATCCCTTCTACCCACAACTTCTAAAATTATTGAAAAAGTTGTTAAATCCAGACTAGCCATTTACACAAAGGACTTCTTAGCGGATAATCAATATGGATTCAAAAATGAGGTTGGTACTAGTGACGCAATTGCCGAGCTCACAACTAAAGTAATTCAAAATCATGAACAAAAAAATAAAGTCATTGCTGTATTCGTAGATTTAGCTAAAGCTTTTGACACAGTGTCTCATGCAATATTGTTAAAAAAGCTAGAAATCCTTGGGATCACAAATAGGGAATATCAATGGTTTCATTCTTATCTGAAGGGTCGAAAACAAATGGTACGTATAGGTAATAGCACAAGCGATTTGAATACACAAGAAATCAATTTCGGTGTACCTCAAGGAAGTGTGCTCGGGCCTGTGCTTTTCAGTATTTACTTAAATGATTTCTGCACACTGATACCTGATTGTAGTACAATATGTTTTGCGGATGACACTGTATTGATTTTTAGCGGTGCAACTTGGGATGAGACCATTCAAAAGACAGAAACCGGTCTTCGCTGTGCTGGAGACTGGTACAGTCGTAACCTACTTACGCTAAATGAAAAAAAAACAGTGTGTATGGTATTTGCACCCACTAAAGCCGGACTACCCCGAAGCATACCAAAAATTAAAATTCATGCATGTAGTTTGCCAAAGGATTGCGATTGTAGGACACTGGAATATGTGGAGTATACCAAGTATCTCGGCGTAGTTATCGATCAACACCTCCGGTGGGACAATCACATTGATATACTGTCTAGAAAAATTAGAAATCTGGGTTATATTTATAGCGACTTAAGGAATATTTTAAATAGTAAATTGCTTCTAAGGATATATTATGCACTAACTCAGTCATTGCTTTTATATGGGATACTGGCTTGGGGGGCCTGTGGCTCAACCTTACTTGAGAAACTTAACAAAGCACAAAAGTTAAATTTAAAAATTATAAAACGGAAAAATATCAGATTTCCTACTGTCCAACTTTTTCAAATGTGTAAAGTTCTTACCCCTAGACAAATATATCTTTGGCAAATTTTGTTGCACATGGAAAGAAATATTTCAAAATTTCCCCTGGCAATAAGGAAAAGAAACGTACGTATTGGCATTATGCCTAAATACAATATCCCTAACTACAGGTCTAGTACATTCGGACGCCGGCACTTTACACAGGTAGCACCCAGACTGCACCATATCTTGCCGAGCAGCCTGTCGCAATTGGTGGATGAAAAGGATGAATTAAGGAATACAAGTTCGCTTAAAAATAAACTAAAACAGTATCTACTTAATAAAAATCAGTTGGAAATGGATGAACTGTGGAAAAGGATATCTATAAGTAATGAATAGTATGGTATGCCGTATAATATAGGTGTTTGTATTCTTTTATTTGTGTTTTATATATATGACGGATCACGGTCAATAGTATGGACTCACGTGGTCAATAGTACGGACTCATGACGATGAAAACGGAAGTGGGAGTGCGCCCTCTGGTGGGGCGTGCTGACAGAGTCTCGACGGCACGACTCGGGCCGAGTGGCGGCCATTCTTGGCGCGACCGCCGCCGAGGAGTGACGCGTCTTAAAACTGTCTCCACATTTCGTTTGTTTACGTTTGAAGTTCGTTAATAGAAAGTGTTATTTACGTTTAAAAATAAAGTCATTTTAAAATCACCTTTGAAATAAGAAAGTAAATTACCTCAACTGCCTACATTTGTAATACCGCTCTGAATTCTAGTGAAATTACAGGGTGTTTCATAATACATGTATAAAGCCGAAAGGGTGTTAAAGTAGAGCTTTCAAAGAGTGCACTGGGGACTTCATTTTATCCGGACCTTGAATTTTAATTTTAATAAAAAAAAATAATTTTTAAAGATAAATAACCATATCGACTACGTTGAAGCGCAGCTCTATTTCAAGTTGATGATCATATAAAAAACAGGTTAATAACCTCGTGCGACCCCTATCGAAACAAAGCAACCTCCTCAAGCCTACTACCAGGAGCCTAATGCTGCGTACACACCGGGCGATGTGTGACGCGCACCCGTTTCGGCTAACGATTGTCCGTTGACGTGTGCCAGCCGGCAATCCGCAGTGCAGCGTGGCGGTAACATCAAACGGATAGAAGTAATCATCCAATCGCAGTTTGGGCGGATACCGAAGGCCAACAAACAAACGTGCAAATACGAGCCCAAATCGGTTCCCAAAACTCCCAAAGATCGTTTGCTTGACCACGAAATGCAAGTATTAGACCTTAGAAGTCCAAATAATTCGGCCGACAGCCCTTCGTTGGCGTACGTTGAGTGTGTACACACCATAAGGACGAGTAATAACCTCGTGCCATTCATATCAAAACAAACCAACCACCTTCATCTTACTACCAGGCGTCGTACTAAATGTTACCTACTTATCTACATGAATAGGCTCTACCAAATTAACTAGGAACTTGCCTACACTAATTATTTTCGATAGGTAGGTATGCTTAAATAGTCGGAGCGTCGGTGGCCTATGGTTGCGGTATCCGACTCGTACGCGTGAGGTACCGGGTTCGAATCCCACTGCCGCCATGTACCACTAACTCTTTTCTAAGTTATGCACAGTAGCTGAATACTAACCGATGCTTTTACGGTGAGGGAAATCATCGTGATGAAACTTACACATTCAGTTCAGACGACTGAATGTGTAAGTAACCATGATCCAATCTGGTCAGGTTCCCTTGGTAGCAGGGTTAGGAGCCAGGAATGTCAGATGGCAGTCGCTCCACTGCAATTAATTACCTAATCTGCCAAATCCTAGATCATGGACCATAGTCAAGGCGGACCACGGGCACGGAAAATAATTTTGTGGAGAGAAAAGAATTTGTTACAGTGGAGCGACTACCATCTGACCTCCATGACCCTGCTACCAGGGGAACCTGACTCGATTGGACCATGGTTACAATTTCAGTTGCCAGAATTTGCAGATTTCATCATGATGTTTCGCTCACCATAGGAGCATCGGTTAATTTCAACTAATGTACATAACTCAGAAAAGAGTCATTGGTACATTGCCACAGCGGGATTCGAACCCGGCACCTCTCTCGCTTACGAGTCGGATACTCAACCGCCCAGCCACCAACGTTCTTGAAAAACATACTTAAGATAGCTACATAACTAAAACAGAATTCGTTCAATTGATAAATCGTTCTACACAAATAAGTAGGTACTATGTCCTACTAAAATGGTTCACTCATCTAGGGACCTACGTAGCGTAGGGAACCACTTATGAGACTAGTTTTGTTGAAACAGATTACAGACAGGTTTTACTAAATACCTACATGTTTTCATGAACAGATAAAAGCGTTGTCTTTTCTGCTTATTTCCCGTCGGAAAAGAACCTCCTAACGTTACGATTAGGTACTAGCTAGGTAGCATATCTTAAAGTCTAGCTAGAACCTAGACCTTTAAAGCATGTAGGTACGTACCTTTTTAAAGTTATTTTATGAAAACAAACAGCGTCAGGTGCCATACTTTCTTGCTTTCTTGTGGCTCGGATGACTGATAGGTATTAACTATCAAGTAAGCTTGCACTCGTATCGTAGCGTAGCTAGGTAGGTACACTCCATACACACAGATACACAACACTACGCAGGCTCTGGTTGCTATGCAATACGTAAATAGGTAGGTACCATGGTGTTTGGCCTACTGCTAGCTTGCATTCATACACAGAATAATGATTATCACAATACTTAAACGTTGAACGCTGAACACAGACAAGACTACGTTAATACTGGTACCTGAAGTTCACATCATTCGTTCACATCGTTAACACTCTTATCACAGTTATCTTCACAATAGGTACTTAGGTATCCTACAACTACAACGCAACAATCATTTCGGTCACGCGAAAAGCTAAAAATGAATGAACGAATACGACGCGAAAGTAGGCAAATTTCGTCAATGGAAGTCGCGCCGTGGGTCAAACCACAAAATAAAGAACGGCCCGCCAAAGTATTCTATTTTTAGATTTTGTAGTTTTCAGTTTCTATTTTGATGTCAAAAGCGCCGCCACAGCTCCGGCGCCGGCCTTGACCTTGACGGCACGTGCAAAAGGATTCGTACTTAGGGATCCGTGTTTTAGGGGTCTAACTTATTTCGCCTTTTATGTTCTCTCGTTTTATGTTCTCCTGGTAGTTGCACCATAATGTTGATTTTTTTTTAATTTGTTAAAGTGAGTCTCAAGCGAATCCAACTGTGGGCTTAATAATAATCCTTATGGCGATGGCCTACATTTGCTTATCACGATTTTATCGGGTAGTTTGGTACAATGACAGTAACCTAGACAGTAATTTCTAAAATTGTGTTTGGGTCCGTGCTCCACCTAGGTGACCTAGGTTCTCCAATTGGGTGAAGCCTTGGATATTTACAGGTAAAGCTCCATCAACTAAGAATCATTAAGTTAATTTTAGTTGATAAGAAATGTTCGTGAAAACGATAGGTACGATTACCTACGCGACACTGAAACATGACTGACAGACATGACATGAGAAAGCAAACTCGTAAAAAGACAAAGATGTTACATTAATTAGAGTTTGCTACATTAATATGCTACAGTAATTTGAATAAGACTACTTTGCTATTAGTTAGGTGGTGGTGCACTTTCGTAAAAACTATGAATGAACCTTTTGAATTAAAATCATAATTGATTACAATATTTTTTTGTACAGAACCCTCGAAACCAAAAAATACAAAACGGATAATTTAGACCTCCTTAATATTGCGCCTAGTACGTGGGGTGTCCATAAAATAAGCCAGTGCAAATACAGGCATGACGCATTTCATCTTAGTCCTCACAGTGACAACGCATCTGCTGTTCTGCATGTTTGTTGCCTGCAACCTAAATGCTTAAATCCTAGTACGTAAATAGTGTTGCTAGGTATTTTTTCAGCTATTCAAATTTAATATTCACCTTCTTGAATTCAAACATGAGTAGAATTTAATAATTACTATTAGATAGGTACTAAAATGACATCTTTCCTTATTTCGGAGCTGGCGGAAAAGTTCAACGAGAAATGCATAAACTTGTGCCAAGACTCACCACATGCATTCAACAGGATGTAGACTGAGTGAAAAAATAGACAAAAAAAGTATAACAACAATATCGTGTAGTTTTGCTGCACTTTCCAAAAATATTAAAATCTAGTGAATGTACTTTATGGACACCCTGTGATATCAGTATCCCGTACATAGTCCACCTGCTTCAGTCATGACTGCCTAGTACAATAGAAGATATGGCGCAGACGCGAAATCAAGCTGTAACTTTTTTGCCTATTAATGTTTATTGTGTTTTCGCAATTAGTTTGAAGACTATGTACCTAGGTGCAACATTGTGTTGAAGGCAACAAAAAACAAATAAATTAAAGTAGAAACAAACATCGAAATGTCTTGTTTTTGTGCCGGACTGCTCACGAGCTGCTTGTAATAATAATTTTATTAACCAGCCACTTGAGGTATTGATCGTAGTGATCTTTAGATTGAATTTTAAAACTCATATGAAACGGTAGGTAGAAAAGACTTAAAGGCACAAAACCTATATCCTATCTGTAACTGGTAAAATTGTATTATTCAGTTGATTGACCTGATTATGAACTTGAGTGATCTATTACAACTGATTTCTAGAGATGCGGTCTTTCGTTTTCAAAATGTGATTATCGACATTGAAAAAGAAAAAGTTCGATAGTCATTTTCTCGGTAACTATTCCACGCACGAAAAAAATAATTGTACCTATCGTTTTAATACGTTTAGCACTCCATCCAGTTCACGGCTTTATACATGTATTATGAAACACCCTGTATAAGTGATGTGCAAAAATGAAATGGAATAAATACAGTGGAGTAAATGTGAACCTTTTCTTTAATTTATCTGGACGAATACGAACTGATGACAATGATCCTGATACACCCCATTCCTTCACGCGACGACATCAGAAGCGGTGATGACGAACGCAACGCCCAAGAGATGGTATGATAAAAAGCAACAAAGAAAATGCAGATACGCTACGTGAAAGCGTAATAATAAAAGAAAGGTGATTACTCGATCCAGTTGAGTTGCCTACATTAAAATGTAAAATGATTTAACATGTTCAAAGCGCAGCCAAAAGTCCAAACACCCCGAGATATAAGACAAAGACTTCGTCAGAAAGATTGGGGGATTCATAAAGTAAACAGCAGATCATCTGTACCAAATGGGTCATGGTCAAGGCAGACCCCGGGCCTTCGAGAGCACCACTGGGATATCGACAACATTATTAAAAATCGAGTGAAACTTACTATGGACGGCACTTTGGTATGGCTTCTTTGTTTTTGTTAAATTTAATTTAGATTACTCATGTAAAATATTTTCCTTTTTAAATATAAAATTGAGTTAGTTAAATAATTTGCGTAGTTCTAAATTAGCCAGCTATAGTTTATTCAATGACTTTAAAGTAAACGCTTACATTTAGATTCATTTAGCAGTGTGGTTTGACACCACAAGTAAATTAATTGCTTAGATTTCTGCAGATTAAATAAAATCAAACAATTAAAAACGGTGTATATTAATTTTTTATTTTTGTTTTACTAATACAATTATTTTCTTCTATTGCATAACAATGGTGCACAACGGTTCGCTTCACCTACAAGAACAACATTGGAATGCAACGCTGGACTGGTAGCCTCAACGTGATTGTTTCAACATGGGACGACGATGGTAGACAATCTGCGAGTGTAAATGACTGAGAAATGATGTGATATTAACAGTTCCTCTCTATCTGGTGAGTCCTATACATAATTATTATTTAGTAAAAACCTGTGCTGAAGAGGCTCCCTAGCGGATTTTAGGAGTTATTTACTTTTACAAATAAGAAAAGTATTCTGACAGAAACACTATTGATACCCTTAGTAGAGAGAATGGCAGGTTTATTTGTATCTTTAGTGAAACTACAAATAGAAAGAATGTAAACAAAACATAAACAACGTCAGTTACGTCAGTGTTACAATTTGTTGGTAAAAATGTCAAAAACTACTGCTAAGTTTAAAAATGTTAGCTTTTGCGGGTACCTATGTCAATTAATGTAGGCTGTCTGATAGAAAGTTACTAAGAAAAAAAATCACTCCACAAAAATAGTAAGAATTATGTTAAATCCGTCCCAATGTCAAACAGTGTTTATAGTAAAAAAAGTGTTATTTAATCTAAGATTATTTTACCATCTTAAAACATGGTGCGCTATGATTTTACGTATTACCAACATCACGTCAGTTATCAGAAAACAAGAATAAGAAATACTTGGAAAGCATAGTGCTAATATTTTTATAAATTGAGTACGTAAGCATAGTTATGGAGGTGCTGCTGCTGACTGACTTCTTCTTCTTGATCGTTGCCTCACTGCTGAGGATCCTGACATCTTCGGTAAACTGCATGTCGGTTTCGATGAATCGTTCGGATATTTGGTCCACCCATCTCTTCGGACTTCGGCCTCTGGGTCTCTTGCCTTCGACTTTTCCCGTCACCATAAGTCGTTCCAGATTGCTGATTAAGTAAATATTTGATAATAACAGTGTGGCAGGGATGCCGTAGCAGTGAGTTTGTGGAACAATTAGCTGGTGTACTTTAGGATGTTGTCTTAGAGATAGGATAGGCTTCACATAGGCTTCGAATGTGCAAATTCAATAACGACCCCGCGATCTCCGCGATTTCTATGCGAGCGGGAGGGTGCAAACATGTATCGAGAGAAAAAAAAGAGAAAAATTATTAGCGTGTTTGTTTACATTTAACAGGAGAAATTCGAACGAAATTTTCCATATTTCAGTATAATGTTTGTTATTGTGGTCGTAGTTTCCCAATGTTGTAGAATAGAGAGATAAGATATCCGCGGTAAAAATGGGATCACCGATATACGTTTCTTTCAATACTACAAAAAAGAAGGTAGTTTGGTTAGTAACGTAATTTTATATTAGTATCAAGTTATTTAACGAAAAAAAAAAGTAAACACGATTAAGTGAACTGATTGACGGTAGATAATTTAGAATTATGTTTTGAGTAACTAAAGATAAACCTGTGACTTAGTTCGACCGAAAACCATGTGTACTAAGTCAATGTGACTTAGTTTGACCTGGATAAAGACTTTGTTAGACGGATCAATCTAAGACGCTAACCCAATACGTGACGACTATCGAGCCGAGGTTTATATGAGATTTATGTGATCGTTTTGTTTTCTCAAAATTTGTTGCATCATCGGATGAAGGTGATCGTGTTTTATCAGTGATGGTGGGCTAATGGAGCCTATGGGAGAGTTTATGGTTGCTTACCGGCCTGATGGAGGCTATGGGAGCGTGGCTAATAGCAGGTAGTTGTTTTAAGCTTTGTGAGAAAGTGTTGAACGATAACGATGATGAGAAAATCCAGATATTTTGGTGATAGTTCAATAGCCGGTTTTATAAATTATTTTTAGCTTCGAGTACTGAAATTTCCTTGATTACTGATATAAAGTAACTATTTTGAGTTCTGTTATTGTGCCAGTAAGATGAGACAGTGTAAGCAATGGTGAGATTTCATATCCTTCTGCCAGTACAAGTTTTTAAGTACCTGAATTGTTGTTGAGGACAAACATCCAGATTTATTTGGCTGACTTGGAGTGACCCGGGAGTCATGTGTGTGACTCATTGGGCTAAGAGCCCCGAAAGTCTCGGATGTAGTGGCTGTAGATAGCAAACTTATTTTGGAATTTTTTTAGAAGGCGGCTTGATATGGGATGCCTTCGTTATTACAAACATTGTTAAATGGTTTCAAAATGGGAGCTTAAACGTAACGTAAAGTCTAGATAGAGTATACTCGTTCGAACAGTTAAAATCGATGACGATGATTATTGCTTGTTTAGTTTTGGTGTGGCAACAAATGGACTATTGTTACCTATAACTGGCGTATCAAATAGACGTGAGAGCTTCTTATTATTAAACTTCTGATTTAGTTTTGATATTGGGCAGTAGAAATAATGTTTATTTTTATTTTATTTTATTTTGTTGTTTTTGTAGAGATGACACCGTAAACAGTTGTTCGGATCTGTGACAATTACTTGTTGTGTAACTCGTAGACCGTTATTGACCGGGTTATGATAGCAGATAGACTGTTACCTATCACTGACTTAGTACAGATTTGGTCGAAGGATTGACCACGAGCTGAGAATCTATAGACAGCTTCTATTTATTTGTCCCGCCTGTGTGGCTCCCGCCTGTGTGGCTCCCGCCTGTGTGGCTCCCGTCTGTGTGGCTCCCGTCTGTGTGGCTCCCGCCTGTGTGGCTCCCGCCTGTGTGGCTCCCGCCTGTGTGGCTCTCGCCTGTGTGGCTCCCGCTTGTGTGGCTCCCGGCTGTGTGGCTCCCGCCTGTGTGGCATCCCGCCTGTTTGGCATTTCGCCTGTGTGGCATAGTCTGTGTGACATTAAGTCTGTGTGGTATTTAGCCTGTGAGGCATTCTACCTGTATGGCATTTCGCCGGTGTGGCATTTTTATGTGTGGCATTTTGCCTCTGTGAAATTTACCCGTGTGTGACATCTTACCTGTATCGTGCTTTGGTAGACGTGACACAGGATATATGATGAATAAACTCATCGTTTGACGATTAGAGTGGCACTGACCAGAGTGACACCCAACCTGTGTGGTATTTCGCTTGTGTGCAGGTCCAGTTGCTTGGCGGCCTGGTTGCGTGGCGGCCTGATTGCGTGGCGGCCCGACTGATGGCGTCCGTCGTGTGGTGGTTCGTCGCCTGTGTGTCATTTCTCCTGTATGGTAACATTACTTATTCTTTTTAAATTAGGATGGCGCTGACGGATGACCAAAAATCATATGGCATTTAATGAAGGAGTGTTTCAATCCCACTCGAAGTAACATTGGGTCTTTTGCTGAGTACTGAAAATTTGATGTAGGTATGTCACATATTTGTAGTGAATCTAAGTACCTACAGTAATGGACGTCGGGGACGATACGCGAGCTCTGTGATTGGGGCTTGTTTCCCACTCAACAAGAGCATCAAGGGAAAACACTGGTGACGATGATTAAACCTTCTTCATTGGTGGTAATTGTGATACGGTTTATGAACCGTCTGGTGTTATACCTTGTCACGCCTCTCTAATGAACTGAAGTCGTAGCTGAATTTATGTCGGCAACTTATAAAGAATCATTTATGTACAAGATGATGTTGTTATCTCTCGATCTACAGAAGTTTAGTATGATAAATGATAATGGACGTATGTTTTATGTGAAGAATTGGTGGGTTAATGCAGTCGTGATAGATCCAATCACATGATTCATAAGACTTATTTGGGTGATGTGTTGTGGTCAGAAGTGACCGAGCGAATATAGTACTGTGCTATGGTTTTCATGTTTCAGATTACACACGAGGACGTGTGTACAGCAGGACGGCCGTGACGGATCACGGTCAATAGTATGGACTCACGTGGTCAATAGTACGGACTCATGACGATGAAAACGGAAGTGGGAGTGCGCCCTCTGGTGGGGCGTGCTGACAGAGTCTCGACGGCACGACTCGGGCCGAGTGGCGGCCATTCTTGGCGCGACCGCCGCCGAGGAGTGACGCGTCTTGAAACTGTCTCCACATTTCGTTTGTTTACGTTTGAAGTTCGTTAATAGAAAGTGTTATTTACGTTTAAAAATAAAGTCATTTTAAAATCACCTTTGAAATAAGAAAGTAAATTACCTCAACTGCCTACATTTGTAATACCGCTCTGAATTCTAGTGAAATTATAAGTGATGTGCAAAAATGAAATGGAATAAATACAGTGGAGTAAATGTGAACCTTTTCTTTAATTTATCTGGACGAATACGAACTGATGACAATGATCCTGATACACCCCATTCCTTCACGCGACGACATATATATATATATACCCATAAATATATATATTTTATAGGCATGTTAGTGTAGCTTCATAATATATAATTGTATATAATAAAGGGCTTATATTGGTTTGTTACTGTTACATTTAGTTACATGTGCCTATCCTATTATATTAACTTTATTATTAATTTACCTTAGCATTCTCAAATTTAAAAAAAAAAACCCCAATAGCAAATATCTATATCTACCTACTACATATATAGAGACAGAGCTCAGAAGCAAACATCGACGTGTAGACCAACTGACATCTAATTATGTCTTAATGGAATAGTTAGCCCTAGCACAGGCCCTGGCCTATTTGGGCTGCTATGTTCAAATACCATTTGGCTTATACGGTTTTTGGGCACATGCTTGGACTCGAGGTATTCAAATTGTCATTATGCATTGAGAAATAATAAATAAATAAATAAAATAAATAAAATTACACCAAAGTAAAACCCTTTTATGCAATGTCGCGTAACAAACGGCAAAAGAAGCCATTAAGGCGCATTCCAGTGCCATATCAGGGCGAGCTGACCTTGGTTGAACGTCCGACCACGTTCTCCGCACGCAAAAGCGGCTTTATTTTATACTGCGTAAAGATTAGTATCAACTGCAACTGACGGTTGGTCGGCCCCAGCCAAACCGGAACTTCTGTTACTAGTTTTACGGAAAACTTAATTTTTTTTATAAAAATCTTGTGTTTTATTGAAAACTTAATATTGTGTCAAAATCTAAAATAAATTTCTTCTTGATATCCACAGGTGTGCCGCCTCGACCCTACAGGGCCGGCCCGACGGCCGCCGCCGGGCATAGCGGAGTCGCTGTCGGCGCTGGCGTCGTCGCTGCGGCTGGGCCGGCTGCTGTGCCGCGCGCCGGCGCTGCTGCTGGCGCTGGTGGAGCGGCACGGCACGCGCCGCGCCATGCCGTGGCTGCACCACCTGCTGCGGCACGACCAGCTGGAGCTCAGGTGAGTCCGCGGCCGAGTCGCTGCGGCTGGGCCGGCTGCTGTGCCGCGCGCCGGCGCTGCTGCTGGCGCTGGTGGAGCGGCACGGCACGCGCCGCGCCATGCCGTGGCTGCACCACCTGCTGCGGCACGACCAGCTGGAGCTCAGGTGAGTCCGCGGCCGAGTCGCTGCGGCTGGGCCGGCTGCTGTGCCGCGCGCCGGCGCTGCTGCTGGCGCTGGTGGAGCGGCACGGCACGCGCCGCGCCATGCCGTAGCTGCACCACCTGCTGCGGCACGACCAGCTGGAGCTCAGGTGAGTCCGCGGCCGAGTCGCTGCGGCTGGGCCGGCTGCTGTGCCGCGCGCCGGCGCTGCTGCTGGCGCTGGTGGAGCGGCACGGCACGCGCCGCGCCATGCCGTGGCTGCACCACCTGCTGCGGCACGACCAGCTGGAGCTCAGGTGAGTCCGCGGCCGAGTCGCTGCGGCTGGGCCGGCTGCTGTGCCGCGCGCCGGCGCTGCTGCTGGCGCTGGTGGAGCGGCACGGCACGCGCCGCGCCATGCCGTGGCTGCACCACCTGCTGCGGCACGACCAGCTGGAGCTAAGGTGTGGGCTCGTGGCCTGGAGAATGACTATACTCATATTGGCGTTAATGTTTTTTTTTTCTAATTGACTAGCCAGGCATTTGACCGTCATCTCACCTGGTGGTAATTGACGATGCGGCCTATGATGGAGCATGCCTGTCTAGAAACAGCCTATTCACTCCAGCCTTGAAGGCATCCAAATTATATTAATCAGGGAGCACACTCCGTTTCCTGTTGTACTCGCGCGTGAGGGTCCGGGAATCCACCTTGACCGTGATACTGAAACCAGCACATTCAGGCGACTGAATCTGTAACCATGATTCAATCTGGTCAGGTTATAGCAAGCAATATATCAAGGTCACGGAGGTCGGTGGCAGTCGCTCCATTGTAATTACCTGATCTGCCAAATCCTGGATCATAGTCAAAGCGGATTCGAGGCCCTCATGTGCGAGAGCACAACCGGGATATTAACGCCAAGATTAGTTTTATTATTATTGATTGTTTTATTGCTTTACACCTTGCTGTCCAATTATTTAAAAACAAACTATAGTTCGTGCCAAACGAATTGGCAATAGGATGCCTTGATCTCTCGGTCAACAACTGGCATTATTTCATGTTTATTTTAAATAGGAATGCGGCTATTTGACTATTACAACTATCCGAGAGATCGATGAACGCTATTGATAATTTGACATCGAAATGATATAGCGCACCTCTCCCCCCAGCGTGCTCCCCGTCCAATGCCTGTGCGAGTTCCTGTCGGCCGGCGCGGCGGGCCCCACCGCCGAGGCGGGCAAGACGGGCGAGCTGTGCGCGCACCTCCGCCGCACGGTGGCGGAGTCCGAGCAGGGCGCCCGGGCCGTGCTGCACTACTACGCGGCCCGGCTCGCGCACCACCATCGCCATACTAGGCAGGGTGCGCAGAGGGTATGTATCATCACACGTTCGCTAAATAATCGAAGTTAATTAATCATCTTGGAGTTAATGTTCCGGTTGTGCTCTCGCGCACGAGGACCCGAGGTCCGCCTTCACCATGATCCAGGATTTGGCAGATCAAGTAATTACAGTGGAGCGACTGCCATCTGACCTCCGTGACTCTGCTACCAGGGGAGCCTGACTAGGTTGGATCACAAATAAATAAATAAATAAACATACAGTCGCCTGATTGTGGAGGTTTCACCATGAAGTTTTCTCTCACCGTGGGAGCTTGAAAGTTACAGAAAAATAGGAAAAGTGCATTGACCTATGTAAAAGCCCTCAATGGTCTAGATTCTAAGAATTACTAGAAATAAAACCTGGTTCTAGGTGGTATCAATTGGTATAAGAATTTTTTCATACAAACAAACTCTACCCACACATTCGTTACTGCGATGCAGAAATATTGTACAGCGCTATCTAGTGAACGTGGTGACGACTACATATGTATTGTACAAGTACCATAGCTCCATTGTGCAATGTAGTAAAAGGAAATCAATTAAAAAGGACAGTAATTATAGATGCATGACAGAGTTCATGTACAAAGTGTAATTATTCAATGTTGTACTCGTATTGACGATTGTGAGTATTAACGACCTGAACGGTTCGATACCCGACCGAGCAGAAATTGAAATGATAAGTTTTATTTTCTGTTACGGGTCTGGGTGTTATATGTATAAAAAATGTGTTATATATGTCGTCGCGTGAAGGAAAGGGGTGTATCAGGATCATTGTCATCAGGGTGGTGATATCAGTATTAGATCGTATTCGACCAGATAAATTAAAGAAAAGGTTCACATTTACTCCACTGTATTTATTCCAATTCATTTTTGCACATCACTTATAATTTCATTCAAACGTAAACAAACGAAATGTGGAGACAGATTCAAGACGCGTCACTCCTCGGCGGCGGTCGCGCCAAGAATGGCCGCCACTCCGCCCGAGTCGTGCCGTCGAGACTCTGACAGCACGCCCCACCAGAGGGCGCACTCCCACTTCCGTTTTCATCGTCATGAGTCCGTACTATTGACCACATGATTCCATACTATTGACCGCGATCCGTCATATATATTATTATTTTTTATTACTTTACTAGACAGGCATTTGACCGCCACCCCACCTGAGGGCCTATCGGCTATCTCAGTGGACAACTGAATTTGACATAAAAAAATCTGACACTACTCTAATTTGGTAGACGCTATTGCCAGTTTTCAACGTAGATGACGTGGTGTAGAATTATCTAGTGTCAAATACAGTTGTCAACTGAGTTAGCCAATAGCCCCGCTGGTGGTAAGTGACGATGCGGTCGAAGATGGAGCACGCCCGTCTTGGAACAGCCTATTCACTCTAGCCTTGAAGGCGTCCAGATTATATTACTATACTGTTATTATTATACTGTTATTGGTATTACATTTAAGTGTTTACGATTTTTCATGTAATATTTAATGTACCAAAAAGTGTAAATCTGTTGGCAAATAAATAAATAAAATAAATAAATAAATATTGATCAGGGAACACACTCGCAGGCAACGCATTCCATTCCTTAGCCGTACGCAATAAATAGTTAAATTGGTAAAATATAAATAGTTTACCAGTTGTCTAGCACCCATAACTTCCAAAAAAACACGTATTTGTTCTAACCTCTAGTATGCTGCTGTCATAGCATGTGTGACAGATGACGATAATCTTCCCAAAGCCTAGAAGTCCGTCAAAACTACCACTTTGTTTCAGGGTTTGAAATTGGTGCTGACACAATCTACGGACGAGGCCACCGAGATGGACTATAACGCAGATGTAAGCCCAGAGTGAGTAGCGTAGCCTAGATTTGCAATGCGTAAAGTCTGACATGTTAAAAATTAAATAGACGATCGCTATTAAGCCATCGTACACCTTATTCATTTCCATTCATTCATTCGCTCAGAACGAATGAAATTTATTTATATAGTCGAAATAACCGCTGCGATTATGGAAATAGCCTCTGTGATGGTGGAAATAACCTCAGCAGCCTAATAATAACCTCTGACCAGCGCAATCTGTTTCCTATTTTTGTAACAAACAATAAGTTATCAAAATTATTAGGAAAACTTGAGATTGTTTTGTTTGTTATAATTCTGGTCCCATATTGTGGTAAAATTGCGCTGGACATATTCAAATTAATTTAATCATATCATAGCTACTTCGCAGCGTGGGTAGGCCTCCCACAAGGTGGACCGATGACCTGGTAAAGATCGCAGGTATCAGCTAGACCACAGGCACAGGACCGGCGTGATAGGTGCTTTAAATCCGCTCTCTAATTATAAATACGCCCTCTCGTCCCCAGCGACTGGCTAGAGCTCCTGATCCAATTGCCCCACTGGGCCTCGCTCCGGGGCGAGGTGGTCCCGCGCCTGCGCGCCGCCTGCCTCGCGGAGTGCCACCCGCCCCACCTGGTGGACTACCTGGCCTTCCTCGCCTCGCAGGTGGCGCTGCACCCTGATGAGGACCACACGGATATGGTGCTGGTGAGTAGATTGGGTACTCTAGGTTTCTTTCTCCCACAGATTGTCACGGATGAACTTTTATTGGCTTATATTGACTGTTTAATCATCATCACAGTCCATAACAGTCTAGTAAGGGCCTGTCTCACGAATGGGAAAGTTTTTGCCATAATCTCCACGCTTGGCCGGCGAGCTTGAGATCGCAGTGTTATAAATATAACAATGGAAAACGCTGCTGCTCATTTTCCAGCCTACGTAGACTCTTTTGCGTCAAAAACATTTGTCGCTTTGTACGACACACAAGTGTTGGTGATTGGTGACTCTTTATAAGTTGATCTAGAGATGATATAATATTTTCTTGCAATAATATTTGTCAATAATAATAAAAACCACCCTCCGTGAAATCTTCGGCTTCGGTCGGGTTTCGGGCTGAAGCCAAATTTTCCGCCGAAAGTGTTTTTTTTCTGGCTGAAGGTGGGCGAAGCCGCAACCTCGGTCGGACACTACTGTTAGGATATTTTAATTAAAAGTTTCTCATAATCTGTAATCCATGTTCTTCCCATCCAGGACCTAAGCCAAGTGCTGATGGAGCGTACGACCCTGATGGGGTACGTGCTGCCGGCGGGGGCCGCCACCGGCGTCGCTGCCAACGTCTCCGTGGAGCCCACGCGGTCGCAGCACCGAGCCCTGTACGCCCTCACGCAGATACTGTACACGCATCTGTTTAAGGTACGTGGTCGATTGATAGCATGGGGGGTTGGGGAGAGCTACCTGGAGAGGTTTTCCCTGGAGAGTACAAACGTAGCATTCATCTGGGTAAACACCAACTGCTGCGATGCGGCGCACGATATCGGTACTAAACATCAGTTCATAGAAGCTATAGGGATTAGCAGAACTTTTCTTTACCCAGGTAATGCATTACGCACGTTATCCTCCGTCGGGGGGTGTTTAATCTGCATTCACAGGACTAGCCTTTGACATTTGAAGAAAGGCCAGCAATGGGTCTTCCAGATAATATGATGATGATGAACTCGCTGTGTTTTGGCAGAATACCAGTATATTGCTCTTCCAGGCAATATGCTGAGTCATGACCTTTTTGTGCTACAGCACACACATACGACTTACCTATAGGTTCTATAATGTTTACGTTACTTCGTGACAATTTAATTTGTACTTCGTTCATGTATTTATGTAATTTGTACTTGACTAGCATAAGTTGTTTGTATGTACATGAAGCATAAAATGTAAATAAAAATATTCGTGGACAAATTCACACAGCGCCCTCTAGCCCCAAACTAAGCAAAGCTTGTGTTATGGGTGCTAGATAACTGATAAAGTACTTAAATGCTTTTATCTACACTCATAGCGTAATGTTCCAATTACATATTCGAAAACAGTCGTTTAAGGATACACTTTTTTCACGCCAGACTATAAAAATTTAAAAAATTACTTTTCGATACAGCATTTCCCATACTATTTTCATTACAGCTGTATCGTAAAATAATTTTTTAATCATTATGCAACACTTTTATTTTTTTATTTTTTGTCGGGCGCCGGGACACGGCGAAATGTAGGCTGAATAGCTAGATGTCTTTAACAAATTCAAATTCAAAATTTAAATTTTCCTGTTTATATTCTGTGTTATTATTTTCCCGCCAAACAGAATATTCTTTGTAATTGTTGTAATTTGTGTTTGTGAATGTTTTTTCTTATTTTAAGCAAATAAATAGATAAATGTGAAAGTAGTAAAGTGAATTTCCCGCCGCTTGATATCCTCGACGCGTAGATACAACAGAACTGACTCGCAGCTTACTTCCAGCAAAGTTAAGAAAATTATAGGTACGATATTTTAACATAAAAATATGAGTGTAGATAAAGTAGTGTATGCAACTGCATATAATTAGGTATTACACTCGTGTCAAACTATTATCAACAGACACTCATGTTTTAATACCCCCTTTTATATGACAGTTGCATAAACTACTATTAAATACATACTTATTATACATTGAGCACCCAGACCCGTAACAGAAATTATGATTCATCATTTCAATTTCTGCCCGACCGGGAATCGAACCCAGGACCTCTTGACCGGCATGTTGACTCAGGTCGGAAAACAAAGCAGGAAAATTAAGCTCTATTCTATTCTGTACCCCCAGCTGCTAACCGTCGGCGCCCCCGAAGAGGAGGAGATCCCCTCCCCCCCTCCCGGGTCGGAGGACGAGGCGGCGGTGGGCGGCAGTGACCGCGTGCGGCTGTCGTGGGCGACGACCGCGCGCGCCGCCTCCATGCACCTAATTGTCGCCCACGCGCATCTGAAACTGCTGTGCTATGGGCCCTCCGTTTGTGAGTACTGAGTAGATATTCAATTAGAGACTGATTGTACAATAGACATGTGATCTTTATAGGTTGGGTATGGGGCGTCCGTGTGGTCCGAGTAGTTGTATAACAGACATGTGATGTGAAGGTTTACTGTTTTGAGAGGACCGGTTCCGTTTTCTAAGTTTAATTTTGGTCTAACTTTGTTGAAGGATAAATTTGATTTTACAATCTCGTCCTGGGTATCCTATACTCATCCCTCTTTAACGTCAAAATATTTGCATTACATTCATACATAGACACTTTTTCCCATAGGGGATAGGCAAAGATCATGTTGTTCCACTCCATCCCATTGTTCCATTCCATAAGTTAATTTTTTTTGATAAACTGAAAATTTATTCGGTGATACTTTTATTTATAGTATGCTATGCTATGCATATTTAGGATGCTTACACCCAAGCACGTTGGAGGGGAAAGAGTAGGAAAGCGGCATGGCATAAGCCGTGATTGACTGCTAGGAATATGATAAAGACTGTCCGTGTCATCTGTTCACATACAAACCTGTTTACATACAGGCAAGCGACCACCTAATGGAAAGCGGTCACCGCTTCCTATAAACATTAACAACACGAGGGGTATCGCCAACACGTTGCCAACCTCTATAACCCGAGACACGTGGCTCTATCAGCCAAAGCCACGTATCCCCAAATCCCCACCCCAAACAACGTAACCACTAAAAACAACCCCTCCCCTCCCCGCAGTCGACTCCAACCAGGAGATGTACCAATGGCTGGTCTCCATGTGGACATCCCCTGCACCCCACTGCTCCCCCGGCGGCTCCGCTGCCTTGCTGCCCGACTGGCTGAGGCTGCACCTGGTCCGGTCGGCGAGGCCCAGGCTTCTGGAGCTAGGGTTGAGGGCGTTGCCAGCGCATAAGCTCGCCATCTTTATACAGACGTTCGGGATGCCGGTTGCTGCTATGAGGTGAGGATTAGGTTTTGTCGTTATAGCTATGTGGTAGTGTCAGTTGTGACGGTTTGTTTATATTGGGTTCACCTATGAAATTGGGGTTTGATCCGCAAGATTTGTTCAAATATTTTTAATTGTACATAAGATTTCAAAATTGATTTCGAAAGTAGAGTATATTTCAATATCAATATCAAAGACTTATCTCTAAAATCTCTAAAATTAAATAAACAATATTTTCTTAAGCTTTAAAAGGATTGGAAAAACTCCTTTACAGCTGTCGTTAATTTGTAATATTATGAATAGACTGTTATTAGCTTAATGTGGTCTAATTAAATTTACAAAATTTCATTGCCAGATTTTTAATTGCCAAGAAATGAAAAATTTTGCTCTTATAAAAATTACAGTTTTCGTCATTTTCGCCATACAAAACGCCAATTTCGAACATACATTTTCTACGATTTCCTACCGCGTACTTTTGTTGCCGTGTATGACCATGATGCGTGCAACTGCGTCGAAATATCGAGCTACTCATCAACAAAGGTACGCGGTAGGAAACCCGGAACATACCCTTGATAATAACCGTGATAGTTTAAAACATTATGCTAACGTATGTAAAGTTCTTATATGGCAAGACGCTTTAAATTTATTTTTCTTCAGCTGTCGTGTCTAGACATGACGGCTGAATAACAAGATGGCGTATGTAATGTGTGTATTCTATCGACTATAGAACTAACATGTAAATAATAAAATGAATAGTGTAAGAAATGGACTTTAAATGTCGTTTCTTTAATTTACAGGTAGGAAGTGTTATGTATTTTGGTTAATTTAGAATTAATGTTATTATTTGAATAAGTTTAAAATATAATCTTTAATTTACAGAGAAACACATTTTAGTTTCATTTGAATAGAAACATATAATACGTATATAATCTGAGCAAGCTCCGTCCCCCCAGCGCCCTCCTGACGGCCCTGGACGCGTGTCCCATGGGCGCGGTGTCCCGGCTGAGCGTGGAGCGCGGCTACCTCTCGCAGTTATTACACGTGCAGCGCGGCCGCGGCGCCGGCGGCGGGCAGGCCTTCGCCAAGGCGCTGGGGCTCGCGCCGCTGCTGATGCCGCCTGGTGAGTGACACACACACATACACAAACATGCATGTGCGGATGACAGACAAACAGACACATAGAGACGTCAAAACCAACACACACACGCGCGGACACGCACACACACACTCGTGCAGACGACATAAATATATGGACACAAACACGTCAAACAAACCTGGGGCCCGACCGCTTTACTTGCCTGTCGTTTGACCGCCATCGTGACGATGATGCGGCCGAAAATTGAACATGCCTGTCTAAGACACAGCCTATTCACTCTAGCCTCGAAGGCGTCGATGATACGTGATAAACATACACACACACACACGCATCCACACCCACACACAGACATACATGTCCAGATGACATACATATAGACACACAGAGACGTCAAAACCTGGGGCCCGAGCGCCTAATTTGAATTCTAGCTTTTTATTTTTTTAATACGCTTGTCAGTCCTTTGACTGCCATCGCACCTAATGGTAAATAACGATGCGGCTAAAAATAGAGGATTCCCGTCTAGGAACATTTACTCTAGCTTTGAAGGCGTCCAGATCACGCTCGATGATACGAGATGAAGGTATAGTATTTCTCGGCCGCGTGTCAAATGGGCGCGGTGTCCCGGCTGTGCGTGGAGCGCGGCTACATCTCGCAGTTGCTGCCGCCTGGTGAGTGCCGGTACACATAGACTTGTGCAGACATACATAACACACAGAGACGTCAAAACCAACCTGGGGCCCGACCGACAAACTCGAATGCTAGCTTATGCGCTTCAGAAGCAGAAAGCGTGAGAGCAAATCAAAGTGGAATGTATTGCTCATGGAATTAGGTAAATATTTGTATCACGCCTTTTGAAAAACGGAATCCACCCCGAAATTTTGATACGCCTTATCTTCCTAACATTTTTTTTAATCCACTTAAAATTATCGATTCTCAGTGATTTGACTATTAGAATTAGAATTAGAATTGTCTTTATTGTTAAACTGTGTAAGTATACAGGTATGCAGATGTTATTACGTAAGTAGTTCCAACAGCTTGTCCATTACGGACGTACAATACTTTTAGAATTACATAAAATTTAATGTACATGTCAACATTCCAATCTAATGTCAAGATACATATTTATCTCCATCATTTAAAACATTAAGTAACAATGTCTTATAAATAAAAAATTCAAAATGTCAAAATTGTAATTTCAGATGTCAAAACTGTAAATAAAATCATTGGATGGTATAAGTAATAAATAATAATCGAATGAAGCGACTCATATAATATCGATCGAACTTCGCGAAGTTCGTTTGATCATATATTATATGTCAAATAAAATCAATTATTTATTGTCAATTTTAATGTAATAACATATTTTACACAGTCAAAATGAAAACTTAAAACTAGATCCGTATAACTTCGTCATATACCTTAAACTAGATGTTTAACCCACTCTTTGCCATTCCCGGTGCATTTTCCAGGTAACACTAGCAGCGTTGCCACGCTGAATGGCGATGGACAGCCTCTGCAACAGGAATGACCCAGAGCGGGGGTCACCACCCCTCTCTCTCAATCGACGGCCAACATCTTTAAAAAACACCCTCGCTTCGTCACACCAACACCCGGTCGTTTCCGCTGCGAGAGGGACAAACAAATAATTGTTTTGCAGGGCGGAGTATTTGTTCCTTTTCCTAAGGGCCGCAGACTCCGCCGCTGCCCCAGCCGCTCTAACGGTGCGACCGAGATGCGAAGCCGAAAAGGTGCTGACACATGTGGCGTCCCATAAAAGACATTTGCCCTTCTGCCACGGCACCAGAGTCACACCGTCAGGTCTCTTGCCGTCGGACCTACTCAGTCCGGGAGGCTCCAAGGCGCAAGGAATGTTCGCCGAAACCAGCGCTCTCCGGACAACATCATTGAGGGCGTGGTGACGTGAAAATCTTCCCGCGCATCGACAGCAACTCAAAGCGTGGTGACCATTGGCCTCAACCCGGGAACCGCAGATACATTGATGAGGTTCGCATACATCGCAGCCCAAGCGAAGAGCCACAGCCACCCGCAAGGACTCGCTATCCATGAGCGTACCCAGATGTGGCGATGGCAAAGCGTGCAACCACGCACCCGACTCTGGTTGCGACACTGCCTTAAGCCTTGCGAGGTCTACTCCCACAGCCACACCCTCTAGCTGCTCCAGCACCCTCTTCGCCCCAATATTGTCCCAAGACCGCTGGCTTTCCGGGCACTCCGTTATAGGCGTAGTCGGGTTGAGAGCCCCCAAGCCGTCAGTGCATCACTGACATGGGGAATGTTTATCCTGCCACCATCTACTGATAGAATGTTAGTGACAAGACTCACAACCCCATGCGACGACGCCAGAAAGGCCGGCAGGCTCACATCCCGAACACGCCGAATTCCTAACCCCCCACATCGGATAGGCAAAGATGCTTGGCTCCACTGGTCTTCACTTAGGGAGACGTTTAAAATACTCTCCACAGAGTCCCGAAGTACCTCATCAAAAGTTGCGATACTATCCGGAAACAGCCAAGTTGGACACGTACGCAGAAAATAATTTATTTTACGGACGGCATAGCACATCCGCAGCAAAAGTAGTGCTACATGCGCCGAAAGCTTTTCAAGACGATCCCGAGCGACAAGGAGAAGCTGCCTTCTAGAGTCAAAGGTTTCTGGGATGGCCTCAGGGAAAATAGGTGACCCTAGAAGTTGGAACGAAGATGAAGATAATTCCCTGAGGCCAGGAAGCAAGGAGGAAAAAAGAGGAAAGAAAGCACGAGACTCAATACTGCAGGGGAAAAATTCACACTTTCCGGTATTAACCTCTAGCACCAGCCTTTGAAAGTGTGGTAGTAAAATCTGCAGGTCTTCCTTTACTACGTCAGCTGTCCCTCCAATGGTACCATCGTCTAGGTACCATATATTTAAAGGAGACTTAAGCTCCGATATAGCCTTATGTATGGCAAGACTGAAGACTAAAGGGCCAAGTGGATCCCCCTGCTGTGCACCAACTTGGGAAAGGATAAGAGAACCGTCATAGAATAAATTGGAAGGGGAGTGATAAAGTTGGTGAAGAAACGGATATAAAGAAGGCAGCTTATCCCTGGCCTCGCTCAAAAGAACGTCCCTCTCAACACTGTTAAAGGCGTTTTTAATGTCCAACTTGACTATGACGTAATTCGCCTTTTCCGGATCCATCACTACAGTGCGCACCGCGTGGATTGCCGCCTCACAGCCCAATGGAGTACCAAAACCTAATTGGCGAGGACGAAGGTAATTCGCCATCTCTTCCTTGACTGCGCAGCATCCAAGCTTCGCTACCAAACGACGGATAGTATTCCCTATCGCTATGGGCCTAAGACCCCCATCTTTTTTAGATAAAGCGCATAACGTTGCCCCATAAAGAAAAGGACAAACTTCGGGATTTAGTTGACCGCTTAACAAAAAGTTGCTCAATTTTGTTAAGCCCTCCACCAGCCTACGCCCATTGTCACCGGCTGAAGGGGAAGACAACTCTTTCAAGTGAACTGGCCGAATACCATCCAATCCCGCCGCAGATCCATTATGAAAAGTGTTAAGAGCTTGCAAAACATCCTCAGCCTTAACTTTACATGCCGAGACCGTGCCGAGGTCAAGGGGCGGTGGAAATGCGAGAGGACGGGTAGGTGTTGGATGTTTTGCGTGAAGGGAGGCAAGAGTTTCAGGGCCTGAGGGTGCTACTGTATCAGAAGACATCAGCAACCGAACCGCTCCCCTCAGATCACCCTCATGCACCTTGGACTCCACTCTCCTCTCCACTGAAGAAACCGACTTGTTACCACTGAACTCATCTAGAGAGAAACCATTACAGCTGTCCTGGATGTTTTGCTTGACTTTGGTGGTAAGGGTTTCCGAGCCCGTAGATTCCGGAGATTTTAATCCCGAATATGCAAATGTGAGGAAAGCACTCCAATCTTCCGTCCCATTGTCCTTTACACATTTATTAATGAGATCACTCATTCTACCGGCAGCCAGACTACGTGCCCCCTTAGGTATGTGACGCAATACCCGCACTGTGCGCCTCAGAGTCGCAAGACTCCCGAGTACTGCGATACCACTAGTATCCGCTTGCGGCGGCTGACTGACGACGACGCGGTCGGCAGAGGACGACGATGTGACTGGCACATTTTTGTGCATTCGGCCTATATGTACCTTTAGGCCATGTGGCGTAAAACTGCGAAACGAGTCCGCGCAATATGGGCATTTCATTTTTTTTTTTTTTATTTTATATTTATTTGGAAAACAAACAGCATGTATGACAATAAATTAATAACTAAGTCAATAGCTAATACGCCAATGATATGTTTTCACATTTAACAACTAAGATGGGATGCGACTTGCCTTGCGAGGCTATAACCTAACATAATAGTACTTTAGAAAATTAACATTTCCGTAGGTACTTAACTACTAACAAGTAATAAAGAGAATACCACACCAATACACTAGACAACAGAGTCAAACCAATTATTTGTTAAATGCCTCTTCACCCAGTTCGGATTTGAATTAAATATGTCAATATTCAGTTTGTTTGCAGACTGGTTGAATTCAGAGATTGCACGACAGAAATATGAATTTTTACGATAGTTTGTAGAATGAAGGAGAGGAGCTCATACTAAAAGTACACAGATAAACACTAAACAATAACAGAATTTATGAAAAACCTAGTAAATAAATTGTACATGTGCCTAAAATAAATTTAAAATTATAAACATTAGTACCAAACAGTACTTTATCAATGCACAAAGTGCACAAGCACAAATACAATAATTAAATTAAAATGAAAATATAGTCCTCATAATAAGAAAAAAAAAAGTCATAATTGAATTTATTAAGTATATGCATACTTAATCCAAAACATTAAACAATTTGAAAATTGAATTACAAGATGTCAACTACAAAATTAATACAAGTAGATTCCAAATTATTAAATTAAATTAGACTTAAACACCTTTAAAAAAAAAAAATTAACTTTTCGTGACAAATCTAAACATTTCAAACTTACAAAAAAAAATGAAAAAGAAAAAACGGGGTCGTGGTCGAGGATCGAACCCCCGATCTTCCCTTGTAGTCAACTTATTCTGAACGTATTCCCACGGCACTACCAAGTCTCACTGCCGCGCGGTGAAATTTGCCATCTAATGTTACCCTCGCAGTTGTAAAGTAACATTGATCTGTTTAAGTTGATATTATGTGTGTATTTATCTTCTATACCGTCTTCTTATCACAATTGCAGGTCCTTTGGTTATTTTAACAATGCAATAACATTCCCATCGTTTATTTCTCGGAAACCGGAGCGCAATTGTAGGTATTACTCGTGCCAAAACCGAAAGCTAACAAAACTCACTCCCGCGAAACACCGCCTCAGCAAAAAGTACGATCAATGGAGTTTATGCTTTGTCACAGTTAAGTTGATAATTAACATTGAAATAATAAATAATAATAATAATAATAAAAGTCTTTATTACGGATGACACAGATCCATACATTAAATTCGAAATATACAATATAAAAATAAAATAAAATAAAAATGTAAAATGTAAAAATTAAAATTGTAAAAATAAATTTCAAAAATTAGAAAAAATAAAGTTAATATTACAAGTAGGTACTCGTATAACGTCATTATCTTAATGTCACCTCTGGTTCTCGTTCTGGTGCGCAGATAGCCAATACTTCTGGATGTAACTATAGGCGTCGTCGTAAACCGCCCTCAGTATGCCATTGCGAGATTGCCGCAATCTCTCCCAAAAGGAAGCAATGCGTCCCCTCACAACCGCATAAAAGTCCGGCACCCTTGCCTCCACAAACATGGCTGAGGCACTGCAGAACCTCGGCAGCCTCATCAGAATTCTAAATATATCATTATATTGGACTCTGATGGTGCTGTACGACCTTCTAGAGTGCCTCACCCAAAGCTGGCATGTGTAGAAGCAGAGGCAGTAGGCATTAAATAATGTCAACTTCACCTCTCTACTGCACGCCGCGAACCTACGAGCGATCATGTTCCCTCGTATCGCGAGGGATCTTCTCTCCCGTTCCATATCTTTATCGTCCTTCATGTCATCAGTAAGTATGTGGCCCAGATATTTGAACTGCTGCACGGCCCGCACTACCAACCCATTCAATTTGACTTCAGGCACATTCTCCGGACCTCTTCCAGCCTTGAACACTAAAAGCTCAGTCTTAGCTGCGTTATATTTCAGCCCGTGTGAATTTATATAATCCTCACAGACTGACACTAACTTTCTGAGCCCCTTGATGGAGGGACTGAGAAGCACCATGTCATCAGCATAGCTGAGACTGTTTACACAGACCTTCCCTAGGTGACAACCAACCCCGGTGCTTCTCAGCCTCACCATCAACTCGTTGACATAAAGGTTGAAAAGGTCGGGAGACGTGAGCCCTCCTTGGCGTACACCGCATTCTAACTTATAGTCGTTAGAAGTCGTGTCGCCCCATCTAACACAATTGGTTTGGTTTCCGTACCAGTACTGGAAAATTCTCACAAGTTCCTCTGGAGCACCTGAGCCGCGCAGTTTTCTCCAGAGAATTTCATAATTCACTAGATCAAATGCCCGGCTCAGGTCGAGGAAACATGCGTACACAGAGGTGTCGCGGCTCACATAGTAATTCACAGTGTGTTTAAGACTCACAATGGCCGAGTCAGTCGAGAGACCAGCACGAAAACCAAACTGCGCATCCTCTATATCCAAACACTTTAGTAATTCGGGCCGTAGCAGCCTCTCAAATATTTTGCCTATCACTGTACCCAGCGAGATAGGCCTGTAATTTCCAGACGATGACAAGTCACCAGTCCTACTTTTGACAATCGGGACGACAACGGTACGCATCATATCTGGCGGAAGATATGAATATTGCAAACATAAATTAAAAACGCTGCATAACTTGCTAAAAATTTCTGTCCCAGCGCCCAAAATGTGCTCAAGACTGAGGTCGTCATGTCCAGGGGACTTACCACGCGTCATTCTCCTCACAGTCCTAGCGACGTCATCAGGAGTGAAGCGAATAGTCCCATGATTAGCCATGGTACAACCAACGCTCGGCAGGTCCTTGTCTTGCACTGGCAGAGGGTCCAGCTTAAACCTATTTCTAAAAATATTGGCTATCCGCGCTGGGTTTTGTTCTCCATCTACAATAAGTGGCAGGGTCTGCTTGTAAGTGAATTTTTTAGTTTGATCCCAAAACTTAACAAAATTTTTACTTTTACATGCAGATGCTAGGATATCAACTTTTATTTTTGTTTCATTTTTCTGGCACCATGCAAGTTTACTTTTAAACATCCTACGACTAGATGATAAGCGTTCATATATTGGGCCCGTGCACGGCTTACCCGCAACAACCCAGCATTTAAAATAATTTCTATAAAAATTATGACTCTCCTTTACGTGCACGTTCCAGCCCGTGATATGTTTACTTTTACTTTTATTCTCCTTCGCAGAACGAAAGCCAGAGGAGTATCTTGCACTATCAATTAAAGTTGAGGTTATAGCACCATACAAACTGTCAATAAACTTATAATGATTGTCAAGTAGCTCACAATCCATCACATTTACATTATCACAGCTATTGTTACAATATCTACACACTAAGTAGTCATCAAGGTTCAATAGGGCCGTATTACAGAAATTATAGTAGTTTTCACACTGTACTGAGTCTCTTATACCCCATCGAATGCCACCACGACTTGAGTTACTGACATGGCTGTCAATGCATTTCCCCACTTGACCCAACCGACTTAGCAACCTCAATGGATAATGATCTGACCATGCTGCATCATACATAACATTCACCGATTCTATAGTTGCCATAGCCGCATCCGTTGCAACACAGTGATCCAGCCATCTTTTTGCACCGTTGGAGTCGCTGATGAATGTGAAGCAATCTGAGTGCAATCCCAGCCTTTCCACATCTGCACACTTCCATTCCTGATCGCTACAGAAGCTGAAAAGTTCCTGACCAAAACGAGCTGTCGGGTGCGCATTAAAATCGCCAAGGATGAATGCGACTTGGACATCACAATCGTCTATCAGGGCGCTCACCATGGCTAGACAGCTGGTGAATTCCGTCAGGTTATCAGGTTCATCCGTCGGCATGTACACATTGACAATGAGCACCGCATTTGAGTCTACCACCACGCGTATGGCACTAAGACGATCACTAGGGCACTTGATCACTGTCACTTCCGGAAAGGACGTCTTTCGCCAAAGCAGGGCCAGTCCGCCGTAAGGTCGACCTCTCAGTACTCCCTTCGACGTATCAACGGATGACGTAGCTGTACACGCGAAGTCGGGGTGAACGGTGTGTATAAAATCTAGATCATGCGGTAGCAACCACGTCTCTTGCAGCGCAATTATATCAGCATCCTTACATAGGTCTCGTACATACGACACAGATCTTTTGATTGATTTGCAATTGTAAGATATCATAGAAGTAATAATGTCTTTTGGTGTGTCATCCATAATACATATTTAGATTTTCATTTTCGACTGGTTTGTGCAGCTTTGGCTGGCCCTCTCGAAAACGCCGAAATCTGATACCTTCAGGCCAGAAGTCACTACTCAGAAACGTCTCCAGTCTACTTTTATCCACAACAACTTTAAAAGAATTAAAATTTGTGTCGTATCTCTGTCCGAGCAATTGTACATCCTTGCATTGCTCACCTTTACCGGTGATATATTCCTTCAGCTGTTCGACCGTCGTAGATTTTGATAACCTAGATACATACATAGACATACTTAACTCGGCCACGGGCAGTAAACTCGAGCAAGTTGAAGAGCCGCAAAGATTGAGATTTTTTCTGCGTTTCTTGCGTTCAACAAGTGTAAAACCGTCTGTTTTTAGTATTTGGGATTCTCTTTTTTTCATGTTAGATAATTGTCGTTTTGTTACAACCATATCGCGATAACTGGGCGTATGAATCATATCGTCAATGGAGCTCAAACGGTCACGAACTATAGATGTATCTAGCGGCTCGGGCGCAGTGCGGGGCGCAGCGCTCAGCCGACGCACCGGGGTCTTATTGTTGTCGCAAGTACCAGGGGCCGGTTTCTTATCAGCGCGCTTGTGTCGTCTTTCGATCGAACTTGTTGCGTTCACGTCAATTGTACTATTTGTAGATGCCTTTGACATCCGTAAATCGAAGTTTTTCAATATCAGTTTGATGTCATTCATATCAGTCTTTAAGGTTTCCACGTCCATATTATAGCTTATAATGTTAGTTTTCTGCGTATTTTCTATCTTTAACTTTTCTAGGTCACTTTTCAATACAGCTAAGTCTTTCAAAAATGAAGACACGTCCACATAATCAAATGTTACCGGGGGCAATTTTGATAGTTTCCTTGCAACAAATATCGGCAGCTGAACTGGTTCATGTTCTTTTATTATTTTGATAATCTCTTGGATACTTTTTTCTTCCGATCCTTCTTTCCTTCTCATTATTCTTTTAGTTGGTGCCAAAAGAGAATAAACTAAAGAGCGAGCTTCTTCGATTTCCTCGAAGGTATACGTACTTAGACATATTTGCACTATGCCCTTCTCGTGGAGAATGTCCACTTTGTCACATACGTAAGCTAAAAGTTCATTTATTATCACGTTGCATGTAGAACACTTGGGCGTCGAGGACTGATTATCCGAGTTGTTATTTTTTACGTTACGGTTGCAATTTGCGGTGGACGCTGTTGGTGACCGAATCATCGTACGTGCATACGCGCGCAACGCACGAAGAACGCGCGGGGACTTAAATAGTAAATAGAAAGCGCCACCAACAGTTGTACTTCACATTTACGCACTGTACACAGTTTTGCAGACTTATTTATCGTGTTTTAAGTACTTTGTCCAAAGTATAACGAAAAGAAAAACAGAGCCAATGTTTACCTGGCAAACTTTTTTTTTTTTTTTTCAAATAAAATAATTTGTAAATAAATCAATTTCCATTAATCATTAGTTACATCTCTGTACATCCAAAATTCCTCCAATTTATAAAATGCTTTATCGAGCAACCATTTTTTAAGTTTTGCTTTAAATTTATTACTTACTCCTCAACTCCCCCCCCCAGACGAGTCCCTGTTCTCGCCGACGCCCCTCCCATTGGAGCCCCCCGGCGCGTGGGAGGGGCTCGCGGCGCCCCCGCCGCCGCTGCCGCCCGCCGCCGCCGCCGCGCTGCTGGAGACCGCTTTTGGCGACGCTGCCAGTTACCGCGGGGATTTGGACCTGGGGTGCATACAGCTGGTTGAGGTGAGGGTGTATACCTTTCTTGTTTTCGAAAAGTTGTAGTTTATAAGACCTAACCTAGTTAATAACTCCTTTAATACTAACACAATATGGACAAAAAGGTCTGAAATAATTGAATTTTATTTTATTTTATTAATTTTTATACACAACTAACTTTGCTTTTAAGTTGGATACTAGCAATACATAGGCTTTGTATACTTAGTTATTATACACCAGTTTACGTAACTGCCTGAAATAAAGATTATATTATTATTTGGTGATAAGGATATGTTTCATAATTATATTTCGTCGCTTCATTCTTCAGATATAAGATAATTCACAACGTAGTCCCTTTAGCCTACAAGGTAGCTTCGCACGTTTATTTAAAGTAAAATCGATTTGTTTTCAATCGATCATTTTTCTTTTTTCCGATCCTACGTATCGATACAGCCAGCCGCCATTTTTACGTCATTCCTTTTTCGTGCGAGGTAGCGAGCACATCGTGCACACGTGGTGCACAACAAATTGTTAAAATTTTATTTCAAAACTAGAAACGCAGCGCCGAAAACAAGATTCGGTATTTTAAAAGAAAAAGCAAAAAACCTACGATGTCACAAAGTGGCGATATTCTCGGGTTCCACTTCAGATTCCGATAAAAATTCATGTAAGTACCTACAATATTTTCGCCGAATGTAGTTACTTTTATAATTTATGCATTGAGTGTATTAATACAAAACCGGGGGGTTGGCCGTGAGTCAACACGACGGTGATTTAGCTTTAATGTATATACAATAAAAAATGAATATAATTAAAATTTCATCTGGAGGTTGGTCGAGAATCAACACGACGATATCAAATAACTACGCATACACCGCCTGTGGGTTGGTCGTGAATCATCACAAAGGCAATATGCAATAATCTAGTTTCTCAACCTGGTGATGATCGAGGTTTTTTAGATACTTTAGATTCCAATTAAAATTAAGTAAGTTTCTATTTTACGCGATTTTCGCTTAATGTGATACGTGTAATTTATGCATCGAGTGTTTCAATGTAAAACCTGGGGGTTGGCCGTGAGTCAACACGATGGTAAAAACCTGGACGTTGGTCGAGAATCAACGCGACGGTAAAATTATACACCTGGATGTTATCCTGAGCCTGGAGGTTGGTCGTGAACCATCACGAAGGCAATGTGCATATTCACCTGGATGTTGGTCGAGAACCAACACGACGGTATCGACACAGAGCCTGGAGGTTGGTCGTGAACCACCACGAAGGCAATGTGCAATAATCCCAAGTGTCTCAACCTGCTGATGATCAGGAATCATTTAGAGGTCTATGACATCTACCTACCCGCCACCGTCGATCGAGAATCGGCAGTGCGGATTTATTTTGTGGATATACCCACATTCTTCACATATCCGTGGTTTTATCTTCGGAATGGTTTTTAGTTGATCGGGGATCAATACAAACACCTTAATATATTATGAACACTCGATGAACGATGAGAATAATACTTTAAACAGTGGGGCATTAAGTACCTACTAGTAAAGTAGGGGGGTGTAATCGACCACTCGTTTGTTCTAAAACGGACATAATATGAATTTGTCTGCGGTTTTAGACATCGACACACCTCCGAATGCAATAACTGAGAGGTATTACTTGCTACTGAGGCGTCAACAGACCTGCCCCAGGTCGCCGTCGCCGCTAGAGTAGCGAAAGAGCCTTCGTCGGTGCCGTCCGATGCGCCCGCGCATAGTTAGGCCCACAGCTAGTGCGGGCCCTCGAAGCCAATATCCACAACGAACCCGAACACGGGAACAAAATACATAACAATATGACTCTATTGTGACTCCCTTACATGGAAAAGATCCTTAAGAGTAATTTAGTGCCGGAAAACATAAAGTTACCCCAGGCTCAAAAATAAAATTTCGTAATAATAAAGTTTAGGCTCGATAACCGAGAGCGCCCGCGGCCGCGACAAGAAAGCGGCGACGGCGCGGCGGCGACTCGGCGCCTTTGTTGCGGTCATCCGCGCCGCAACACGTACTCCAACGAGGAGAATACCATATTCATCTAATATCTGAGTGACGCCCGCCGCATACTCTTGCGATCTTTATTTTATGGACTCGAAATCGAGAATAAAACTGATAATAATAACGCCTAACGATAAGGCGTCCCTGAATGTCGACCGTAACACTCACCGAAACGAAACGCTATTCGGAAGTACTGTGTGCGAATTGACTCCATCGACATACCCCTTGCTCGGCCACGCGAGCCCGGGAAAATGGGCGGCTCCCCCCGCGCCGGCCGTCACCGAGCATCCGCAGCGAGCGCCGGCCAAGCAGCCTCCCCGCGCCTCGGAAGCCGCCGGCGCCGGCCCGCAGCCGCGCCTACATAGTCACCTAAGTGACTCAAGTGCGCCACGTTGGTCGCATACAATTATTTTATAATTAATTGTTGGCATTTAATCGGGACGGTTTAGAAGTCCCATTCTATAAGTGGCATGTTCATGGCACAATATCTATGTTGCCCCTGGTATAGACAAGTATTCTGTCTCCTGACCAATACCAAACTTTTTGCTCTTGACGAAAAGTAGGAGTCCCCTAGTCCATTAAAATGTGAGTAGATTTGGGTGCGATTTTAGAGTGTTCAGCCGAACACCTTGCATGCGGTAGCCCCACATAACTAATCAATTTTTATCTAAAATATTCCCGGCACCTAAACCGAATGGGAAAAAAGATTCATCGTAAATCTAAAATCACAAATAAATTTATACCGACCACGTATATCGGACCACAGAACCATTTCAAAATAAATTCCAAGAAACACATTTTTAAATATGATAAATTAAAAATTGTGAACCATAAAAGCTTTAATTCGATGGCAGAATTTACAAATTTTCAGCCTTACCGTATTAGTATCTCGGTTGCCCCGCGAGGGTTTACTAAAGTGACGACTAAGGTCTTCACCTTCTTAAGGTCTCAAGGCTCAAAATCCGTGCTATACTTAGACGATATTATTTGCATTGGCAATGACTTCGAGGAATGTCTAAGCAATGTTAACGAGGCCCAGATTACTTCAATGTCTCGGATTCATAGTCAACGTTAACAAAAGCAACTTGCAACCTAAAAATATGTGTAAAATTCTAGTGTTTATATGTTTTAATTTTGAGAATTTCACTTAATATTTTTTAACTGGAGAAAAGCGACATTATAGCACAATCAGTGTATATATTTTCGTCTCTTCCCCGTTGCACAATATAAGTTCGCTCAACTTACTGCGCTGTCAGTAGCAGCTTGTCCAGCGCTACAATACAGCTGATTGCACACAATTTTTTTGTCTATTGTATTGTTTAAAATGTATTTAAAAATATAATAGCTACTTAAACTTTAGCATAAATATCCCCCCGTTCTACGTTCTTTGAGGATCTTAATTGATGGGCGCATAACGTTGGCCCTTTATTGTCCCTCAGGACTTCATTATGTAAACGAAAACTTTACTTATGGCTCTCGTACTGACTAGGGAACCGTCTATGGCGAAGATTGGGTCAACGGGTGTTGGAAGCAATGTGAACTCAAGTATCCCATTAACTGGATTTACTAAACCTAAGAATGTTGCATCATACGATAATAACTGTGCTATTTTGGTACGAGTAGATAACACCACAGCTATCAGCTATGTAAATTGTCAAGGAAGTATTGAATACCTTCATGCAAAGAATTTAGCGCGGCATATTTCGTTATGTGATATTAAGGTTGACGAGGACTCAAGAGAGTAAAGGACATAGAGTGGAAACTCTCTGACTCGGCTTACCGATAGATAGTCCACACTGTTAGACAGACTATGATTGAGGTATCGGTAGATTACCGATTTCATGTCTCGCGTCAATGCCGACTGTGAGCGCTATTTATCCTGCAAACAGGACTCGGAGGCTATCGCAGTAGATGCGATTAATCTCATGCATTATCACTTGCCGCACTTCTCTCGATTTGCAATTTTGATTGCAGAATAATACTGATCCATCTAACGAATTTATGATAACATTTTAAGTAATTGTTTTAATACGAATGCTTCGTATGACACTTTGAACAATCATCGTTCAGCTCCGTATCCCATTTTGGTCCCAGTTAGGATGTTCGAATTAAACGATCACTAAAAGGAGCTTTCAATTACAATCCAAGCTTGCCTAGGTATACTGCCACTTGGAATCCACGAGAGTGTATTGGATAACATTTCAAATTCGGTCCCGTCCGAATAAATAAAACATAATAAAAAGTTTAAAAGCCAAAACTTTAGGAATATTACTGGCCCTGTGTACCACACACACACAGGGTACAAACGCTATCACTTTTAAGGATGATAATATTAATACCACCTCAAATAGCATTAAAATCATAATTAGTTACAACATTAGGGTCAGGTCGCTAGTATCCAGGGCTCTTTCGTACCTAATTTACGCATAACCCCTTCCATCACACTGGAGGAGTATCTGATTAGAATCGAGCAACTCAGTACTGGCACATACTAAGTATCTCTTTCTGTCGTGCAAACCACACCGTAAACAAGTCACGGACAAACCATTAGCCAATGGATTGGCAGGGTGATGACAGAGAGCAGTGTGTCATGGGTCTATGTGCTGTGTCTCGGTGTGGCCGGCGTCCGGTGTCCGGCGCTGGGCCGGCGGCGTCTCCGCGGCAGGGCCCGCAATGCGGTGGCCGCAAGGACTAGCACATCGCGTTTTCGCCAGATATTATATCAGGCCGATCGCTGATGTAGGCCGATTTGTTAAACCCGTTTGCTTTCTTAATATGTTTCATTTACGGTTGATACCGTATAATTAATACATTGTTTAAAATGTATGAATAATTAATATTTTGTTATAATAAATATTTTGTTAATAATAAAATTTGCAAAACTTCCCTCTCCAAACATCTACGTTGTGAATTATCTTATATCTGAAGAATGAAGCGACGAAATATAATATATGATCAAACGAACTTCGCGAAGTCCGATCGATATTATATGAGTCGCTTCATTCGAAGATATAACACCCGCCCGCCCATATTCCCAGGCGTGGGGAAGTTTCGCATAGCATCTCTAAAAAGAATGACGTAAAAATGGCGGCTGGCTGTATCGATACGTAGGATCGGAAAAAAGAAAAATGATCGATTGAAAACAAATCGATTTTACTTTAAATAAACGTGCGAAGCTACCTTGTAGGCTAAAGGGACTACGTTGTGAATTATCTTATATCTTCGAATGAAGCGACTCATATAATATCGATCGAACTTCGCGAAGTTCGTTTGATCATATATAATTTAGCCAGTTTCAAGAAAAGTGTACATGGTATACTAGGATACATTGTGGAATTAACAGGGTATGGTTTGTAGCACTTTGTAAATCCTAATATTGTATACTAAGTAGGTGCTTTTAAGTAAAAATTTTACTGTAGGTATAATATGTTATAAAAGTTTATTCTGTGCTATAAGAATTGATATTTAGGGTAGTTGTAGGTCTATAAGCTATATAATTGGAAACTCATGCAATGTAACATGACCGTTTACTACCTGAATAAAATAAATAAAATAAAAATAAAATAAATTATAATCTACACTAATATTATAAAGAGGAAAGATTTGTACCTATTTTTGTATGTTTGTATGTTTGTAATGAATAGGCTCAAAAAGTACTGGGCCGATTTAAAAAATTCTTTCACCAATAGAATGCTACATTCTTCCAATTTGACATAGGCTACATTTCATTTTGAAGAAAATTAGGGATCCTTGGTAAAATTTGAACAATGTAACCGAAGGTGTTGAAAAATGAGTCTTAAAATGTCTTTCGTCGAATGCGCTGCCGAAACTATTAGCGATAGAACAAAATAATGTACAACAATATTGAAGAACATCATAATGTCTACAAAAAACTCCGCGGTAGCATATGTCCAACTATTGTAGTTATGTCACAATAAGTGTTCTTTTATTTTCAAAATTTAATTAAAATGCCGCCGCTAAAAAACGCTCTTTATTTGTACCTTGGTATTAATCCTTATCAAAATCAATTACTTCATATTCACGACTGCTTTAATACCTTTATATAACTTTTTGAATGATTCAATTCAGACATTCCATTCGAAAGATATCACGAGTTTTAAAATGTGAATATTAGAAAAAAGTCGCGTGTTCGCCGCTCAGCCCGCTCGGCTATCTAGGCAGCATGGGGTACGTACGGGAGCAGTCAATGTCAATATAAATTAATAATAATTTTTAATAAATAAAAATATTTGTGAAAAAAAGTGTTTTATATCCAAATTTCCAAAAATAAATAATTGTCTACCCCGTGCGAAGCCGGGACGGGCTATCTATACTAATATTATAAAGAGGAAATGTTTGATTTTTTGTTTGTTTGTTTGTTTGTATTGAATAGGCTTCGAAACTACTGGACCGATTTCAAAAATTCTTTCATCGTTAGGAAGCTACACTTCCGCGGGTGACATAGGCTATATTATTTATTCTAAAAAATTACGGATCATTAATAAAACTCCAATAATGTAACCCAAGGTGTAAAAAAATACCCAAAAAATTCCTTACATCGCGTGCGCTGCGAAAACTATTGATGATAGAACAAAATAATGTACTACGACTTTGCAGAACACATCATTATCTACAAAAAGTGTCGCGACAGTATATGTCTAACTATTAAAGTTATGTCACAATAAGTGTTCTTTTATTTTCAAAATTTAATTAAAATGCCGCCGCTAAAAAACGCTCTTTATTTGTACCTTGATATTAATCCTTATCAAAATCAATTACTTCACATTCACGACTGCTTCAATACCTTTATATAACTTTTTGAATTATTCAATTCAGACATTCCATTCGAAAGATATCACGAGTTTAAAAATGTAAATATTAGAAAAAAGTCGCGTGTTCGCCGCTCAGTCCGCTCGGCTATCTAGGCAGCACGGGGTACGTACGGGGGAGTCAATGTCAAGAAATACGGCAGTCAGGAGCCGGGTCGCCCCTTCCCTCTAAAATGGTTGAGGAGACGGTTGGAACTTTTGTGATCGTAATATGGTGTCCTGTTTGTAACGGGACACTACTCAGTACATACTTAAGTATAATATAATTACTTCATATTATAAAACGAAGTCCCACACCGTGTCTTACTGTCAGTCTGTACGCGATAAACTCAAGAACTACTGAACGGATTTTCATGCAGTATTCACACACAGACTACATAGTGCGGTTTTAGACAATGTGATTCATGACGAAGGTTCAGGTGTATAATTTGTTAAGGTTTACTACCCGTGCGAAGCCGGGGCGGGCCGCTAGTTTATTATAATAGAATAGGTACGCAAGCGAACCAAGGTCACCGACAAAGCTCTCAGTTAGTATTTGACTCAAACTTTTGCTCGGAATCTTCCCTCCATCTTTATTAAACCTTCATCTTTTAGACTCGCATTTGTCCCTATCAATTACCGTGAAGACCATTGTGCAGTAATGGGCGTTTCTCGGCTGATATGATAATAATGATGATGAATAACGATTCCTCCCTGTCCCTCCCCAGCAAGTGACAGAGGACATGCGCCGCATGTCGGCCGGCGTGCCCACCCGTGGCTACGTGCAAGCCGTGACAGCCTTCCTAGCTGGCGTTGCCGGTGCCGGGGTGGCGGGGGGCGCGGGGCTGCTGCGGCGGCCTGCGCATGCGGCGCCATTGTTGAGGGCGTTGCTGCCGCCTACGGAGAGGGTGCAGCAGGTAGGTGGTCATGTTCCGTAGGTGTTTCTTGACAGACGTTCTCCATCTCAGGCGTGGCGCTCTTGCTGACGACGCGGCTGCCGGCCGCGGAGAGGATGCAACAGGTAGGTGGTCATACCGTCTAGGTATGTCTTGACAGGAGTGCTCCATCTTCGGGCGCATCGTCAGTTACCACCAGATGAGATGGCGGTTAAGCGGTCTGGTCAAGGAGCCTGACTAGATTTTTATGTAGAAAAAAACTCATTGAACTTATTTAAATTTATGAAAAGTACATTTATTTATTTATTTATTAGTTCATTTCACAGTTTAGCAATTATATACATATAAAATATGGGTACATTATGGTTGAAATGCCAATGAGAAACGGAATTTTTAAATTATGTAGCCACTAAGCAGCTTAGCAGATATATACCTTATTGACAAACAAAAATTTTTATTCATAGGAAAAAGCAATCCCAAAAATTATAAATATTTCTTTACCAAAGCACCGTTGATTAGGTACCTACCCGTTGTACATTTAGTAGTTAGGTTAGCAATATTTTTTGCTAAGTAATTCTAAGGTAAATTATTATAAATATTATGAAAAATATTATAAATTGTGCTAGAATACGTATCGCTCCAACATTGAGAGGTAGCATGTGGTTTAGTGTGTCTTCTTATGCGAGCTTAAGATAATCTTTCACTACACTCTGGTCCACGATGCTGGGGCTAATTACCCGTATTTCATATCGAGGGTACCGCCCGAGGTCGGAAGAATTGTTCAGAATAAAGTTCAAATTATTTGTATTTAACGAAGACTTGAAATAACGTAAACACATGCAGTTGTCTAATTTCCCACCAATACTCATAGCTTGCACAGACTTGTTCAGAGACTATGTCCTGCCAAATATCCGGCCGTTGGATATCCGCCTATCCGGCTCATGGGGTGACCGGATATCCGGTATCCGGCCAAACAACTATGCGTTTCATCTATACCATAAAACTTAATCGATTGTAATTAAGTTTTTTTCCGTTTAAGCCAATGAGACCATTATTATCTCTGTATTTAATGTATTTATTCCATGCGATAACTTTTATTAGTAGATGGAATTTTTCATAAGCTGTTCTGATTGCAGCTCTTTTAGTATGACAACTACCTAATAATTGTACCCCATTTTAAAACAATTAATCTTCTGACAAATGCTATGGTATTGAAGTAATGAATTAAATACACACGTAATCATTGTCTTATTAGCTATCAAACCGCGAATACCTAATTAAAATTCAATATTTATGAAGTTAAAGACGAATCTGTAACATAGTTGCAGTAGTTCGATAGTTAGACCAGCAAACGTATATTCGAATATGCGTCCAATCTCGTTAACTGACCCTAAACATTTAAGTCCTAGATTCTGTGACCATTGTCACCGTGCTTCGATAGTTAAGCTCGCAAACGTACAATCGAATATGCGTCCAATCTCGTTGTTAACTGACCCTAAGCTAAGTCCTAGATTCTCTAACCAGTGTCAGCCAACTACAACCAGATACTGTATACCTAGTGTCATGTAAGAAGAGACTTGGCGGGTCACGTGGTTCGACTTGCGCAGTAGGCGATTACTTGCGCGAAATCCCCTCCACTGCCATTTGACAAGTCTCTTCTTTCATGACGCGGATTATAATCAACATCTGCTCCACTCCCCAGCTGGCGTCCACCCTCCTGGCCACCCTGAAAGTGGTCCCGGGCGGAGTGTCGTCGGCGCTGCGGGCGCTGGCTGCGGGCGGCGCGCGCGCGGCGCGGTCCCTGCTGAGGCCGGACTTGCCGCACGTGCCGCCGGACGCTACTAGGGAGCAGCTGATCGCCGGTGAGCATTGGTCCCTGACAGTGGTCCCGGGCGGAGTGTCGTCGGCGCTGCGGGCGCTGGCTGCGGGCGGCGCGCGCGCGGCGCGGTCCCTGCTGAGGCCGGACTTGCCGCACGTGCCGCCGGACGCTACTAGGGAGCAGCTGATCGCCGGTGAGCATTGGTCCCTGACAGTGGTCCCGGGCGGAGTGTCGTCGGCGCTGCGGGCGCTGGCTGCGGGCGGCGCGCGCGCGGCGCGGTCCCTGCTGAGGCCGGACTTGCCGCACGTGCCGCCGGACGCTACTAGGGAGCAGCTGATCGCCGGTGAGCATTGGTCCCTGACAGTGGTCCCGGGCGGAGTGTCGTCGGCGCTGCGGGCGCTGGCTGCGGGCGGCGCGCGCGCGGCGCGGTCCCTGCTGAGGCCGGACTTGCCGCACGTGCCGCCGGACGCTACTAGGGAGCAGCTGATCGCCGGTGAGCATTGGTCCCTGACAGTGGTCCCGGGCGGAGTGTCGTCGGCGCTGCGGGCGCTGGCTGCGGGCGGCGCGCGCGCGGCGCGGTCCCTGCTGAGGCCGGACTTGCCGCACGTGCCACCGGACGCTACTAGGGAGCAGCTGATCGCCGGTTAGTATTGGTATTGGAGCTAGAGGTTACGGAAGGTTGTGGGGTCTAATTCTTGCGCTGTGACATCTCGAATTCGAAATTTTTTCTAGACACATATCTCCGTCAATAATAACATTAAAATGTCTATTGCAGCAAAAAATATTTTCTCAATTATCTTCCGCTGTCGTATATTGCCGATGATCTGACTTTTTAATTTATCTGACAATTTTTTGACTAGAAAAATAGTCGAACTTTAGATATCATAGCTCGAGAATCGCCCCCTGGAGAGAACATTATGGAGTTCTTCAAGAAAGGGTTGAAAAGGTTTTCACGGAGTCGGCAATGCGTGGGTGATGCCCCTGGTATTGCACACACCTTAGTGGTATAAAAAAATTACCTAGCAAATACAGGAACAACCGTATCATCTGATGTTGGAAATCTGCCCATAATTGCATTCACATTATTCATAATATTCCAATAATTCCCAGCCCTGGAAACAGCGACGCCCAGCACGCTGGAGCCTTTGGGCGCGCGCATCATCGGCTCGCAGCAGCCGCAGCTCATCGTGGACGTCATCGCCACCGTCTTGGAGAACAGCCAGGACGGGAAGTACGAGACCAAGGTGAGGGGAGCAGATAATACATACAATAACACATGGGGAAAATGTCATATTGTTCATGGCATTTCAGTTTTCAGGCCCTCTTGCATCAGCGTCGATTAAGAGGTCCGACTCTTACCCCGAGGTAGCGAGGTTACCACTATGTACCAATGACTTATTTCTGAGTTATGATTAGTTGAACACTGACCCATGAATGAACACTGACACCAGAATGTGTACCCATGTTCGAATATGCTCAGTGTAATTACCTGATCTGCCTAATTGTGGATCATGGTCAAGGCGGATCCTGGGCCACCGGACAACCGGGACAAGCCAAGATACATATGACCACCACGTCGTGCGCATCGACGGATAACTTAACGATAGGCTGACTGCGAAATTTTGCGAATCGATACCGGCGAATTTTGGTCGTGCAATTTCACACTACAGAATCCATACCGGCAAATTTCATTCGTATATCTCCCCATTCCTCTCCCCCAGGTGAAATCCGAAGACGACGAAGACCTGGACAACCAGCACGTGTTCTCGATGCGCGGGCTCGGCTGCGGGTTGCTCCTGGACTGGCTGGCAGAGCTGCAGCGGGAGACCCGGGGGCCGCAGCCCGAGAGACAGGTATGGGGGGCAGGGTCAGGGGACAGGGTATTTGGTGGATCCAACCAATCAATCAAATAATTTTATTCAGTTTGGGTTTTACAACACTTCTGAATGTCAATATATAAACGTGGCGCGATGGCATCGTCGACCCGAGCTAGTCACTTGACTGGGTGGACAACGGGTTTGGGTTTATCAAGGTGCTCTGACATCGGTGTTGAGACACGGTAAATATTTTGAAATATTCGGTGGGGGAAAGATATCAAAGTTTCGAAATGTTTTAGACATAAAATAAAAATTTCATAAATAAATAAAACGTTTTGCAACATTTGTCTAATGTGGTTTGTATGGTTGGATACTTGCCTAATCCAATTTCGATACGAAACAAAATAAAACTGTTTGCAATAGTTTCAAACACCGTTATGGGAGCCACCTTTAGGTGATAGGACTCTGTCAATCCTGAGGAATTGGCCTGAGTGAGTACCATCTATTTCTGTCATTAAACAACAATGCTTGCATTGTTGTGTTCCGGTACGAAGGAAAAAGGAGCCAGTGTAATTACAGACATGAAGCATTCATCTTAGTCCTCACAGTGATAGGGCACCGGTTCTGCTTGCTTACCATACTCCTGGATGAGCTCGCTTAACTTTCCCTTTGCTTTCCGTTAGATTTTTGACATTTGAAAAGAGATTAATTAACGTAATCCTAATTTAATAAATACTTTTTTCATTTTCATTTCAGTGGACTGTCTACTTGTTTATCAATGCTTTTACAATTGCAATTTTTCTGTCTCCAAGATGCGGCTAATGTTCGTCCACGGCCGCGCGGCGTGGCGGCCACTGTTGGTCACTTTACTGGCGCACAGAGCCAGCTGGGCCACGCTGCACGCCACGCTGTCCACGCTGCTGACACCTGATGGGTGAGCACCGACATTACCATCTCCGTCATATATGGTTCTAGCTATTTCTGTCATTTATTTCAAAATAAGTAAAACGATTTAGGGCGTTTTTTTGAACCTTTAGATTTCAAACTGAAATATTAGAATAGAATAGACCATCTAGTAGGGCTACGACCTCTCGGCCGTCTGCCGAGGCATAGGGCTCCTGCCATCTGCAGTGTGTTGGTGCGATCTATCACCATGAGCTTCGTCTTGGAATGTTTGGAATGGAATGTGAGTTCGTCCTTTCCTTTCTTTCCAGGATAATTTCCATTTCAGCCTCATTCGCGGTTAGATAGGTATATCAAAAAGGGCTTGCAAGATTTGATTCATGCAAATATTTCAAGTTAAATATAAGCTTGTATAGTCCATTCGCCGTAAGAAAATAGGGGACGACTGCAGGGTAAAAGTGTTTTCATAGTTGAGTAGAAATTCAAACAATTTATATTTCATAATAGAAAAAAGAAATAATAGATTTAATTTAATGAATCAATTAATTGTCTCGGTCACTTATGTTGAAAGTTGTGTTATTGGCACCAACATTATTTTTTATTTGTTTCCACATCAACTTTATAGGATTGAGTTTGTAATAATAATAGTGGCAGTCGGATAATTTCAATACCATTACTTTTAGCAGTTTCATCTTCGAAATATTTATTATATTCATTAGTTGTTGGGGGTGGGTTTATGATATGATAACTAGGATAGTGTCTTAAGAGAGATTTATTGATATAGTTATGCCAAATTGTTAATGGTAAATGATATAATTGATTCATAATGAGTACGCGTGACGTTGATAATTGCCGAATGCGAACTGACGTGACGTTGCGTTTATTTTTATTTATACATTTATTTCAGGCAACTGAGGCCCATATCTATAAATACACAAACAACATAAATACAAAATAAACTGATACAAAATAATATAAATTGTAAACTAATATATAAAAATATAATTTATTAATATCTTAAAACCTAACTGGCACTTAATGTCTTGTACGTGCGTAGCTCGTACACTAGTCACTGTAAACTTAGCTTTCTAAGTTTGTGCGCCCCGATTGGTCGAGGGGCGCTGCTAGGCCGGTGGCAAACGATGAGTCATTATTTCCTTATCTCGAATGGACTATAGAAATGAGCGTGTCTACCCCTACCCTAGCGCGGAGAAGTGGTCGGCGGTGGCGGTGCTGTCGCTGGCGGCGGCGGTGGCGGCGTCGCCGCGCGTGCTGCAGCGCCGCGAGCGCGCGCCCTTCAAGCGGAAGGAGCCGCAGGACACGCTCAGCCTCACCAACCAGCAGGTAACCACCACCAGCTCACACCAACCATGGAAGGGATAGGTAGCGCACGCGAGCGCTCGCGTGAATCTGAGCGGTTTCAAAAATAAGGCCTCACATCTCAGTTGGAATCGACGAACGATTGGATTACGAAAACTCTTTCACTAATAGGACACTACATATTCTAGACTACCATAGAGTACTTACAGGCCCGGAATTGCAATATAATTGACCTTATGATAAACCACTTTCTAATTACCTTATATTTATGAGGAGCCAACGCTGCAAATAATTGGTGTTAATTACTATTAATTAGAAAATTGTCCATCCCAATGTTAGTTGCAAATTAAAGTTAACTTCAATTTGTCACTTTGTGTTGGATTTTTTAAGTCTAAACTTCTTGATTCTTCTGAGGTCGTGTAATAGAAAATAAATCCTTTTTTATAAAAACGATCTTGAATATTTATAAAATCATAGCATTAGGAAGTATAGCTTGTCTCTTACTTTAATTCTAAACACCGTATTGTGACCGCTATTGGCCCTTAAAATCAGCAAACTTATCAGCACCCTCCTGACACCCACCACCATCCCCAGCTCGAAGTCCTGGTGGGCTACGTAGTGGAAGAAGCCTCCGAAGCTTCCCTCACGGGCGGCCTGGAAGCTGCCAGGGCCAGCATCGAAGCCCGGCTGCCGCTGCTGCTGCGCTGCTGCCGGCACCGCGCCGGGCTGCTGGCCGCTGCGTTGCCAGCTGCCAGGTTGCAGCCTATGTTGCTACTACTGCTGTACATGAAGGTAATGAACCTGCAACGCATACGTGCATACCGTTGCGTGTTTTTCTCGTAGGCAAAGATCATATTGTTCCACTTGTTACGGTCCAGACACCTGACAAATCACTCTGGCTTCGGGACTAGGGGGCGTTGAAGATGGACCTAGATGGATTTTTGAAATATCTTCAATTATATACTTTAAACTGAACGTCGCTGCCGATTGGACTGCCGAATTGAGCCGTCAAGTATAAAACTAACAGTCTAATCCACGTCCACACATGTTCAGTTCTACTTGATCCAATCGGCAGTTTCATGCCGATTGGACGATAGGCATAAACGTGTATGGCCAGCCTAACACGTTTTGCTATCATCTACATGGTCGGCAGACATGTTGAAAATTGTTAACAGTCGACTAGACACTGTCGTGTGCCGTGTACAAGTATCAGACACGAATGTTGATGTCTAAATTGTCAATGCCTTTCTCTCGAATATTAACTTCTCCAAATTATTCCAACCCCGCATTACTCCCACCAAATCCTTATCTTATAATATAATAAGACCAAGCCAGGCACTTGACCACCTCACCTGTTTGTAAGTCACAATGCAACCCCCTTCTCACCACATCCCAAGCCCAACTTAGCCTCATCTAAACCTCGACATGTCCCCCCCAGGTGCCCAAGATCCTGCAGCTCCTCACGGAGAGCTGCCCACGGCCGCCGGTGGCACCTCTGCTGTGTGTGCCCCCGGAGGTGTCCCTAGCGTGTACGCGCTCCACCAGCGCCACGGACGCCGTCTCCCACGCGCTGCTGACCACGCTGGCCGCGGCCGCCGCAGCGCCGCATTGCAAGGAGAACACGCAGAAGTGAGTGGAGACATTGTCATTCCCACTAGGTGCCCAAGGTCTCACGGAGAGCTGTCCGCGGCCGCCGGTGGCATCGCTGCTGCGCCAAAATAAATAAATAAGTGGAAGATTTATTTCGTCAACCTAAAATCTATTGCAATATTCAGTATTCTATAAAATTTACGTGTCTTTTGGTAAGTATAAATTTGTTGAAATATTTTTATTTGTATATACATATCAGAATGAATCAATCAAACAAAATACTTGGTTTCGAAAATGAGAGTATGTTTGATTTCGACAGGTCCCTAAAATAAAATAAAAAATATTTTCTTAAGTTTTTGTAACGGTTTGTAATTTTATGCAGAGGGTAGTTATAATAATAAAATTGTATGCACCAGTTAGCTCAGTGTTGTCTAATCATACCTACAAAGTTTCATTGTAATCGGATTATCCATTTCCAAAAAATTACTTGTATGAAAAATACAGTTTCCGTCATTTTCGCTATACAAACGCCAATTTCATAGATAAGGACCTAATACCTTGTAAGACGTGCACATGGATGCAAATAAATTTGATTTGTTTTCCAATTATTACTGCACATTATTTAGACCACACGTTTCATCGTCTGCCCCAGAATCTGGCGCATGGAGGGCAGCATCCGCGCCCTCTGGGCCCGCGTGAGCGGCGCGGGGGCGCGGGCCCTGCCGCTCGCCGGGGCGCTGGTCCTCGGCGCCGGGGCCGCGCGCCAGCAGATCCGCCATCAGATGCACGTGCTGGCAGCACTGGAGGTGTTGCCTGATACGTGTCTGTTCGCGCCGCATAACTGGTGAGTGCTTTTATTTTATTAATGCGTTTACACTTTGTTTAAACATCACATGTAGACTAAAATACAGGATACTCTGAGCAAGACTGAATTAAAAAAAAATCCAGTGACCTAGAGGCTAAGCCAGCGGGGGGATGCTTGGAAAGTGCTAACCTTTTAAAAAAAATCCAAGAAATGGGGTATTATTTTTGTGTCTAGCAATACTTGATAACTATGCTAGAGGCCGCTTAAGAAATGTTAATAATTTTATCTGTTATAATCGGTCACTCTCGATACGTCTTTTTCCCAAGAAATGGCGAATCAATTATCACCCTGGTAATATCAGACTGGCCTCGAGGCTAAGTGCCAGTGGGGAGACACATGACGTTTTCATCTTGTATTTTTTTTTCACTCCTCCCCCAGCGACGAGACAGCCAAGATCCTGGAGTGCTTCCTGACGCTGCTGCGGCGCCAGCAGGGCGGCGGCGGGGGCGGCGGCGGCGGCGGGGGGCGCTACGCGGGCGGCGAGTCCCCGCTCGCGCATCGGCTGGCGGCCCTGCTGCGGCGGTACCTCGCCGCGGCGCCCCCGAGGGCGGCCCGGCTGCTGCACAGCCACCGGGACACCATCAGGTGGGTGGAGGGGTGAATGGGTGGATGAGATAGCAGGGAGGGACAATGTATACTACTATCAAATACCTATTTCTTATATTAAAGTATTTTTGTATGAAGTTTTTTGTTTTAAATATCGGCTTAAATGTGTTACAAGAATTTGGTGCAAGCCGCCCTAAGTGTAACCTTATTGACGGTCGCTATCTTACACTGGTTCCCCGTGTCCCCAGCATGAGCGGCGCCCTGAGCGCGCTGACGGAGGCCCCGGCGGGCGAGGGCGGGCCCGCGTCGTCCGCGCCGCCGCCCGCCGCGCTGCGGGCGCTGCAGCGCCGGCAGGACCCGCCGCCCGAGCTGGCCCACCACGTCCAGGTAGGGCCCCGGAGCCGTCCTCCCAGCCGCCGACGGAGCCCCGGCGGGCGAGGGCGGGCCCGCGTCGTCCGCGCCGCCGCCCGCCGCGCTGCGGGCGCTGCAGCGCCGGCAGGACCCGCCGCCCGAGCTGGCCCACCACGTCCAGGTAGGGCCCCGGAGCCGTCCTCCCAGCCGCCGACGGAGCCCCGGCGGGCGAGGGCGGGCCCGCGTCGTCCGCGCCGCCGCCCGCCGCGCTGCGGGCGCTGCAGCGCCGGCAGGACCCGCCGCCCGAGCTGGCCCACCACGTCCAGGTAGGGCCCCGGAGCCGTCCTCCCAGCCGCCGACGGAGCCCCGGCGGGCGAGGGCGGGCCCGCGTCGTCCGCGCCGCCGCCCGCCGCGCTGCGGGCGCTGCAGCGCCGGCAGGACCCGCCGCCCGAGCTGGCCCACCACGTCCAGGTAGGGCCCCGGAGCCGTCCTCCCAGCCGCCGACGGAGCCCCGGCGGGCGAGGGCGGGCCCGCGTCGTCCGCGCCGCCGCCCGCCGCGCTGCGGGCGCTGCAGCGCCGGCAGGACCCGCCGCCCGAGCTGGCCCACCACGTCCAGGTAGGGCCCCGGAGCCGTCCTCCCAGCCGCCGACGGAGCCCCGGCGGGCGAGGGCGGGCCCGCGTCGTCCGCGCCGCCGCCCGCCGCGCTGCGGGCGCTGCAGCGCCGGCAGGACCCGCCGCCCGAGCTGGCCCACCACGTCCAGGTAGGGCCCCGGAGCCGTCCTCCCAGCCGCCGACGGAGCCCCGGCGGGCGAGGGCGGGCCCGCGTCGTCCGCGCCGCCGCCCGCCGCGCTGCGGGCGCTGCAGCGCCGGCAGGACCCGCCGCCCGAGCTGGCCCACCACGTCCAGGTAGGGCCCCGGAGCCGTCCTCCCAGCCGCCGACGGAGCCCCGGCGGGCGAGGGCGGGCCCGCGTCGTCCGCGCCGCCGCCCGCCGCGCTGCGGGCGCTGCAGCGCCGGCAGGACCCGCCGCCCGAGCTGGCCCACCACGTCCAGGTAGGGCCCCGGAGCCGTCCTCCCAGCCGCCGACGGAGCCCCGGCGGGCGAGGGCGGGCCCGCGTCGTCCGCGCCGCCGCCCGCCGCGCTGCGGGCGCTGCAGCGCCGGCAGGACCCGCCGCCCGAGCTGGCCCACCACGTCCAGGTAGGGCCCCGGAGCCGTCCTCCCAGCCGCCGACGGAGCCCCGGCGGGCGAGGGCGGGGCCGCGTCCAGGTATGGCCCCGTACTGGCTGGCTGTCTGTGTGACGATCGTCGTCGAGTGGAGGGACGCACGCGGACCATAAGCCTTTTTCTCGATCTTGGGAGGAGTTCAACAAACTCCTCTCCGGCGTGACCATCGTACAGGGCGGTGTCCTGCCTAACATTCAGACGGTCCTTCTCCTCAAAAAAAAACCGAGAAGGCTTTAAACTGGTAACAGACGCTTTGATTTGGCTGGAGCCGACTAACCATTATCAGTTGCAGTCGATACTAATCTTTACAATATTCTTGCAAACATCTATAAGCTATGTTGACTGTTTACCATCAAACAGGCCGTAAGCTTGTTTGCCATCTTATTGCTATAAAGGCCGAATAAATAAATAAATAAAAAATATCTATCGTTCCCTCCGCAGGAAATCGAGTCCTGGGGCGTCCGTCGCGGCGGCGCGTGGGGCGGTGCTGAAGCAGCGCGCGCGCTGCTGGCCGCCGCCGCGCCGCTCGCGGCCTCCTCGCACGCGCCGCTAAGGCAGGCCGTGCTGGCATTGCTGACTAAGCTGCTGCCTGCTGTCGATGATACTACGCCCGGTGAGTAGGGGTGGAGTGTGATTGGTGGAAGTTTTTGGCAGTATAAAAATACAAAGTAACGGAAACTGGTGGGAAGTAGATTTGGAAGTCAAAATTTATGACATACAAGTCATCCACCTGATGGAAAACGTCAACTGTCACCAATAACGTCTATAATCATCTATTTATTTTGGTTCTCTAGAGAAGTTCTAGGAGAAGGCATAGCGGGGTATCACGTTCAAAGTACCAGTAAGGTTTCTATTGGGGAACAGTTGCTGTGGCAGTGGAGGGATATTTGTCAGTTTCCTGACAGAGCAACATATAGGTGATTATAGGCTTTGTAGGTCACAGTCCAAACTGTTATAGGCAACAGTTACAGCTTACCATCGGGTGGGTTGTCTGTTCGGTTGTCACTGTGTAGAATAAAAAAACTCATGACCACCCTACCCGTCTCCTACAGGTCTGCAAGCGCTCCTGGAATGCCTGGACTCGAGCCAGCCGGAGATCGCGCAAGCCGCCCTCGACAAGCTCCCGGAGATCATCGTGGGCATCCAGGAGCACGCGGCGAGGCTGCTCACCAGGGTCTTCGAGCTCGGAGTCACCTCCAGACACCCCGTGGACACCTGCCTCGCCAAGTGTGTGGCCACCTTGAACTTGCACAGGGGTTGCTAGTGGAGCGATGGATGGGATGTGTGGTTTTCACATTATACAGTTGATTGAACTTAACCTCTGTATCGTAGAGATGCTAGGGTGCAAGCGATCTAACTTTAGACATTCAATTTCAATGTCTCTTGATATCCTGACGAACTATAAGCATGTGTCATTGATTGGCTGATGATATCTCGAAAAGCTTGTTTTGTAAATATAGAATAGAATAGTGTCACTATAAGTTTTATTGTGAAAATAAACTAAATATTAATAAGATGACAGTGTTTTCATTTGGTCCCTTAGTTCTGTTTGAAACCTTTCTTATGGTATCATTTCGGAAGAGAGAGATAGATTTGGGGTAGTGCAAGACAATATCAAAGGAGTAAAGAAAAAAATATTTGTCAATAAATAACAATTTATTATATGTATTACAAAATATTATGATTTTTGGTAAATACAATACTAACTCTAGCATTAAATGTTACATATAAATGCAACAATTCAATAAATATAATACTCTGTAGAAGTGTAGAGGCTTGTGTAAAATAAAATATTTTGTGTGTCAAGCATAGAGCAGATCCGCAATCCTGAAGCAAGTAGTTAAGTTCTTAAGATTAATCACTTTACACTTAAAAACACTTCATCTTAACTTCTTAAGTTATTTGTGTCCAATCCAATTATTCGTAAATACTCCACTGCAATCAAACTGGTTTCTATTAGCTATCACCAATCGTTACTGCCAAGGTCTGTGAACATTTTGTCCTTTATCTTTGGTCTTGGGTCTTCTGTTATTTTGCTGTCCACCGCACCAACTTGCCCCAGAATGTATTCCAATTCTGTGGAAGATATAGATTAGCGATTAGGAACAAAGAAAAAATTCAAATAACGAGTTTGACAACTTCAATATATACAATGTTATGATGTCTTTCTAGGTATTTTTGTGCATACATCCCCGCATATTATGGTGGTAGGCGGAAACTTTTGAGGCCACAAACTATGATCCTGACACATATTTTTTGCTTCCCCCACATTCATATATCTTTTATACATTTCTGCTGGTTGACATTGCCATTGCTTGTATACTCTACAACAGTATTCTAGATTTTTTATACCCCTAAGGTGGCAAACAAGCTTATGGCCTGCCTGATGGTAAGCAGTCACTGCAGCCTATGGACCCAGACATTTCATTCATTATATTATTCAACGGATATTTCTTCCATCTGTGGTTATTATGTATGAGTGAGCTTGTAATTCTGTTGCTTTGTTTCTTGAGCATGTGTTGTGCTATTTTTATACTATCTTCTAACTTAAGAGATTTGAGATATGCTGCACTTACCATCATATGTAAGAGAAGTCCCTCTCAGCTCATTTGGACCAACAAGTTGTTTCTTCATCTCCCCCTCAAAGTAGACAAAGAGGCTGGGTAGATTCCGCTCCGGATAATTAGGGATGCAAGTCTGAGCGATAGCCTTCAGGAATTTAGTGTACGGGTACTTTGCCGCTAGCTGTTTCATGTGCTGGTTCACTAGAGCGCACTGCTGGATGCTGCAATTAGAATAAATATCTATAAATATAGTGCCTCCAGTAGGAACAGGAAGATTTGCAAACTATGGAGCTCTACTTTGCTTTGAAACAACTTTGAAATCACTCTCTTTCAATTCGACTTTATTTATTTATATCATCAAGAAATCACAGTTTCCAAGTATATTTAAGTAAGTATATGATTACTAGTCTTTACAAATGTTATTTTATGAAAATTTTAGTAACTATATTAAATTCTTGTATCACTTAACTTACCCTGTTCTATATAAATGTATAACCACCCAGATGCCTTCACCAGCCTTGTTGACTTCCTGCACATAGTCTTGGCCAGAGACTTCTCTCACTTCGCCAAACTTAGGCTTCTCTGAAAGCTTTTTCAACTCAGCAATGCGCTTCCTCCTGTACTCTTCGATGACTGCCTCATCTTCAGAATCTTCCAGCTCGTCAAGGCCATCTAAATCTAGTTCAGATAGCTGTTTATCTTCTGAAATATGGATAAGCAAATGATATATTGCTTTTATTATATAAATATTTCTTTAATGCCATTCTACACTACCGGAGATCACAAAATAGTTCCAGAGACATATATAGGTCAACTTGAACATAGTAGAACTCGCAGGTGTACAACCTGTTTGTAGGTTATAAAGGTGCACTCACTCTCAGCTTGTTTGTTCTGTATGGTCTGTTCAATCATGTTGACAATTTCGTCCTCGGAAATCTCCTTCTCCTTCTGGGGAATAATTCCCTTGGCACGGAGGACATCGTTCCATTCTGTATCCTCGTTAGGGTTCTAAAAATATACACCAGTATTATCAACACTGAAATTATGCTTCAAAAGTTATTAAAATAAAAATTGCACGTAAGCAAGTAATTATTCGTTTTTATTACCTGCATTTTAGGATATGAAAATAATTTGTTCTAAATTATTTCTGATTTGTTTTGGAAATCTGAGACCCCTTCATCAATCGAGGAAGGAAATGATGAAACGACGTGACATCACAGACCACATATCACAAACGTCAAAAATCACTAGGACCATGAACTAATAAACAGCTCACAACAGACCAACAAGTCTGTTTACTATAAACTATGAAGAGTGATATGAAATAAGGCTGGCACGGCACCGCACGAATTACGACATGTGACACGCAACGGACACCTTTGTCAAAAATTAAATGTATGGTAGGGGTACCGTTCACGCTGCAGCTGACTTCTAATTTCGACAAACAAACGCTCACTGAACTTAATTTTTTTTAATAAAGGTATTTCAGTAGTAAGTAAACTAACAACTCAATGAGTAGTTTTCCAATAGGTATTTAAAGCATTTCTTATCATTCGCTAGATGGCGCCCCAACAATTTTGGTAATTGAAGATCGCTTGAAATAGGTACTTATCAAAGAGGATATAAACACTAGGTATGTTGTAGAGGTGGGTCATTGACGGCTTTGGCGTTAACGAAGTTTAACCAATTATTATTAATGATCAACTAGTTGAAAAAGCAGTTAACGTTATTAACTGGTTGGTCCAACTGAATACATACATTGCAGTTAATAGAAATGTACCATTCTAAAACGGTACGCCAACCCGCTAAACAATTGTAATGTAGTCATTAATTCGTTTCAAAAATTGATTTTGTTTGTTTGAGTAAATAATCTTTGCTGATAATTTAAGCAAAATTAAATTTGACTGTCATCGTTTCTGTACCTGTGAACCAGTGCTTATTAATTTTAATAATTATTAAGATATTGTCTATTTATTTTAATTTATAAGAATACTAGCTGACCCGGCGAACTTCGTACCGCCTAACAGTCAATGAATGTCGTGTTACTTTTTAGCTGAACTAATTTAGGCTTTGATGAACGTAAAACAATGATACAAAATAATATATTTATATAGATAGAAACAAAAAAGTATTTTATTATGATGAATGATGATGAAAACATACATACAGAATGAGAATAAAAATAAAAAAAAATAAAAAATAATAATTAAGTACTTCAAACTCATGTCAGAAAAAAATGATTGAAAACTATGTTGTGCAGATTGGAAAAAAAAAAAAACCCCGGATTAATTCATTAACACTTTGTGGTAAACGACATTCTTTGTTTTTTGGTCAGGCGCAAGAACAAATAAAGCGGATGGTTTGCCGACACGTGAGCATGCCACGTACAATTGACCATGAGAAAAACATGCATTTTCTAGATTGAGGCCACAAATAGTCAAGGATTGGCCCTGTGATTTGTTGATCGTCATGGCGAAGGCAAGACGAATCGGGAATTGAATTCGTTTAAACTCAAAGGGCATATCCGATGGGATCATCGGAATCCTTGGAATAAGAACTTCCTCACATTTAAATTTTCCTTTAAGTATCGACGCGTGAATCACATTGCTCATCAGTTTTCTTATCACCAAACGCGTTCCATTACACAGTTTTGGTTGGTTTAAATTTCTAAGCATGATGACTACCGAGCCAACTTTAAGTTTTAAATTGTGCGGTGGTAAACCAGGCACATCCAAGGAGTTTAAAAATTCAATTGGATAATTAGTGGCTTCTTCTTCGTTTGTTACACAGTCGATAGATTTGAATGAATACAGAGTACCTACGATTTGATTTTGAATTATAAAATTGAGGTCATCTACATCTTTATTTTTAGCGGCCAAAATTGCTCGCTCACTTAACCATTTAGTATTTTTGTGGTTAGCAATGATATCCGGGAATACTTTGTTGATAAGCTCGTCTTTTGATGATACGAAATTGCAAAAATTTGGAGGAAATGAAATCAAACCGCTCGATTTGTCAACAGGAACACGGCCATTACCGATAGTCAGCAATTGCTTCGAGAAATCATCAGCAGATAGATCGTTCAACAATGCAACTCTCATATTTACAGACAGTTGAAGTTTCTTTACATATCGCCACAGATTTGATGCTTTGAGGCAAGCGTTTATTTCGTCGGCAGCAGTAGATCTTGGAATGACTGGTAGTGTTTGCCGGAAATCGCCAGATAATAAAATCATTGCACCACCAAAACATCTCGAGTCATTGCGCAGATCTTTTAATGTTCGGTCTAGTGCTTCCAATGCGCGTTTGTGCGCCATTGTGCATTCGTCCCATATGATGATTTTTGATGCTACTAAAACTTTGGCCATTGCGGAGTGTTTCGAAATGTTACATGTCGGTTGTTCAGTAGTTTGAAGGTTTAATGGCAATTTTAACGCTGAGTGAGCCGTACGGCATCCGTCTAACAATGTGGCCGCTATTCCAGAAGAAGCAATTGCTACCGCAATTTCGGATCTCGCACGTACAGTGGCCAAAATCAATGACATGAGGAATGTCTTCCCAGTTCCACCGGGGGCATCCAAAAAAAATAAGCCGCCATTTCCATCATCAATTGCATTAATCAGTGTATCATAGACTTCCCTCTGCTTAGGATTCAACAGAGGTACATTCGTTTGAACTGATTGGATTAGTTCATGTGGATCATATTCACGTTCACGTTCCAATTCTCTATTAAATGCGTCATTCATTCCGCGATCTGGCGCTGGCATTCCTAACCTAACTAACAAACTGCCGCACATGAGGTAACACATATCTTCGATCAAGAGCAAAGTCTGGTTATGGATCTCCTCATTCACCTCAAGATCGGAATTTCTTGAGCTGACGCGAATTCGATGTAAAATATCTTCTGACATGTTATCTTTGTATTTGTTCCACAGGTCACGTGGGTTCGATGGGAAGCATGTTGAAATGATGATAGCAAATAATGTGCGTATCTGACTTGGAGATGCAGAAATAATTGCTTCAGCGATTGTCGTGTCCCAATGAGTATCGTTTTCAAGCAAATTTAGCTCTTGACATGCTGCACGAAATGTGGGGCACACGATACCATTAACAGTTCGTAGTGATTCAAATGATGTTGGCCCTCGAACATGTACCAGCAACAACCGCAAATAGAAACATTCATCATTCTTCGGATGAACTGTGTAAATACGACCAAGAGCATCAGTAGAACGCATATCTGGATGACCAGGAACTGCATCGCCTTGCTTCCGACGTTGAAATTTCTTCGATGTAGCGTTCCAAGTGTAATAACGTGGCATTTCTGAGTAAAGCAAAGTTCGTGCGAACGGATCGCTTTGACAAATCGCAAAGAAACTGGTCAGTGTTGTCGCTGGAGGTGTTTCGGCACGTTGAGCAGCATTCGACGCTGTGAATTAATTCGACGCTGGATTAATTCATTAACACTTTGTGGTAAACGACATTCTTTGTTTTTTGGTCAGGCGCAAGAACAAATAAAGCGGATGGTTTGCCGACACGTGAGCATGCCACGTACAATTGACCATGAGAAAAACATGCATTTTCTAGATTGAGGCCACAAATAGTCAAGGATTGGCCCTGTGATTTGTTGATCGTCATGGCGAAGGCAAGACGAATCGGGAATTGAATTCGTTTAAACTCAAAGGGCATATCCGTTGGGATCATCGGAATCCTTGGAATAAGAACTTCCTCACCTTTAAATTTTCCTTTAAGTATCGACGCGTGAATCACATTGCTCATCAGTTTTCTTATCACCAAACGCGTTCCATTACACAGTTTTGGTTGGTTTAAATTTCTAAGCATGATGACTACCGAGCCAACTTTAAGTTTTAAATTGTGCGGTGGTAAACCAGGCACATCCAAGGAGTTTAAAAATTCAATTGGATAATTAGTGGCTTCTTCTTCGTTTGTTACACAGTCGATAGATTTGAATGAATACAGAGTACCTACGATTTGATTTTGAATTATAAAATTGAGGTCATCTACATCTTTATTTTTAGCGGCCAAAATTGCTCGCTCACTTAACCATTTAGTATTTTTGTGGTTAGCAATGATATCCGGGAATACTTTGTTGATAAGCTCGTCTTTTGATGATACGAAATTGCAAAAATTTGGAGGAAATGAAATCAAACCGCTCGATTTGTCAACAGGAACACGGCCATTACCGATAGTCAGCAATTGCTTCGAGAAATCATCAGCAGATAGATCGTTCAACAATGCAACTCTCATATTTACAGACAGGTGAAGTTTCTTTACATATCGCCACAGATTTGATGCTTTGAGGCAAGCGTTTATTTCGTCGGCAGCAGTAGATCTTGGAATGACTGGTAGTGTTTGCCGGAAATCGCCAGATAATAAAATCATTGCACCACCAAAACATCTCGAGTCATTGCGCAGATCTTTTAATGTTCGGTCTAGTGCTTCCAATGCGCGTTTGTGCGCCATTGTGCATTCGTCCCATATGATGATTTTTGATGCTACTAAAACTTTGGCCATTGCGGAGTGTTTCGAAATGTTACATGTCGGTTGTTCAGTAGTTTGAAGGTTTAATGGCAATTTTAACGCTGAGTGAGCCGTACGGCATCCGTCTAACAATGTGGCCGCTATTCCAGAAGAAGCAATTGCTACCGCAATTTCGGATCTCGCACGTACAGTGGCCAAAATCAATGACATGAGGAATGTCTTCCCAGTTCCACCGGGGGCATCCAAAAAAAATAAGCCGCCATTTCCATCATCAATTGCATTAATCAGTGTATCATAGACTTCCCTCTGCTTAGGATTCAACAGAGGTACATTCGTTTGAACTGATTGGATTAGTTCATGTGGATCATATTCACGTTCACGTTCCAATTCTCTATTAAATGCGTCATTCATTCCGCGATCTGGCGCTGGCATTCCTAACCTAACTAACAAACTGCCGCACATGAGGTAACACATATCTTCGATCAAGAGCAAAGTCTGGTTATGGATCTCCTCATTCACCTCAAGATCGGAATTTCTTGAGCTGACGCGAATTCGATGTAAAATATCTTCTGACATGTTATCTTTGTATTTGTTCCACAGGTCACGTGGGTTCGATGGGAAGCATGTTGAAATGATGATAGCAAATAATGTGCGTATCTGACTTGGAGATGCAGAAATAATTGCTTCAGCGATTGTCGTGTCCCAATGAGTATCGTTTTCAAGCAAATTTAGCTCTTGACATGCTGCACGAAATGTGGGGCACACGATACCATTAACAGTTCGTAGTGATTCAAATGATGTTGGCCCTCGAACATGTACCAGCAACAACCGCAAATAGAAACATTCATCATTCTTCGGATGAACTGTGTAAATACGACCAAGAGCATCAGTAGAACGCATATCTGGATGACCAGGAACTGCATCGCCTTGCTTCCGACGTTGAAATTTCTTCGATGTAGCGTTCCAAGTGTAATAACGTGGCATTTCTGAGTAAAGTAAAGTTCGTGCGAACGGATCGCTTTGACAAATCGCAAAGAAACTGGTCAGTGTTGTCGCTGGAGGTGTTTCGGCACGTTGAGCAGCATTCGACGCTGTGAAATATACTCTCTGACCGTTCTCTAGATGCACCCCCAAATGTAAAACAGTGGGATGACGTTCGTGAATAGGGAATGAAAATATACGCCAAATTGCTTCATTGCAGTTCACATATCTACCAACTTGATAGCGCGTGATTTCATCGTTGGTATTGGATGTTTGGATACCAAAAACCGCCATGTCGCTCCCTTTCGTGACATATTTGCAAATGTATTTAATTGACTTGACCGAATTGCAATACTCAAACAGGAACGTTTTCCATATAAAAATTTGAAAATCATAATCCGAAAAATTCATCAACTTGAAAATAATTTTTTTTACGTAAAAAATTGGTGGTGAATTTAAAACTATTTGTTAGATACAAAAACATTTAAAACGTGCCCATTTTACTGCACTTACATTAGATGTTTTCATACCTCTAACGATTGAGTATTTCCGAAACTAGAACATGATTTTGAGCTTGTCCCTGTTTTCAGCTCAAAACTATGATTTTTTCGGGATTAGCCTTCCATTCATTCATTGAATACCTTCATGTCATTTGATACTCGAAAATTGAGCGGATGTGCCTTTGAACTTGACCTTTGTATTCAAAAGTATCAATTACGTTAAAAACTACGGATCTAGATTCGTTGATTATTCAGAGCATAGAAACTAATCTCAAAATTAATGAACATTATTTTACAGTGTAAATTATTAACCCATATATCTAATGACATATATTCTATTAATTTCCTTGTTTTCGTGAGTCACTTCCGTTTGTGGTTTGCTGATAACATTTACTGCAAGTAAATTAGTAAAACACACAGCATCACCAATGATTGTACGTTAACCCAGTGATAAACCTTGTCATTATCAACATAAACGAAGAACTCAACTTTTTCTGAATCAAATAAAATACTGATTAATACTATTGGATCTTTAATCACTCATATACATGCTTTCTTTACAACCTAATGATAACAAATGTATGTCTTTTCCGGTCAGGTGGGCGCAAAGTTCAAAATATACGGTAATGTTCTTTTGAATGTTTGCCAAAAAATAAAGCAAGACATTATTTATGAAAATATAGTAATCTGGCGTGTTCACACTGAAATTTCGCTGCCGCCTGACTGTTATCACCGTTGAAGCCACTGATATAGATCCTCTGTGTACTAGTTGGTACAGACATATGTCAATAGCGCAATATGCTGCAGTTCTTTCAATACCGATGTCACAATGGACGACAATTGGACCGGGCACAGGCTGGTTAGTCAGCAATGCTTTCATAAGATCATCATGATTTTGCCTATTGACAGCTAGGAAAAATTTAAGGATCGATTTTATCTCAGGAAATCCGGTTCCTGGCCAGTCCAAATACTTGAAGTGATATATTGTCCTTGTTTCTCCAGTTTGTGTATGAATAACAGTAAATGTTGTGATGATGTACTCGGTTTCCACTGCGATACAGTTTTCTTTTATCACAAATTTCTTCAATACCGCATGATCTTCGTTGTAGGAATAATACTGAAGGCTTGTGTGCTTTGATTTTTTGGTACCATTGAGCATCACAATCACTCGAGAGTTCTCCTGCCAGACCATGCTCCAAAAATCATCGAAAGTATGGGCCATGGGTTGCTGAGTTGCGATAAATTTACAATTCAACTCAAATCCACTGACATAACTGGCGTTGATGTAATCTGATCCACGTTGAGATTTCAGAACCACCCGAGAAATGTTCCAGCATGGGTAATCCAAGTTACGATTCTTCTTCTTGTTATTAGGCTGCCGAAATGTATCACTAGTACCTTCAATTGGCGTGTTGATGATGTACAAGTGTTCTAGAAGAAGTGTTTCCTTGTGATTCGGGTCCAGTGCTCTTCGCATATAATCATCAGCTCCATAAACGGTTGAGAGACTGGTAGCCATCGATGAAGAAATCCAGAGTACGAGATGAAAACAGAAGACGTGCAATTGTAACAAATGCGATTATTATACTGATTATCAAACAAACCAACTGGCTATTTAAATGTTTATAACAAGCATTTACTAGTAATGGCGTCTTATAGTTTGCGGTCAATTGTTTACAAATTTTCCTGTTGATAATGAAAAGTACTGCAGCACACAATCGAGTTGAGTTAAGAGAATTACTCATACTAATTATTAGATAACAACAATTTAACCACGAAGTTGTTTCAGAGAACGAATAAGGAAAAAAAACATTACAAATCCATAAGTACATCACTGAAGTTCATGCCTGAATATGGTTATTTTGCAAATAAATGTAATGTAATAACAAACTCAATAGTTTCTTTTACAATAATGTTATAAATAAAGTTTTCTTAGCAAACAAACAATAATAAGCTGCAATCGCGACGATTACATTAACTTTTTGATCCTAATTTTTCGGAATATGACTGGATTAGACATTTATTAGATAATGATAAAAAAAGAACAACTGCATTATTGATGAAAAAATATTGGTCTAACGACTCAATGCTGGAATGTCTCTGCTGTCTGATTTCCAATGCAATTCTTGGCACTGATACTAATTCCATATACACTATTTGATAGATACAGAAATCGATAGCACAAAAGGTGGCATCACTGCCTGTACCAGTGCTGCAGTAAACAATTATCGGTCCTGGTAGTGGTTGTTGACCCGTGATAGCTTTATCTAAGAAGTACTGCTGCTTTCTATTGACCAAAGACACGAAGTCAAGAAACGTTGCTAAATCAGTACTGTCTCCTTTTGGCTGGTTAAGGAACTTGAGGTGGTGCACGGTTCTTGATTGTCCGCTGGTAATATTGTAAACATTGATTATCGTTTCCATGAAATAATCATTCAAAATGATATTTTTTGGGGTTAAATCAAATCCGGTTACTGTTGAATCGACGTTGGTTGAAGACTCATCAATTGTCTCGAGGTCATTGGCCATCACAATAATCCTGGTCTTCTCTTGCCAGACCATGCTCCAGAAATCTTCAAGCGTGCTGTTCATTGGTTCTTGAGTGACTATAAATTTATTGGCGTAGTTAAATCCATTAACATAGTTTGCATGAATAAAGTTCCAATTACCATTTGCTGTTAGCAAATGCACTCGGGAACTGTCCCAGCATTTGATATCTGGAATCCGATTCTTATTGATATTTTTCGGTTTCTCACATTCTTTGTAAGTACCAAATATTTTCTTGTTGACTATGAATTTGTGCTCCTGAGAAATCCGTTCAAGGTATCCTGATTCTGACCCAGCTACTAGCTGTAAATAATCACGGGCTCTATAACTTTCAAAGAGATCAGCGATCATTATAAAAACTTTACCTTAATTCGGAGAAAAACAAAGTTGGTATCACAAACAGTAATTCTGAAAGAATGAGTTCAATTAGTGGGATGAGCTGCTTTATATATTCTCTTATCAAAGAACACGTCAGTTAATTCACCAATTCCAATTGTCCCCAATAGCTAAAACTGATAACCTTTTACATTGATAATGTTTTTGCAGTAAACAGATATTTGGTGCAGTTGAAAAACTGGCAGAGATTACCAGCAAATTCTTACGCAAGCCACCTCTGACAAATTGTTTATCAGCCAGTTGTTTTGCTGGACCACAATTGTGCTATTTGTGGTTTGGTGATGACATCAACTCACAATAGTCTATTAAGTGTTATATTTATTGAGTTGGCATGATGATTTAACCACTGACTTATTCATTCATGTATCAATAGTAAATAAATTACATTTGTGCTTTCTTATTTATTTATTTAAAATATCCTTAAAGAGACTTACAAACTAAGGATTTCAATTTTTTACATTCTTCACAGTCTTTTCTCAATGGATTGGGCTTATTTATCGCAATACGATCTGTAGAGTTAAAGTGCTCATTATATGATGTTAATTCTATAAACTTCGGATTCATCTGCATGCGCGGAGGAAGCTTAGACCATACAAAGTTGATATTCCGGTTTACATGATTCAGGATAAATTTCTCGTCCAAACAAGCGATATCTTGAGGATGCATCTTCATAAGATTTCGTAGCTGGTAGAAAATCTGCAGCGACTTCCTCTGTGATGGATTAGGACCCCAACAACTTATGAACCATTTTCGCATTTTTTTAACTGTTTCAAACGCACAGGCGTAGTCACGGGTATTTAAATGTTTGTTTTTGTACAAGCACAGCTTATCCGGAAGAAAGGAAAACATATGATCGACAAGTGGCATCTTGGATAGATCAATGATCGGCAACGTAAAGCAAATATCTTTCAGAATATGTTTCTTCTCTTCACCTAATACGTAAATGTATTGATCGTGCGGGTTTCCCTCGACTATTTCCATAAGTACTTCTCCCAGAGTACTGGAGGAGGTTAATCCTACTCTCATTTTAATGCTATGAGTCTTCTGCCAGAAGTCTTTGGTCTCAATGATCCTGAATTGTTCCTTGCACTCTGCTGGGGGCCTAAACATATTCAATACAGCAGTGTCCAATCCATCGGTCAGCGAGATGGCGGCCAGTTCTTTGATGATAAAATCTCCATGTTCGGTGTAGAAGCCCTCGAAATCAATGAACAACTCCATCTTGTATCCTAGTGAATTTGAATCGAGTAACAAGTAATGCTACTGATATCTAACTGATACAGCTTTCAATGACAAATTTCCTTATATTGTAAACCCCCCACCACTGTAAACTTTTGATAAGAGAAATGAAGACATACCCCGTTCGATACAACTGTCGTAGAAATATTGCACACATATCGAGTAATTAGTCACTATTATGATTATGGTTTATTATTTTACTTCCATTGGCTTTCCTGGTGGAAGTTTATGCCCTTATTAAGAGTTGTTTTCATTTAGATCATTGTTGATTATTTATAGCCATAGATGTGACTAATTTCAAGCGTATTGTTCATAGAAGTGTTGAAAAATGGCCACGGAAAAAAAACTTATTGAAGATATTCTGTTGTCCGCCAATAAGTAGGCTTTTAGCATATAAACCCGATAGCCTGAAGTGATTATTTTAATTTAATTACACTATTGATTATTTTGACTTGAAAAACTTTTCTGTTGCTGAAAAATTCCAAGTCTTGGTTCGCTGATATAACAATTAAAGAAATCTAATGAAGTTGGATAAAATTGGTGATTCATATTTCACTTGTGATTAATCAACTGTTATTTTAGTTTTGCTATCGATAGTTCACGACCTTTTTTCTAAGAACTAATTACATATATTTCTTGAATGCCTCTATTCTTTCGATGTTATCGAGCTTCCGTTGGTAGCCACAGAGCTCTTTGTTAATCATCGTATATAGGTCCTACAGTGTTAATTATCATTAATGCATAAATGTTACTAGTGGTAATATTTCAATAAAAGGTGTATCACTGTATATTTAAGTTTTTTTTATTGCACTACAACATAATTATCAATAAACTTAATAATGATGTCTTATTGGTAAGCCTCCTTAGCAGTCTACAAATCATTTACAGCGTCAATATACATACTTTTATTGCTTTATCAAAATCGTATGACTAAGGTGCGCATCAAAATATTTCGACCAAATCACGATGTAAAATACAAAAATATATATACGGTATAAATAACTACCTAACGATACTTCAATTAGGATTTTTGAACTGGTTGTAGAACACAACACTTATGATATTCAAAGTATCAAGAAGTCATATCAGACTTCTTCTCGACATAGGCTCCAAGAAATTGGTAACATAAAGTATAGTTTTCTAAGCGGTTTATGAACCCATATTTTTGTTGCCTTACTTTCTTGAGAACACTTGCCACTGATAGAGTTCCCGTTTTCTCAAATTGTGCAGCACATATATCAAATACGCAAAAAACCGCAGAGCTACTGAGCCCGTCCAGGCATTGCACAATAATGGGTGCAGTTTCCTTGCCAGCTTGTTTCTCCAACTGAAGGCACAAGTCTTTCACGTTACAATAAAAATCTATGAATGCATCCAGCTGATGGGAAAAGTTGTCCCTCAGCCAAGCAGTGTATTGACAGTGAGATGTTTTGTGCTCGTGGCCAGACTGGTCGGTCAGACTTAGCAAAGTCAACTTATAGTGCTATGCGGTTTTGTACCAATCTCCAAAGTCTTTATCTTAAACTTATCGCACACTGTCACACAACCCTCATCCGGGAACAAATTTTGGCTACTCCTCTTGTCACTGAATCGATCCATCATCACAATGATTGAGACCTTGTAATCCCACACGATTTCCCAAAATTTTCCGCGGAAATTCTCTTGCAGGCTTTTGATGTAAATATACTTCCGCTCAGTCTTATAACCATCGATGAAAGTAGCACCAAGAATTGTCTCATCACTTTATTACAGGCAAGCAAGTGTGCAAGTATGCCCTTGAAACAACATACAGAACTCATAAAGGACTAATGTGAGTATGAACAATACCACTTAAACTAATCATTAAACCGTCTGGTAATTAGGAAAAAGCATTGTCACTAAATTTTGATTTTTATGGAATTTTCAGACCTCGATCAATATTCGTCCAGGTTATACCACAGAATGATTCACTTACACGCATGAAGAAAACTTCAGACGGACAATTGGAGATGAAGTACTACGACACTCTGATTACACCTCAGTAAATTTTTTCATCATTTTATAATCAATTCATTCCATTCTTAGGCATTTTTTACTGTTTATCTGTTCATCAAAAACGATGACAAGTTATTTGAAATTCGGAATTGTGGAAAATTATAATCGAATTATCCTTTCAATATAAAAAATTGCTGACAGATTTATTTCAATGATGAAGGATTTGGACTTTTCTTTATAAGAATGAAAGAAATGTAAGATTTTCAATTTCACTTACAGAAGTTTATTTTTGAGCTTCAATATCTTAATATATTTTCGTTTTCAGAAAAGCTAACAGAATACGGAGAAATGATGTGCTTTTTCCGATCAAGGCTTTGATAGTAAAGTTTGAACACGGTATGCCCACAAAGAGGTACCCAGTGTAAGTTACAGAAATTTTCTAACTGATTGATGTTCGATTAAAAAACACGTGCAAATTTCTGATCTACTTTTTACTTTCAGAAACGATTTGCCTGTGAAACTAACACGGGATCACCCATTTTCAGACAGGTTTGAATCAAGATCCGATCGCTTCAAAGTTGTGACAGCTGCACCAGTTCTCGAAGAGTGAGTGCTTAATCTAAACCCAAGCATACATATTTGGCCTTTTTGAACTATAAAAGATTTGAATTTATTAACTTGATATTTTTTTTCGCAGAATTTTCGAGGCAAATGGTATTACGGGCAAAGAGCTGTACAATTATGCCATTGAAACAACATATAGATCTCACAAAGGACTAATGTGAGTGTGAACATCATCAATAATCATTAGACTGGCTGAAATTTATACGAGTCCATTTTTAATAATTTTGATTTTTTTGTACATTTTCCAGACCTCGGAAAACATTCGTCCAGTCTGCGAATACGAGTAACTCAATTTCCTTTGTGACGAAAGTTTCTGACAACCAGTGGGAAATGACGTGCTTCAATCGTTTGGTTCCACCTGAGTAAGTTCAAATAGTTTTTAAATTTTTTACAAGCTTGCAAGCTATGTTTTACAGTTTTTTCTTATATCAAAATTACGATGATTAATTAATTTGGATTAGTTTTAATTTTTAGAACAGATACGTTATGACTTTATTCAAACATTACATTTTTGTTACAGAGGATCCTGGTGCGGTCAACCATTAACATACCCCTGGATGGCTTAGTGGCTTTCGAGTCTCAGAAGATCCTACTTGCATATCTATGCAGAATCGCTAGCAGTCACCCTTCAAATATAATGAGACCCTCAGTCCGAAAAATCCAAATTGTATAATTATTTGAATTTTCAATAAATACTTTTGTTGTTTATTACATCATTTTCATTCTACTTTCCTTTTTTAACACCAGAGCGCTCTTTCGGCAGTAATGCTGCCTCTTGCCCTTAAGGGATCAGCTTAGAATTAGTCATCGTATGCTTATAACATAATATTATTACAACTACCGTGCGAGCACAAATTAATCATCACAAGGCTCATTATTGGAGAGTAGTTATAAATGCAAACTCCCGATACTTCAGTCACTCCTGCGAGCCCGTGGTGTCAACGGCTTTAAATTTGCGTTAATTTATTCCTTGTAAATCACCTATATTTTAGAGAGAAAAAAATGGAAGTGAACCAACCTTTAAATTTGACATTCAACGTATCCAAGGAATGGTCGAAAGCAATTAAACCAGTGATACTTGAAAAACTATTGAAAAAAGCTCTCACTGATTATCACTCAGGCCAAAAAGACGTTGTAACTAAAAATGGAGTTTCAGTATCGATTGTTGATGAACCATCTGGACTTTTGTTCCTAAGGATGGAAGAAGTGTAAGCTCTTTTATTGTACTTTTGGAAGTTTATTATTTGAACTTCGAAATCCTGAAATTTTTCCGTTTTCAGAAAAGATAACGAAACTCATCGAAGTGATGTTCTTCTACCGATGAAAGCTTCGATAGTGAAGCTTAAACGCACTGCACCGAAAGAAAAGGTCCAACTGTAAGTATGCAGAAATTTTTAAACTGAATATCTTCGATTTAAAAACGCGTCTGATTTACTTTTTACTTACAGATTTGACCTGCCTGTGAAGCTAACAAAAGATCACCCATTTTCGGACTGGTTTGAACCAAGATCCGATCGCTCAAAAGTTGTGACGGCTACACCAGTTCTTGAACAGTGAGCACTTAATCCAAATCCTACCATCCATATTTCGTCCTTTTGAAATGTAGAAAACTTTAGTTTATTAACTTGAAATCGTTTTCGCAGAATTTTCGAGGCAAAAGGTATTACGGGCGAAGAAGTGTATGATTACGCCATTGAAACAATATACAGAACTCACAAAGAACTAATGTGAGTATGAACATCATTAATCATTAATAATTATTAGACAAGTGTTTTTTCAGTAATTTTGCTTTTTCTTTCAATTTTTCAGGTCTTGGAAAATATTCGTCCAGCCAGGGTTAACGGATAATTCAATTACACTTGTGAAGAAGATTTCTGATGACCAATGGAAGATGACATGCTTCAATCGTCTGGTTCCACCTGAGTAAGTATTTCAAATATTCTAACAGTTTTTTCTTTTATCAAAAGTATGGTGTTTATCTATAAGTAAAAATTGTGAAAAACTTCAATTGAATCTGTAAAAATTGTTCTTAATTCCTCAAATAGCTTTATTCGAATGTTACATTTTTGTTACAGTGGATCCTGGCGCCATCTATCATTAACTTTTCCTTGGATTGCTTGTGGATTCCGATTAGACAAGAATACTGAAAAGTTTATGCAGAATCAATAGTTATCAATTCAAAAATAATCGCACGCCTCATACCGCAAACTATTTGAAATGTACATTGACATGAATAAACACTCCAGTTAATATACGTGGTATCATTTAAAGCCTTTTTATTTTCCTCAAAGTTCAGTTACTTTTGAATCGACTAGTTACAGTAGTTATTGTTTTTTATAAACCATTAAAATATTTGCACGAATAATAATTGAGTATGACATCACTTTTTAGTTACAACTTACGGGAATTTCAGGTACATTATAGAGTTTATAATCATGACATCCGCTATAAAATTTATTGACTTTTATGTGAATCCATAAACTCTAATTAAGGTCACAATATAATTAGTAACATATTCTTACGCCATAAAACATGAACTAGTTTGTAATAGTTTAAATTTTGGTCATGGTGTCCTGAAATCAAAGATAATTTCGCACTTGAAAGGTCTTAGAAGAACTCAACTCATGATAGTTATAATATTTCACTTAATAAACACATTCTACTTTAAATGAGTCACTTGATTGACTAGCATACAAATATCCTCCAACAGCAGATATTTAGTCAGTGTGTTGATGACACGGGTTCAGAGTTAACTCATTATTTGTTTAAATGAATTGTAATATTCATTTTAAAGACTAATCAATTTTAAATCATGGATAGATACCAATTCTTAACTTTGAAAATTAAAGTGCCTGGTGATTGGCCGGTGCGAACCATACATGACCAAATTTTGGACGCGGTTCAAAATGCAATTACTTATTATTTGTCGGGTCAACGAGTGGTCGTAACTGTTGGAAATGTTTCGGCGCTGGTTACAGAGGACGAGTCTGGAGATGGATATTTTTTCATGAGGATCCAAGAAGTGTGAGTATTCTTTTTTGTACAAAAGCTTTTTTCCAAATCCAAAATTCTGAAGCTCAAATTGTAATTTTCAGGCCTGATCCCCAAACTTACGGAATTTATTTGATTCTGCCGACAAGTATTTTGATGCTGAAGCCAAATTCTGGAGAATCCGATATAGAGATGATACCGATGTAAGTATCCACTGACTCAATAGTTTGGCGCCAAATTTCGTGATTTAGGCATGTTACTTACTGTCTTTATTTTTTCAGACCACTGCTAGCTGCGAATCTAAAATTTCATTCTGTTCCTTCGAAATTGCTTCAAACAAGACTGGGCCATTCTTATATGAAAATTGCAGTACCAAACCTCAAAAAGTTCGTTTTCTATTACTTATGTCAACATATTTTGATGTATAATGAGATTAATTTACTTATTTAAATTTTTTCACAGAATTATGCAGTCACAGAATATAAGAGGCAACGAAAAGTTCATATGTATTTTGAGATCAACATACCGCGTTCATGAGAGCATACAGTGAGTAAATTAAAACGATACAGGAGTATTATGATTCCAAAAAGTCTTTTCATAATTTGTAAGCTTTTTTGTACATTAAATCTTTACAATCTTTTCAGACTCTCAACAATATTGCAACAGTTTACGCTAAAAAAAAATCCATTTATATTCGGAGCACAAGTTTCTGATGATAAATGGGACGTGGTCTACTATGACCAAATTCCAAAACCTCTGTAAGTTGTTGCATCTTTATATTTCAAAAGTTGACTCAGAGATCAAAATTTTGATAAATCACTTGCATCATCAAAGCAATGGTAATTTTTACATGTACATAGAATTGATTGTTTCCAAAATCATGTTTTTCAAAGGTTTATTTTAATACTGAACTTTTGTTATAGCTGGCGCAGGTGTGATTGGAAATGCAGCGGATAAAGGTCACTACGAAAATAAATTTTATTTAAGTTTTTTATAATGAAATAACAAAAAAAATTATCACATTTAAATTTCGCGCCATTTTCCTTAAATGAAATTTACATGCGCTGATCTCAACTAGTCACTCATGGCTTAAGGCTGATTTTCATTTGTATGTAAATATAGAAATACAAAATGCTCAATCTCATTTAGTTTTTTATTAATAATTAAATTGTATAACTGATTTTCATCTTTACCCAAAACAATCCAATTGGTAACCAAACATCAAATATTCATAATGAACACCACCCTGATTAAACAAAATGATTTGAAGGGGCTAAAAATGATTCAATTTTCAACATTTCAAATCATTTCAAATACTGCTCCTTATGGGAGTTAAATCATTTCTAATCATGTTGTTTATTCAGGGCAATCATAAGAGGTTTGTTTGTGCTTGGTAAATGAAACGCAGCACATGAATCTCTCAAGATTTATTAAGAACAATTGGTTGTCACTTAGTATAAAACAGTCGAACCTGTCGAACCATGATGGAATGACAATTGAAGTCATGACTCAGGTTAATAAATATCTTCATTGGAGCCAATATATGCTATCATTGACACTGTTTGTACATGCCCTTTATTAGACGTATTCATGTTAATTTTGCATGTCTTAAGCGCGAGCGTAGGTATGCTCTACTCTCGCCTAAAAATTCAAACCACCGATTCCGTTTCGTTAAACTGCAGTTACGATTCATAATATGCATGTAAAGAATGTAAAAACACCTTATCATAAGTAAGAAATCATGAACTAATCGTTAAAAAAAAAATTTGAGCTAAATAGAGCTACTTTAACATAAAAAATAACATAATAAATTGGTTTCAATGCCTTTCAATGAGAATTCTCTCTGAGCTCAAAAATAACAATGTTTGATGCTTTTGAGTTCAAGAGTTTGATGGAGGTTTACTAAAACAGAATTTTTAAAATTTTCAATCTGCCATAACTGTTGAATGACTCAACCCATTTCCACGCGGTTAGCACCGATCGATGTAGTTTTTTGAGTACTGTAAATAATTTGAGATCGCAAATCGACCAGATAAAAAATTTTGAAGTTTTTCTAAAAAAATCAATTTTATCGATTTTTTCGTTTTTGATATCTCACGAACGAATAAACCGATTTCGACCCGGTTTGTGGCAAACGACGTCATTTTTCAATGTTAAGTGCTGATTAGTTTTTGGAATTGATCGGAAAAGCCGTTAAAAAGTTATTCTAAAAAATCACTTTTCAAAAAAATTTTTTTCTTAGTTTTTTTGAGATTTTTCGGAATCTACCGGTCCAAATCGGTTCAAACTCACAGGAAATCTAAGTTCAGTAAAACTCTTTAGAACGCCGTTTGGTAGGATTCAATCGGTTGAGCCGTTCAAAAGTTATGAGAGGTTTAGATACATACATACATACATACATACATACACACACACACACACGCACAGACAGGAGGACACCACCGCGGGAATAGTCAGAATAGCTTCCTAGGACCTCAAAACGTCGAGATCTGATGAAAACTCGATTTTCGAAAAACGGAGTGAAACCAATAACTTCCCGATTTTTCAAAAATCTTTGATTTTCTTAGCGGGAAGTTAAAAAATTCAATATAAAAACAGTGTAATTTTACTGCAAAATTTACTTCAGCGAAACACTTACTCTACATACTTAACCTACATCGCGTCACCCAGAGTTCGACTAGGAAAATGTTGAGTACAATCAATGGGTAGGCATATGAAATAGTACTACGGCTGACCTTGGTCGTAAAAATTTATATTTAAAGCCCATAACATTGACTTTGGAGTTCATTTGCTTGTGTAGCTCAGCCGTGACCAGACCTTAGTGTCAGATAAGTGAAGAAATTTGGGAAAGTGAATTGTTTAGTGAAGCGATAAAGGTTCGTAATTTTCAAATTTATTAACTTATTAATCTTATTTTGATTAGGATAACATTGAACTAATATTTTGTTTTAATAGTTATCATAGATGTGAATTTTTGTCTACGTGCGCATATGTGATAAATGCATATAGTACACGTGCGCAGAGCTTCTGTGCATATACTTAGTGTAAAAATTTGAAATTGTTGTGGTAAACCCACAGCTTTTGAATTTTTCAATTTTTTATTAGTTTTAAATAATAAATTACAGAATTGTATGTGTAGGATTTACTGATATGTTGTTTGAATAGTCTTGAAATAATTTTTCAGGAATGAATATGAATTACCAACATATCACCCCTGAAATCCAAGTACCCATCGAATGGCCAGTAGGTTCTTTAAGGGAAGTAATTTTGGAGGTGGTCCAAATGGCGATTACGAATCTCGAGTGGGGTCATCAGAATGCGATTCTCATTGAAGGAGTTGCAGGGTTGATCACTCAAGATGCCACCGGCCAGGGATATATTTTTATGAAGACGGAAAAAATTTAAGTTTGATACTTCATTTGCTTCTACTTTTAAAACTATAAGATCTTTACTTTTTATTTCACGTTTTCAGAAATCGGGAAGATATTTCAACCCTGGAATTAATTATCCCAGAAATAGATTTAGTATTGATCGAATAGGCGAGAAAAAAATCGTACAATGAATAAGACTGATTTTTACCAATACCTAAAAATCTGAGATGCGATCCAATTATGAATTCTAGAATGTCAGCGTCACACAGATTGCTTTAAAGCAAAAGGTTTATATTTCCCTAATTTCTTCAGATAAGATAATACTAATATTTTGTATTATTGCAAATTATATTCAAAGCGTCTTCTTTTACTAACTTTCGTGTTCATTTTTCAGGCTTTCAATAACATCAGACCCTACATCCTAATCAGATCCTGTCTGAAGCTATGACGATTTTTGTAAGTCCTTGCATTCAATTTTTAGAGACAATTTCCAATTTTTTTGGCCAGAAATTTCAGAAAACAGATGTAATAATATCAATTTAATATTAAACTTTTGTTACAGATGATGGTGCAACTGGGAAGTAGCATACACTGAAATTTTTTTTGTGGACATTCAGAGACCTCAGAAGAAAAAACTGTGATATTATTTTAATTAGTTTTAATAAATTCTTCAATAAGCAGAAATTGAATTTTACTTACATGGTATAAAAATCTAAAAAAATATTTCACAACCATTAGTCAAAAATACAACCAAAATAACTTAATTTCTAACTTAATCTTTAGATACCTTGAACATTTACCTAGTTTTCACTATCACTAAATTCACTTTCACTCTCACTTGAATACGGCTGATGACAGTCCGCGCCAAATTCCATAAAGATGTCCCATTTGAAGTCACCTCTTTTCCAAGCCACCTGATAAGCAGTTAGTCCTCCATAGTCACGAGCTTCCAAATCGACGGCAATCTGCTGACAAATCCAAGTTGCCAGCTCGTAATCCTGATTAACGACAGCAATATGAAGCACTGTACTTCCAGAAATTCTGTCTGGTGCATTCAGGTCTGCCCCCATCTCCATCAGGATTTCCAGTAACCGCACAGCCTTCTGCCCTCTGTGATTTCGCGCTACGATATGGACACACTGATGTCCTTCATAATTGTACACCCGCAGCAGAGATTCGTTGTTATAATCCAACCACAATCCAGCTTGCAGGAGTAGGGATACACACCCATACTGACAGATTTCATGGAAAAAATTGTTTCCTCTGCTGTTCACTGCACCGAAAATTTTGCTAATTACAAAAGACTCCATTGCTTCAGATGCAAAAAAGTATGGATCTATCTCCAAGGAATGCTACTGTAAGACTGAAGTCAAAGTATTTCAAATTCATGATTTTATCGGGAACGGGAATACCAAATAGGGACTGTTAGGTTGGAATAAAGCAAATTTATGTGCATGATTAGGAAATGGATTTTCCGAACAATACCGAGTTGTACTAAATTTTAATGAAGCTGTACAATGGATCAATTTTTTCCTTTTATGCTAAACAGTCGGTATTATGTCATGGTGCTATGTAAGGTCTTATGAATAGGTTCTGAAATAAATAATGACTGATATGTCGAAACGATACAATTTATAATTTTGATAACAAGATAAGTGTGTTGAGATATCTAAAAGCTTGAAAGTTTTCTGCTATAACATAAAACGTGATATTACTATCTCATTTGTTATCATTTATCATTATAGCCTACGATTTTGTTGACAATCACTTTTACAGAAAAATGATACCCATTGCTTTTATGTGAGTTCAACCAGATGCAAATGGAAAAACCATTTAGAATAAAAAAACCATTCTAAAAGTGAATATATTCTAAAGATTTTGGATTGAGGAAAATTTTACAAATATGGTGAAGCTATCCTTATTCCGTATAATTTTAAGGTATAATATTCACTGAAAGATCAACTGATGGAGGAAAACTTAGGACGATTACCTTAAATGTACCATGATGCATAGTAGTACAAAAGAAATTATCAACATGAGTAAAACTAATGAACCATGTGGTTGAATTGTTAATACATTTCAAAGTGTATCAATTTGAGTAGATTCTCTTTCATCTAAATATCTTTGGCTCCATCCCATTTCCCCTAAGACATACACATGAATGGCTTGATAGCAGAAAGTGTAATCGTCTATATGGTTCAGGCAACTATACTTTTGCTCTCTTAGTTTCTGAAGAGTCTTAGCCACTGACAACGTACCTGTGCACTTAAACTGGGTAATACAAATGTCGATAATACAGTACACTGCCGAGCAGCTGAGACCATCACTGCAGTGGACAAGAACAGCTCCAGGCTTCCAGCCAACCGGTTTTTCTTTTGCAGAAATGGTATACGTGTCGTTCAAACTGCACACAAAGGACAAGAACTTGAATGGATCATCTTCATCGATATTACGCCAGGCAGTGTACTGATAATGCCGAATCTGACGCTTATGATCCGCGCGGTCAGACAGGCGCAGCACTGTCAGAGTAAAACGAGTCTCTTCAGAGATCTTCAGGGTCTTTATTCTAAACCCTCCACACTCTATCTCACTGCCTTCCGTGGGACTCCAGTACTTGTAGCTTTCTTCATCAGCTCTACGTGATGTCTTGACGATAGTTGTAACTTCACGACGCCAGGCTAATTCAAAAAATTTCTCGCAGTTATCTTCTTTCGGGTTGCTGACGCAAATATACTTCCGTTGTCCGTCAAGTGCATTGTAGCCATCTATAAAACTGGCGCGTTGATAGCTTTCTTCTGTCTTCATGCTGTAGATGAAGTGGTGCATCATCTGTAAACATCCACCGCGGGCAGCCTCATTATCAGGTTCATCGAAATTTTTCCGGTTCAACTCAATGGTATTGTATTCTTGATGGATGCGGTCAAGGTAATACGGATCATCCATAAGGTTCAAAAAGTCAATGGCCAAAATATCTGGAAATTCAGTAGTCATGTTGGTTTACAAATCACAGCTACGGAAATAGCTCCACTTCGTAAGGCAGTACTTGTTGAACTAGTCTCTCGGTGGCTACTGTTTCAATTAACGAGTGTATGATGACACCCCAGTGGTTAATTAATTAATTTAGAATGTAATGAGTCTGTAGGCATGTAAGGTTTTTCCGGTAAGACTTTAATGACCATTGAAGTCAAGTGAGTTTTAGTGCTCTGGGAAACCCGACCGCCGCGCGCTCGTTAATTCTTTCCGACTTTATTTTCCATTGAAATTATCCAAATTAAATTGCTCGGGTCCTGCTGGGCAGACGTAGATTGTGCCCTTCCAAGAGGTTATTAAATGCGAGTCCGAGCCAAACTGAGCTCAATCAAGTACAGAGACGGCTTTTAACCAAAAAATACTTAGACATCCCAGACGGGAAATCTCATTAGATTTAATGAGATTCATTGGTCGTTAATGGAACGATGAATTATATTGTAATTTATTTATTGT